>VZSE01015381.1:455616-550453 GCA_013398275.1 Promerops cafer | reverse complement strand
AACCAACTCCCCTTTTTTTGGGCAAGAAAAAAAAAAAAAAAAAAAAAAGAAGAACAAAAGAACAAAAAAAAAAGTAAGACAAATGTTCCTTAGCTGCCTGACAAGGTGACAACCAGAAGACCAACCACCTCAAGTGTATGCATATGAATGTACACAGCCTGGGGAACAAACAGGAGGAACTGAAGCACACTGAAGGTCAGTATTAGAACAAACGTTTTAAATTTTAGAAGAGAAAATTTCAGCTCTCTCAGAGCTAAATTGGGAAGGATTTCATGGGAAGCTTCCATGAAGGATAAAGGAGCTAGTACCAGGAGTTTTTCTAAAATTCTTTTCCTGGAAGCACAAAAACAGTTCATCTCCTTTAAAGATAGAGAAGTAGGCAGAGCAAGAGACCACCTTGACTTAACTGTGAGCTTCCAAGTCTGTTCAAAAGAGAAGCATTCCAGAGTTGGAAAAGCAGGCAAACACCTGTCAAGAACTATAAGGGCACTGCTACAGTGCACAGAAATGCAGACAGAAAACCAAAAGCTGAGCTCAAATAGAAATTGATCAGACATACAAAAAACTACAAGAAAGGGCCAATTAATAGATGCAAACTGGAAATTACTCATAGATCCTCAGTCATTCAGAAACAACCCTCCAAGTAGGACTAATGGGGTGACAAAACCACCACTACTTTTAAAATTTAAGCTTGATATATGTGTTAATTTGATCAAATGAAATCATAAACAAAGCTCCCAATCAGACTGGGTAAAAATCAAGAGGATTTTGCTACAAGTAGGGACTTCTGGTCATCTGTTTGTATTCACTGTAGTCAGAGGTCCTTCCGACTTGCTCTTGTTTGGTTGATTTTGGTTTTGCCTCCTCTCAGACTCATCATTCACTCAACCATCATCTTATTGGAAAGTGTGTCTTTTATTTTACCTTGAATGTCAAGCATATTAACAGTCTCTGATAGTAGGACAACAGAAAAAAAACACATTAGAAAAAGTGACTTATGAAGCATGGGTTAACTTAATACAGGACTCTGCCTTAATTTAAGAAATGGATTTTAAATTCTCATGGGAACTGTGCCTTTGCTCTTTATGTAAAAGCAAGCAATAAACTTCATTAGCAAAGCATACAATGAAAATTACACACAGCTGGCTTAAAATGAAAAAGGAAACAGCATAACAAACATTGCAGCTGGTCAGCCACCAGTTAGACCTTTCTCCTTGTAAACCTGCTTCTTCAATTCGGCAACGCAGTCCTTGAGCAGAAACAGCAAAGGGTATATAACTTGATATTTCATTACACAGAGCTGTTACATTGGGGTTGTGCAAACATTTTTAAATCTTTAATTTTGTCAAATCATAGCTAAAGCCAGCTATGTCAGTTTTTTGCTCTTCTTTATTTTTAATGCTATTTTCATATGAGCTGAATCACCCACATGGAAACTTCTGACATTTAGTAGTTGACAGTACCATCTTCAATAAAACCTTGGCCCTTGAACCTGTAGTTCTACCCATGCATTTCACCTCAGTTTTAAGCAGAGCTGCATGGGAAAACAGGTGGCATTTCTTCTGTGATGAGTCCAAGTATCTGTCTTAATTCATAAAAATCTGATAACATGCTTTCACTCTCATCTGGAGCAATGACATATGAAATGTACATAAGGCAATGAAATTTGCACACATATGAAGTCAAAGCCAGCCACATTCTTTCAAAATCAAATACTGTGTATGTTGGCTGCATGTGAAAAATTTCACAGTTATTTATACCTGACCAATGCCATTTAAGACCTAATTCTGCTCCCAGTGGTGTTTCCAGCAATTTTGCAAAGGACTTTCTTTGGTAAAAAGAGGTAAAAGGAGAATGACAGGACACTTAAATACTAATTACCAAATATTATAGTTAATTTTATTCAATTAAAACTGATAATCTCTTTAAAAACACTTGAGATTCAACCAGTGCAAGGTATAAAAAAAATTACTGGAGATTTTGCCTAAAGGAATGTATGACCTTTGAGATCATTATCTGTAACGCTTTTAATGTCAGAGGTACTTTTGTTCCTTCTTATGGGATTATTGCTGGTCACCTTCCTGAGATTTTAAAGACCACGAAAGATAAGCACCGTAACTATTCCTCTAAATTATCGTATCACAAATTAATAATTTGGTCCTTTTCTAAATGGATCTCTTCCCACAATTACACTAAAACACAGTGATGGGTCACAAATTCCAGGGGGTCCAACTGGTCCTGGCATTCCTGGAGTGCCACGATCTCCGTCTTTACCAGGCTGCCCACGCTCTCCAGGACGTCCTTCCTTACTCATGCCTGGTGGACCTTCAGGACCTTAGTAAAACACATGCAATAAATAAATAAATAAATGCACTGAAATGAAAAAGAGCTAGTAAGGACCCACAATGCCCCTGCTCTCTGATGAAGTATACAGATAAAGAAAACTTCATTTCCTGCAAAAGACACTTCTTGTCACAAACTGCTTATACATTTATATAAACAACATGATATAAAGGTTTTTTTAAAGCATGTGGAAAACACTTTAAATAAACATAGCTTTTAAAGGATAATATGAAAATCTGCTTTAGTACACTATTCTACTTTATCATATAATCTGGAACCACAATGGCAATAATCAGTCCCCCTATTTCTATTTGTTTCTCTGGCTTTGGATGGGGCTATAATATATCTTCCAAATGCCCAACTTTACATTTTGTATGCATACACTAACGTTATGAAGAATATTTTCCCTCATTAAACAATGCTTACAAGTCACATGATCATATCAAGGCTCAGTTTTCAGATATAGTTGACTTCAGGATCCATCTATCAAGAAACAGTAGTCTCAGATACCAATCTCTACAGGACCTGTCTTACATTAAATAATGTATTATATGGCAATTTCTAAGGTACGCAAGAGACTACTTTTAGGCATTACCCTAAAATATATCCGGTAAGTAAGATGTGTACAAACTAGGTAAGTTTTTCCAAATTATATCAACATTTTTTCACACTTTAAAAAAATTATTAGCATGCACTTAATCTGCACACCTGAACCATCCCTCACCTGGAGGTCCTGGAGGGCCTTGGATCCCAGGAACACCAATTCCTTGATTGCCTTTTGCACCATTCTTCCCTGGCAGTCCTGTGAATTAGCAAACACATGCATATCTTTGCACATCATTTTAATCCAATGAAGTCAGAAATCAGCATTTGATAATATTTATTGAATTAAATATGTAATATTTCAAAAGCAAATAATGGGATGCAAAATAAGCCTTTTCTTGTAACCTGCACAGAGTGACTGGGTTCTAAATTATGCGAATTTCTACTGAATTTAGAGTTGATGTAGCAACAGTTAAGCAGAAAGCAACTATCAGCTAAGGGAATAAATTATAGGTAATTAAGAAATATGCTGCCATTGCCTTCCTATCAGCAAAGTTTTTAATATGTTGTATAAAGGAGGTGTAAGTTTTTCATCATAATCCCAGTGGAATACAGAATATACAGAAAATGTTCCACAACACACACAGCAGAATTAAATCTCTACCAAAGAAATACTGTGAGGGTCAAAATATGAGCTCTCTTACACTAGTACAACCTAGTAAATTCAGTTTCTTCATAGATATATTGTCAATTTTTCCAGCTTTCATGGAATAACCAGAACTGGTATTGTCAGCTCCAGAGAAAAACTGCATATTCTCCTGTTGGAGATTAAATTATAAAAGTACTACAGGCAAATCATCATTACATAAAAAATGAATTTGGTGTGATAGGTTACAGGTAGTAAGTCACAAAGAAAGTAAATATTTATTAATCATTTCTCTGCTTACCATTGGCACATTACTAGCTAGCTGGTATTTCATAGAGTTTTCCTGATTATTTTGATGCTACCAGTTACCAAATTATGAACTCCACAAAGTCTCTTCCTCTAGTTCCAGACTATATATACATACTTAACATAAAGTCTGCAAATGCATCACAGAAATCAATTGGAATGCTTGGACAGCTGAGTTACCTGAAAGCATAAAACTTGGCCTGCCTAAAAGTAATCCAGAATGTTTACGAAAATCATAAAGAAAGGAGCAAAAATCCTTTTGAGATAAAGAGAACAAAAGGACAAAAAGTCAGGAAATCAAAGGGAGTTTAGAAGTTGTTGGATGTCAAAAATCAGCACAGATAGTAAGTAGCCAGTGAATAAATACTGTTCCTTAAAAAAACAGAAACAAACAAGTTTGGAAGAAAAGAAACCAGAAAACATGGAAATACTTTGAAATCTATGTCTAGGCATATTTGATCTAAAAAAAATAATTTAAATGCAGGTAGAAACATCTACATCAGACTAAGAACTCTCTAGAAAGATCAGAACAGAGTTTGACTATAGTAGCACTGAACAATAACTATCTGGCTGTGTTCTTGTATTCTCTCTCCTATCACGTGTTTCCTGAGGGTGGTACAACATCCACACATCTCCATGGTCACAATTCCATTCAGCCAAGCAAGACCACCTATTCTCTTACTCCACCCTGCATTAATCCCATTCAAAACTAGAAGCAGAAAAGCAGGAAACCAAGGCAAAAAGGCCTTTAGCACCGTGACCCACGCACACTGTACCTCTTGTCCCACGAGCCCCAGGGCGACCTGGCATGCCCATCAGCCCCGGAATGCCATCATTCCCTGGCAAACCAGGAAACCCTCTTGGGCCTTCAGGGCCTCTTGGACCTGGTGGTCCTGGAAGTCCTGGGGGAGCACTTTGGGACTGACAATGGTTACAGTTTTGTAGTCTTCCACTCTGGAGAAGGGCAGGCAACTGGGCTGGGAGAATTCAAACAAAAAGTTGCTTAAACTGTTGTAACAATAGAAGTATTGCCCCCAACCACTAATAAAAAATCAACTCCCTCTCTTAAAAGAATATAATACCTTTAGGAAACAAGATGGTAAAATATGGAGCCTGTGATGTGCAAATATAGTTCCACACGTGTAGGAAAACAAGGACTAAATCAGTAATATGAAACTTGCTTTCAAAAAAGCTTTTCTGTTATTATCAGGAAACTTCTTTAGCACTTCAAACAAGGAAACAACGGTAAAGAAGATTTCAAACTTACTTCTCAGTACATCTGAGCACACCTGTCGAATAAACTCTTCTGAAAATTCTCGTGCCTGAATTGAACAGAGAACAGAGCATGCAATTCTTTCTGGCTTTTAAGGTACTCAAAATGAAAATTTTGAAGTCTTATACATACAGGTTTTCCATCTGATCCAGGTGGTCCTGGGGGTCCTCTATCTCCTGGCTGACCTCTGAGACCAGGAGGTCCAATCAAACCCTGGACACCAGATTCTCCTTTTTGTCCACTGATGCCTCGAATGCCTGGATCTCCTTTCTCACCTTTCTGGAAAGAAAAATCAATGAAAAGCCAATTATATGTTCTCAGGTCATTTGGAAAGCAGGTAGCACCAAACAAACATATTCTGAAAAATCTTTATTGAAGTTCTTCATAAAATTAATGTGACGTCAGTTAAAATTAACTTGATATTGATGAGATCTATTTTGCTAAAATGTATTGAAATTTTCAGATTCCTTAGTAGCCTTACCTTTTCTTAACTTTCAAGACCCATTTTACTACTCATTATTAGCACATGGAAGGAAGGGTTTTATTCACTTTTTCCTCAGAATCAGAAAATTTTTAGAGTATGTTAAAATCCTTAGAAGGCCAGAAAAATTGGATGTGAAATTCTGGCATTACTGAAGTTCCTGGAAACTTACAATAATAATCAAGCCTTTTACCTTCTATCTGCAATGTGTAAGACAAAGGAAAAAAAAAAATTGATTTCAATTAGGGATTTTTTGCTTCTTTTTTTTTTTCCATCTGATTGATAGTAACTGTAGTCTGTTTGCTGCACTGGAAAAGGTAAAAAAATGCTGAAAAATATTTTGATATATCTTCACCAAAGCAATGGTTCCATGTATGGAATTACCTACTGCAACAGTTCATGTGGAACTCTTTCCCTGCTCTGGAGCCAACAAAACATCAGGATGTGCCCAAGATTAAAGTCAGTATACTACGTTTGCTCCCCTATGAGTTTTTCCCTCCCTTATTTGCATAGCTTCTGCATAACATTATCAGATACTGAAAAATTTTCTTTCTCCATTTCCAACTATTTTAGATGGAATTGTGAGAACAGGACTATTAAATATGACAAACTTACTGAAGCAAATAATAGAAGTTTAAGAAATACTCATGCATATGGTCTCAATAGACTTATAGTGAATTTTAAATTATGGTATTTATATTACTTTGTAACAGTATCATTCATCAAGATTCTTCACATCAGAAAAACTCAAAGCTTCCTGTCTTGGTCTATTAGTAACAGTGCCCAGAATTCTCTACATTAATTACTACAGGGTAACAAGCTTTAAATTCAGTGTCAGATTAATCAGTTTTATGAGCTAGGCTGTAAAATTAGACAGGTAGTTCATGCTCTTAAACAAACAGAGAAATGAGACAAAATGTGACAGATGTCAGTCAAGTGCCTAAGAGTACTGCTGGAAGGGTGGCCAGTTCAGAGGCATGACCTGAACTGCAGTCCATACCTTCAAAAGTCAGGCATTAATTCAGATTCAACTTCTTCCAAAGTTGTAGCTGTAATTTATTTTCTTGATATTGTCATTTTGAATGTTGTAGTCACAGAGAAGGGATCCTGTTAGCTACCTCATGTAGATTTGTACTTGTTCATTTAGAGTATGCAATTGCAAAGGTGTTTTTTTCATTTAAACAGTTAGCAAGACTCAGAGATAAGCACATGGTGCTTATGTAGCTACCTGTGGCTATACCAGAAACTATATGTGCTGAGATCTGAAATGTTGGTTTATAGCTAGGAGGAGTTTTGTATTGGTTTTTTAAAAATTTTAATTCCTTTTACCCCTATGGACTATATTTACATAAAAGACTTGCAAGCTGAGCTATCTGAACTAAATATTAAAGGGGCTAGAAGGCATTAAGAACCAGAGAATACTGGGGAAATAGCATCTACTGCAGAACAACATTAGAGGCAAGAAGCCAGCATAAAAACACCAGGGGAAAATGTTGGAAGCATCAGCAGAGCTGCCTGAAGAACTTGCCAAGAAACAACTGAAACTGCAGGGGGAAAATTTTCCGCAGTATATCTTGGTCTTTTAATGCTCAACCACATCCATGTGAGGCCTTGTTTGCTGCCCCTTGCTATTGGCAAAGAAAAGCAAAGGAAGGAAAACAGCTCAGTAAGTGCTGAGACTTACAGGCTGAGGAAACTTTTTAGAAATCAGAGTCTAACAAAAACCATATTTTATAGAAATAGAAAATAAACTAAATTTATAGGTTTGATAAGTAAATACAATGACATCGTTATAGCTTAATTCATAGTCAGAAACTATTTAAATGAATTTCCAGTAGAAATATTTTATTGCCATGATTTACAATACTTAAGGAGACTAATTCAGTAGAATACAAGTAATCTTTTACTAGTTTTGGCAATAATTTAGTAAAACACCTATAAACCAAACCACAACTGAAGTATTTCCTAGAACCACAGAACAATATGAAACAACTTATATGTTAAAGTGGATAAAATAATTTAATTATCAGAATGGAACTTCCAATTAATGTGTCCAGCTATTGATATGCAACAATGCTTTAAGGAAAAAGGTTGAACAAATAATATCTAAATAAATTCAAAGGAGAATTAGATTAATGGGACGGTGTATACCCCAATTTTAAGAAACATTGAAACAAACAAATAAATAAATAAATAAATATTTTAAATACCAATTTTTAAACAACATGCAACACAATGATTCTTTTTCTTTAGTTATTTTCTTTAGTTATTTCCTCTATTCAACAAATCCTTTCTCTCTTTTTTTGTTGGTTGGTTTCTTGGCTATTTAATTCTCTTACAATATATGTTTAATAATTAATAACAAATGATTTTTAATAATTTTTAACAAAATGTATATCTCATTCTGTCTCTTTATAACTAATACTTCTTTCTCTGGTATTTTTCAATTTCTCCTCTGTTGCTTATAGACATGTGAGTACAGAAATAAGACTAAACACACATTTTATAGATCACATAATTTGCAGAAACAAATGGAATAATTTTTAATACTATATTTTTAATGCAAAAATACATACCTCTCCTCGTTCTCCACTCAATCCTTCTACTCCCTTTAAAAATAAGATGAAAAAGAAATTCAAAATGCAGGCTGAGCCAAATTACTTGGAATCAAAAATAAATATTTTTTGTCCTTTGATTTCAGTAATCAATCACAAATGGTAATTTTTAAAGATTCTCTGATTGCTACAGTACAAAATAATAATCTGCATATAATAATGAAAAATTTGTATCAGGGTGAATGAACGCTTAAGTATTACTTTTAATATCATGTACCAAGAGGATAAGTTGGGAATATATCACACATATTATAAATATAATATAGACTTAAGAGACAAAACCTCATTCACCTTACAAAAGAAATAACATGTGTCCTAGCAGAAGTAAACTCCTGATTCAAACTGTTTAATACCATCTTACTAGGCAGAAGTTAATTTCAGAGCCTTTGAAATACAGACTCAGTGGTAAGGCAGATTTTGCATGCTGGCAAATTATCTTGGTGTAATTTCTGCCGAGTGATTCAATGGTGTTACTGACCATTATGTCCCATGGCAAGATGGCAGGTCACTTTTCTGATTCAATCCTATGGACAAGGAAATCTGCATTGTGTCTTGGAGTCTTGAGAATTCTTGGAAAGACCTTGTGTTGTCTACTAAATGACTGATTTTTTTGGTTGCTGACCAAACCAGATAAGCACGGGAAACAATTTTAGACTCAGTCTGTATTATTTTTTCAGCTTTCTCCAAAAAAAAAGAAAGCAAACAACAGCAATTCAGTTGCATCATTCTATCTGAAAAAAAAAATGCTTTCTCTCACTATCACTTTGTTTTCCCTTATGACTAAAATAATAAAGATATGAAAAAATTGTTCATTAGTTGCAAAAAGAACCCCAAAAAACCAGAAAGTTTAAATTGTAAAATGTCCATCTCGGACATTACATTTGGTAATGTAATGACCAAATGACCAAATGACCAATGACCAGTCTTTTAATTGAAACTATTTATTTATTTAAAAATCTGATCAGGTTTAATAATGAACTATTTTCAACCTAGATATCTCTGAGAGTGTTAACTAACATGCAGTCTAGATCTCCTGCCCAGAATCCCTGGGAATCAGGTCCATCTGGCTAGTCAGGCAGCTGTATCAATGTCGTAATTCTGAAAAAAGCAACCATGGCTTCCTTCCAAGTCTTGTTTTAGATATGTACCTCTAAAAAATACTTCTCTGTTTAGACACGACATAGATTATGCAGTTAACAAGTATTTATAAATACTAACAGCTATTTTCTGTGGAATAACAAGATCGCCAACTATGACACAATCAGCATACACTGGTCTAGAGTTAAAGAGAAACAACTGGATCTCACTGATTTACAGCTGAAACAGGAAACATCTGTAATTTATGAGCACAGAAAATGTCAATAATGACTCCCAGTATACTCTAGGAGGTAATGAACTGTATGAAAGAGTAGCATGGTACATGCAAAATCTTAACATCTGAAGTATACTCTTATAACCTTTACACAAAAGCCACTATTTGCTGTTATCTGTATTTTATATTGCTTGTAACTATTTTATAAAAATATTCTATAATTAAGGCTTTACTACAATAATAAAAGAAATACACTTATGGTCTGTTTCTCAAGATATACTATCACAGAACACAGAAACATGTAGGTTGGAAGTGACCTGCTTGGATTCAACTTCCTTTGAAGAACAGATGCAGCTTGATCAACTCAACATGCTGTCCAGACAGGTTTTGCCACAATATCTATAAGCAGCCTTCTCCAGCGTATGGCCACCCTCAACACAAAATGTTTTTCCTGTATATCAAGTTCCTGTGTTCCAATTCACGTGCATTTCCTCTCATCCTCCAAGCGTGTACAGCTGAGAGAAGTGTTGCTCCATCTTCTCTGTATGTGTTATATTTGTTATTTTAAAAATATTGAGTGTTTAAGAGGTAATTTACACAACCGTGTTATCATGTTGTACATAAATATATTTCACCTGATGCAAAGGCCTATACGTGTTGATGGAAGAAGTGTTAAGAATCATGGCCTCAAACTAGGATCACTATGGCTCTCTTCAAGTAGGATCACTATTTTAACAGTACCTGTAAGCCTGGATTTCCTTGTCTTCCTTTTTCTCCTTTCAGACCCTTCAGAAAAGAAGCACATTTTATAAAATATAGATTTATCTGGTACATGTAATTAAACTATCAAAAAAAATAACACAAGGAGCTAAATACTAAAACCTCATTCTAAACCAGGACAAATCAATCTGAAAAGTTACTCTTCAAAGAGATGAGAGCAGAAACTGTGCAGAATAAAATTTCTACCCTGAGCAGAGGAACAAAGACAGGATCCAAGTAATGACAGAGTACTCTTTCTTGTAGGTATTTCCATAATTTTGATAACAAGGAGGAAAATCCCACATGCTAATAGTAAAGTAGGTAGGCAGAGGCCAGGTGGAGTTACTTTGACTATGTTTCTGTGATCCTGCAGTGCCCTGCAGGCAGGGACAGAGGGCATCCTGAGACAGTTCTGGGTGATGTCCCAGGCCTTTGGGGCAGCAGCACAACCTGCAGCCTGCGCCTGCACTATTGCTGGGAGCACACAGCTCTGCACCAGATGCCAACAGCCTGCTCAGGCCCCCAGAAATACAGCTGAAAACTCATTCTGGCCATACTGGGCAGATTTCCTTGAAGGAGAGTTACTGCTGCTATTCAAGTTAACCTTCTGTGGAGTTTAATCTTAAAAAACTCTGTCTGAATTAATACCTAAGACTTCTATAAACAGCCAGATGATTTCATTAGAAACAAAGTTGATATACCTGGATACCAGTGTCACCTTGGTTTCCTTTCTCCCCCTGTAAAATATTAGAGGAAAGGTCTCCATTTCAACATGAGTCACCTCCAAAACACATAATCTGTGCTTTAATTTAACACAGTAATTACAAGAGAAACTTCTAGCTTTTTCTTATACTGCAAGAAAAATCACTTTATCCCCTTGTACACAAAAAAATCCAGAAAGCTATATGAAAAAAGGACTTTGTCATTAAAACAATTATCAGAAAGAAATTAGATATTCACATACCAAGTAAAAAATTAAAAAATACAATATAATGAGGTGGCAAGTCCAGCAGTATTTTATCTACTAGTGCATGGGAGTGGAGAGGATGTAGGCAGGAAGGGAGGCAATGTTTCTCATGGGTTAAATTTTAGCTGAATGAACCGCTACATGCAGAAGTATGTAAAATAAACAAACAAAAAAGTATTTTTTCATCACAAACCCCTCTATATTTAAATTAAATCAAAATATTTAAGGACTAAGCTCCATTTCCACCCACTTGTTTTGCCTCAAACTGTTTAAAGTAAATAATAGTGGGGGGATTGGCAATCAGATGGTGTAAACAGTGCTTAGAAGTCAGGTATGTAGTTTAATCAACTTGTCTGAACACCATCGAATTGACATTGAAGAGAAACAGGCAGTGCATGAAAACTATTCATTTCAATTAACAACAGAGGTATAAAATATGTACTCTGAAAATGTGCCTATCTTTCTTCATTAATTGAAAAGGAAACTTACAGGAGATGGCTCTAACTCTGACATGTTTAAATAGACATAAATCAAAATGCTGACCCATGAACATAGCAGTTCATGAAACAAAAGTCAGATCTGTAGGAGGTGTGCAAAACTGCTTTTAATAAAGAAAATAATTAGAATGGAGATTTTGGGGTCTGCTTTGTCATCTTTCTTGTAAGAGCCAAAACTTTGTGTGTTTGCTTGGTGTTTTTTTGGCAGGGGGTAGAAGATAAAAAAATGTTTAGTTAAATGTTAAACAGTAGTGAAGAGGAGATTTTTGGCATAGCAAATATTTACCTGATTGAAAATCCCAGAACAGAAGAAGACATTTATGCCAGCTGTAGTATTTTGTTGTATTGTACTTGAATGTAAAATATTCAGTTATTTCAAGTTTTAAAATCATCTATAGCTGAAAGGCTTCACTTTTACTGTCAGATGCCCAAATTGCGCATTTCTTCCTTAATAATTCCAGTTTTTCACTGGACTTGTACTCCAGCTATCTTGCATCTTCATATAAAATAAACGACCTTTTCAAAGGCTTCTTCAATTTAAAATTTAGAGAAGTTTCATAAATTTTAACAAAATCATCTTTCATAAAATATTACTGTCTTTGTACATGTGCCTTACATAACCCCTAGATATTGAATTGAATATATAGTGATAATGAAACTAATTCAACTATTATTATAACACTGACTCCATGCTCTGGTCAATGTAAGGCATGTCCATATATGTGTCTACTGACATGTGAAGTACTCCAGTATATGTAAGACATGTATATGAGGCTGGTATATATGACACTGGACATACAAGAAACATGTGCCTTCTGGAGCAGAAGATGAACTCTATTGGAATACATCTGCATGGGGTTTTCATAAAACTTTAATTATAACACCACCCTTCTATCTTACTGTCTCTTTACCCTTCAATCTTTCTCTTCTTATGAAAGTGAAATGCCTGATTTAATTCTATTTCTCTAATGCTATATTGGCTGAGAAGGAGTTAATTTTCTCCACAGCAGCACTCATAGTGCTGTGCTTTGCAGTGGTGGCTAGAAAGGTGTTGATAACACACCAGTGCTTTGGGTATTGCTGAGCAGAGCTCCCTGCAACAACAAGGCTGTCTCTCCAAATTCCCCCCTTTTCCTGTAAGCTAGGGCCAGGCAAGATCTCGGGTGGAGACACAAATTCAGGCTAGGTGGAGAAGGGATTGAGAGCAGCCCTGCAGAGAAGGACTTGTGCATGTTGATAGATGAGAAACTTAACATCACCTGGCAATGTGCACTTCCAGCCCAGAAAGCCAGCTGCATCCTGGGCTGCATCACAAGCAGTGCAGCCAGGGATGCCATACTCCCACTCCACTCCCCTCTCCTGAGACTCCCGCCGTGTCCAGCTCCAGGGCCCCAACATAAGAAGGACATGGATCTGCTGGATCAAGTCCAGCAGAGGGCCATGAAGATGATTAGACAGCTGGAGCATCTCTCTCATGAAGACAGACTGAGAGGGCTGGGGTTGTTCAGCCCAGAGAAGAGAAGACTCTGGGGAGACTGTAGAGCAGCCTTCCAGTACCTAGAAGGGGCTTAGAAGAGAGCTGGAGAGGTACTTTTCACAAGGGTCTGTAATGACAGGACAAGAGGGAATGGCTTCAAACTGAAACTAGGCTTATTAGGAAGAAATTCCTTATTTTGAGAGTGGTGAGGCACTGAGACGGGTTGCTCAGAGAAGGTGTGGATACCTCCTCCCTATAAGTGTTCAAGGCCAGGTTGGATGGGGCTTTGAGCCACCTCATCTAGTGGAAGGAAGTGTCCCTGCTCACAACATGGGGGCTGGAACTAGATGATCTTTAAGGTCCAAACAACCATTTTATGGTTCTACAACAGCCAAGACAGATGACCTAAACTGAAAGGGATATTCCATACCATAAGATGTCTNCATTTCAATTAACAACAGAGGTATAAAATATGTACTCTGAAAATGTGCCTATCTTTCTTCATTAATTGAAAAGGAAACTTACAGGAGATGGCTCTAACTCTGACATGTTTAAATAGACATAAATCAAAATGCTGACCCATGAACATAGCAGTTCATGAAACAAAAGTCAGATCTGTAGGAGGTGTGCAAAACTGCTTTTAATAAAGAAAATAATTAGAATGGAGATTTTGGGGTCTGCTTTGTCATCTTTCTTGTAAGAGCCAAAACTTTGTGTGTTTGCTTGGTGTTTTTTTGGCAGGGGGTAGAAGATAAAAAAATGTTTAGTTAAATGTTAAACAGTAGTGAAGAGGAGATTTTTGGCATAGCAAATATTTACCTGATTGAAAATCCCAGAACAGAAGAAGACATTTATGCCAGCTGTAGTATTTTGTTGTATTGTACTTGAATGTAAAATATTCAGTTATTTCAAGTTTTAAAATCATCTATAGCTGAAAGGCTTCACTTTTACTGTCAGATGCCCAAATTGCGCATTTCTTCCTTAATAATTCCAGTTTTTCACTGGACTTGTACTCCAGCTATCTTGCATCTTCATATAAAATAAACGACCTTTTCAAAGGCTTCTTCAATTTAAAATTTAGAGAAGTTTCATAAATTTTAACAAAATCATCTTTCATAAAATATTACTGTCTTTGTACATGTGCCTTACATAACCCCTAGATATTGAATTGAATATATAGTGATAATGAAACTAATTCAACTATTATTATAACACTGACTCCATGCTCTGGTCAATGTAAGGCATGTCCATATATGTGTCTACTGACATGTGAAGTACTCCAGTATATGTAAGACATGTATATGAGGCTGGTATATATGACACTGGACATACAAGAAACATGTGCCTTCTGGAGCAGAAGATGAACTCTATTGGAATACATCTGCATGGGGTTTTCATAAAACTTTAATTATAACACCACCCTTCTATCTTACTGTCTCTTTACCCTTCAATCTTTCTCTTCTTATGAAAGTGAAATGCCTGATTTAATTCTATTTCTCTAATGCTATATTGGCTGAGAAGGAGTTAATTTTCTCCACAGCAGCACTCATAGTGCTGTGCTTTGCAGTGGTGGCTAGAAAGGTGTTGATAACACACCAGTGCTTTGGGTATTGCTGAGCAGAGCTCCCTGCAACAACAAGGCTGTCTCTCCAAATTCCCCCCTTTTCCTGTAAGCTAGGGCCAGGCAAGATCTCGGGTGGAGACACAAATTCAGGCTAGGTGGAGAAGGGATTGAGAGCAGCCCTGCAGAGAAGGACTTGTGCATGTTGATAGATGAGAAACTTAACATCACCTGGCAATGTGCACTTCCAGCCCAGAAAGCCAGCTGCATCCTGGGCTGCATCACAAGCAGTGCAGCCAGGGATGCCATACTCCCACTCCACTCCCCTCTCCTGAGACTCCCGCCGTGTCCAGCTCCAGGGCCCCAACATAAGAAGGACATGGATCTGCTGGATCAAGTCCAGCAGAGGGCCATGAAGATGATTAGACAGCTGGAGCATCTCTCTCATGAAGACAGACTGAGAGGGCTGGGGTTGTTCAGCCCAGAGAAGAGAAGACTCTGGGGAGACTGTAGAGCAGCCTTCCAGTACCTAGAAGGGGCTTAGAAGAGAGCTGGAGAGGTACTTTTCACAAGGGTCTGTAATGACAGGACAAGAGGGAATGGCTTCAAACTGAAACTAGGCTTATTAGGAAGAAATTCCTTATTTTGAGAGTGGTGAGGCACTGAGACGGGTTGCTCAGAGAAGGTGTGGATACCTCCTCCCTATAAGTGTTCAAGGCCAGGTTGGATGGGGCTTTGAGCCACCTCATCTAGTGGAAGGAAGTGTCCCTGCTCACAACATGGGGGCTGGAACTAGATGATCTTTAAGGTCCAAACAACCATTTTATGGTTCTACAACAGCCAAGACAGATGACCTAAACTGAAAGGGATATTCCATACCATAAGATGTCTGTTCAGCAATAAAAGCTAAAGAAAAGGGGAAGGAGAAGTTGTTTCATTATTGTGACATTTGTCTTCCAAACCTCTATGTGCACTGAAGTCCTGCTTTCCGGGAATTGGCGGAACAGCACATGCTGACAGGAAGCAGAAAATAAATATTTTGTTTTACTTTGCTTCCACACATGGCCTTTCCTTTTGCTTCATGAAACTGCCTTTATCTTGACCCATGGGCTTTCTCCCATCTTATTTTCTTGATTTTTCACTGTCCTGCTTAAGAGGGGAGTGATAGAGCAGCTTGGTAGGCACCTGGCATTCATCCAAGGTCAACTCACCACAAATGCCTTCATATCAAGGGCTTTATCCTTCAGAAGAAGATTTTCAGGATGGACATATTATTGCTGTAAATGTGTCCAACTATTATATAATAATAATGATGTATTTAGAGAAAGGATTTTGTTAAATAATGATCACTTATAAAAAAAGCACTTCCAAAAAAAGATGCAATTAATGCAAAACTGGAAAAAATACTTACCTTTAATCCCTGGGTACCAGGAATGCCTGGGTAGCCTGGTTCACCTGGGGCCCCTGGTACTCCTAGATCTCCCTGAGTAATACAATAGCTCTGTGTCAGTGATGTGCTGTGTGTAAAAACACACATTGCATGTTTCTCAAAGCCACATGATACGCTTTGCCTATGATACTTTGAAATTTTATAACTGAAGATGATTGAAATGTCTGAAGGATTTTTGAAGAGATAGTGAATATAGAGAAGCCACATCCAGTATCTATTATTGTCTTTTAATACAGTTGATGTCTCAAAATTACATAAAAAATACTACCTCAAGTAACGACAATGTTTGCAGGTTTGAACTTAATGAACATCTGATTTTCACGGCCTAAAATCTAGTATAAAATTAGTAAGAATACATCATCAAATAGATTCTGGTGGAATGTCATGTTAACTACTATTTTACTGTGAAACAAACTGCCTTATAATTAACCAGGGGAAATAATGGAAAACTAGTAAATCATGAAAAAGTAAATGAATCCCTTCTTTAACTAGAACACTTTCAGAATCATATTTACCTTGGCTCCTGATGATCCTGGTTTCCCCTGTATTCCTGGTTCGCCTTTATCACCCTATATAACAAGGCAGGAGTATGGCAGATATATCATTATGTTTTGTCACATGTGGTATGACCAGCAAACATAAACAGACACTGTTGAGAAACTGACTCTTGAAAACAGGCACAGGTAGTGACTGAAAGGCTAAAGTTCTTCTCCGTTACAGGTAGCCTGAAGGTTTCACCTTCTCTCAGAAAAGATGAGATACTGATGACAAAGGCTTATCTGCCAGCTTCTGTGCACCTGTCCCATCTCCACCTGCCTCATTTACCTCACACAGTCACACCAAATTTGTGTGTACTGACTTCACATTTCCATCATCTTATTTAATTGTCTAAGTCAAAATATTTATTTATGTTTTGGCTTTTATTGCAGCCTATGAAATTAGACATATATTCAGCATGAGGCTTTGCATTAAATCTAAGAATTATTGACTACTTCATGATGGACTTCTGTAAGCTTATTAAGCACGATTGTGAGCTTATTAAGAATGATTCTCTAAGAAACAGCTTTTTTTTTTAAAGAGAGAGAAATATACAAAATAAAAGCATTTCCCACAGACAAAAATAAAGCTAATTAATTTTTAGTTGCATCATGGGTAGTCAATCTTCCTGACCATAGAAAACATTGACACTTAAAAAATGCTACTGTCAGTGTACAATTATAAATAAATGCATCCACACTTCTGGATGTGGAATAATGTATGGGGGGAAAGGGATCTAAATGTAAATGCAAAGTTTGGGAAATGGATTCTATATTCCTAACTATTCTTTAGGACATACAATTCAATGCTTGCTTACAGTTTAATCCAAAACTCATTTTGGATTAAATTAAAAAGTTACGCTAACCAATCTGAATTTGTAGGATTTATTTTAGCTTTTGAGAACATTGGTAAAATTAGTTCTTACTGTAGCTGCAGCACAATCAATAAAGTTACATCTGAAATAAGTTTGGCTCTTTGGGTGGAAGAAACAGCACATAACATTATTGAACACAATTAAAATATAAATAAATGTAACATGGGAAAGTTCAGATGTACAGTGAGAATTATCTGGTTTCCAGCACTGCAGAACATTTTCCAGGACTATAAAGCTGAAATGAAGTCTCATGACCATTTCCACAATTGTTGAAAACCTCACGGGATGACAAGCGCCATTTACTGAGTTACATTAACCTGTCTTGAGAATGAACTGTTGTAGAAGGCAACACAGGGAAAATCATACAGCTGCTCACCAATATTCAATACACCAAAAAATGAGCTGCAAAATCCTGGCATTGTCCAGATCAAATTTGCATACAAAACAGTCGTTTATCAATGTCTCAAGCAAATTGAGTCAAACACTTACCTTAGGCCCAGGAGCTCCAGGTAGACCAAGTGAACCTTCTGGTCCCATCAAACCCTATTATGAAAAAGACAGAGACATTTCTGTACTAAAACAGAGGAATAATGAGCTTGGTATTGTATTAGTAGCATCATTATTCTATTTCTTTAGTGAAATAAACAGTAAATAAAATGTCTTTTATCTTATTACTATATAGGCTGTAGTTTTGATACAGTACAGTGGATTATTTAGACTTTCTATGGTCTAATGAAGGGCTACTGTGCAATGGAAAAAAAAAAAAACATACAGGAGAAAAGAACAGTGCTGTCATGGAATACTCCTGAGAGAAAAAATTCTGCAACTCAAGACCCAGTCTGTAATGTGTCCTTAGTTATAACTAAAAGTGACACAAGTTTCTTAGTTTCTGTTTAGGGTTTCCAAAACCAGGAAAAGTATTGGTGGCATTTCATAATTCTCTTTCTCCTTTCTGACTGTGTGTTCCTCAAAAGTTGCTGTGATTTGACTCCTTGTGCAAATTTTGTGGAGATTTATCAGGAGCAGTTAACTTTTGTGGCCACACCTTCGCATCTTCTGTAAAATCTTCAGAGTTAAACTGCTCATTCAAGAACCCAACAGCTTCTGCCATTGCAGATCATGACACTTCAGAACATGTACAAAGCCAAAACAAAAGCTCTTGGATTCCTCAAATGGAATCATGTTCATAAACTCATGTTTAGGTATGTGTTCCCTACATAAAATAAGAGCTAAAGAGTAATAAATCATCAAAGGGCTGACTTCTTTAATTTCTGTTTAAAGCTAGTCTCAAGTACAGATTAGAAAAGAAATCCTTCTTTGAAATCCTACTTTCCAGGAAGGAATTCCCATTAATTGTATTTTCCACATCTGCTGTTAACAATTGTCTTTTTCACCACTTCATCTCACTTCACTTTTAGTCTAGAACTGCATGCATCAATAAAAACAATATATTATTGTTGTTTTACCTGGACTTGCTTAAATACTGTGAAATACAATCTACTGTAAGAGTGTTCTTAAGAAGCAGCATAAAATAAAAGCATAATGATACAGAAAGTCAAACAATTAAATAAGGCCTGGAAATCTAACTTGTCAGATATTAAATTTTATCAATTATTCCAACAGATAATATTTTCAAAATTCACTGTTCTTGTTGTTATTTAATCTTCGATTTCATATATAAATAAAAACAATCACCTTCTATTTAGTAATAAATGTTAGGAACAATTCACTCCCATGACATTATCTCACACTTCTTTCAAAAGTTACATGTAATCAAAAACATATATAATTCTTACACAGATAAGAACTCAGCTTTGCAAAAAAAATGAAACTTTATTTGCTAAAACTAAAAGGATGTCTTTTTTCCTGCAATATAAGAGAAAATTCAGAGGACTAAAACCAAGAAGTAATTCTCTGTAGCCATGGTTTTCAGAATTTCATCAGTTACCTGTTATTTCACCTGTGCTTTACCATTAACCAAAGATTAATACAAATAAACCACAGATTAATTCATGTTTCTTGCCTGCTTTATGATAAGAAAATACTGGTCACCAAAACTTTCCGTCAATAAATATAGCAACCTATTCTTTAGGCCATAGACACTCTACCACCTCACTAGATCATTTCTAATGAAATCCACATCAGTCTTCAGATCACAGAAGTGGCATGTGCTCACCAAAAATGTCCCTCATTCATTGTGTCTTACACAAGGCAGAAATACTAAAGGTACAGAATAGCTTCTTTTTTTTGTTGTTAATTAAATCAGCTATCTGTATATATCCACATTGACCTGCAAACACACACCAGAGAAGGTAAACGAGAAAACACATTTAGTATAATTAAAGGTCAAGAATATATCTGCAGAAAAAGGAGAAATAAAATCCATTTTTCGTGGTTTCCTCTCTTCCACTTCTGTTACTAAGCCATATTTGACTTGTTTTGTTTAAAAAATTACACGGAGACTGCTAAATGAAATCAGCACACTGCAACAAGGAAACTTCCAGATGCGATATAGGAAAAGCTTGTGAGCATAATCTGAAAACTGTATGAAATTAGAAGAGAAGAGAATGTCCTGAACAAAAATGTAGAACAATTCAAGGACATAAAATGTAGCATTATTGGCCTATTTTCCAGAGCTGACATTACATGTCAGGTAAATTAATAAATTGCTAGTGTTGGCAATGCAATAGGGATAGTCATTACTGAAGAACTTGTTACTGAAAATTTTTCCCAAGCTATTAATAGACCATCCACAAGCTTTCCATCTGTGTTTTCTGGAACAAACATATTCAGTGTGACTAATACAAGGAAAATCCCACTAGCTTTTCTGTTTTAAATTCCCTAATGCCATATATTATATTCAGATATTCCATGCATCAATCTCCTATTTAATTTATCAGGTGAAAAAAATACATTAAATGAATTGACAGGAAAGAGAAATAAATTATTTTCAAGCGTATCATGAACCAGATGTTATTTATCTAAATAAAATTTGAAGAAAACATGGTAGGTGAGTTAAATAAATATAAGCACTTTGGGATCCCACAAGGCTTTATTGGAGTTGATGATATAGCCTTCCCTCTGGCACTTTGTTCAACTTTGCTCAGAAAGAAATGGAGAAAAAAAATTCCAGTAACAGGTAATAAAAATAGTTAGGAGGCACAGGTGAGAGAACAAACGTTCATGTGTTAACTAAGAGTAGGGACAGTTGAACTTCCAATTCAGGCAGTGTTTCATCCACATTTGATCTGGACAATGCAATAACTGGTTGTCAAGGAAATCTATTTTTTCCAGAGATCTTTAGGAGGTAGCTGGAAAAGTCCTCTAAGTTCATGAAAAGAAAATCAACCAGTGTATTCTCTTTACACAAAAAAGGCTTTCTGACAGCTGTAATGTAGTGATTGTGCCTGTGGTAGTCAGGAAAGGAAGAGATGCTGTTTGGATAGGGGGTAAGTGTATACTGTGTAGGAAATTCTGAATGTACTGGATGACAGAGTAGCCCAGATTTTTTAGAATCCCAAAATAATTTCAATTTCTGTGTCCAACAAAAACTACATCAGTTTTAATTGATTATATATTTTATTAAAGAATGAAGAGAGAAGGGAATGGAAGTTCTCGGAAGGGAAGTTCTAGGAAGAGGAAGAGGAAGAGGAAGAGGAAGAGGAAGAGGAAGAGGAAGAGGAAGAGGAAGAGGAAGAGGAAGAGGAAGAGGATCACTCCAGCACAGCAGTACGTAAATGATGCTTAGGTTAGTAGTTACTTCCATACCCAGATGGCTAATTTGGCATGCAGTGACAAGTAATTACGCAAGACTGCACAGACCAAAATGGTCAAACATACAGGTTGCTAACCTCCATCCAAAAAAGGATTCCCTTCAGAACAGGGAATACTGCAGTGGGATGTAAGCCCAAGTAATTTTGGTATCCGGTCTGACCTTATGCACTCTAGAAAATGGTAACCTTAGCTAGGATGTTAAAGAGATTCATCAAGAAAGACAGAGGATTGAAAGGTCCACATTGAGATCCTTGGCATCCTCTTACTTCAAGGCTCCTCTCACCCAACCAAGTGAGGCACAAGCCACCATGACACCCCTGCAGTCACTGAAAGTGGGAAAGAATGGTCCCTGAAAAGATTATTCCTGTCGTGCAAGGAAAGGTAGGTACTAAGATGGTCTTAACAGTGTGACAGTACTGATGATTGAGAAATTAATATCAAGGCCCTTTTAGAAAACCACTGAGTATTCTGTATTTGTCCTTGAAGATATAAATATGTACTACTTCTACTTTTAGCACTACAAAGTGACATCAGAACCCCCTTTGTCAATCAAAATGGATGAAATCCAGCCTGATTACTGTATGTCAAGGAGAAGGTCACTGATGAAGATTTTCATAGCGAAAGGCCTCAAAAAAAGATGGGAGAGATAAATCATGAGACAGACAAAACTGAAAAATACAATCTCATCAATATCCAAGAACCTATAAAAACGTACTCTCACCTCTTGTCAAAATATTCAGAAAAGTAATGGCAAGGGTAACAGAAAAAAAAACAGTTCACAGCTTTCAGCCAGAATTTGCACACTGCAAATATGTCACTGAGCTAAAAACTTATATTTGCTATAGCCTTGTCCTTCCAACCTGAAAATGCTATTTTGCTCCTGTATTTGCCATTGCACGTTTGTTCATGACAAGCAGAGAATGACAACACCACAATTATTTGCTCATAATAACACAATTTTGAAACTTACAGTATCTCCTGGCGACCCTTTTGCTCCTGGTTGACCTGGTGGTCCAATTTCACCCTGTATTTTTTACATAAAGAGAAAAATTCTGTGACTAATGCATGTATACTTAACATTTTTTATATATTCTTTAACTATGCAGATTCAATTAGTTAAGATTTTTTCTCAATGTATTATGAAATTGTTCCTTTTAAACTATTCATTCCTTCTGGAATAGTTGAAATAAAACCTAGTAAGAGATTTTTAAACATGCCATGAATTGTCTCCATTCTTTTGCAGCATTATTTGATGTCATAAATCCCCATTATGAAAACTCATCTCTAAGCCTGAACCCTTAGTTTGGAATGGGTATATATAGTATAGGTTTTAACTGTGTTTTGAACGACTAATATTACCTTTTGTCCTTTTGTCCCTTGATTTCCAGGAATTCCAGGAATTCCCTGAGAAGGAAAAAGAAAACCTTTTAAATATACGGAATAATTTCACCAGAAATGTTTTAGCATTTGCCGAAATGATTTGGGTTCAAAATATGGGCAGGTACAAGCAAAACAAAACAAAACAAACAACAACAAAAATACAAAAACAAAATAAAAACCAACAACAAAAAACTCAAGAAAAACAAAATCCCTCAAAGCACCAAAAACATAGGAGAAAGAGCTTCAGCTGGAAACATGCAGACTACTCTAGGGATACAGTGAAACACTAATGTTGAATTGTTCTCCACTGCTTTTGTAGCAGGAGTCCATGTCTACTGCTCAGGAGCCTCATATGCTCTTGCTTGCCCCAAAACCCTGACTGACACATGGAAAGAAACCACTTTACATTATGCATAAGTTTTCCCACATAAGTTAAAACAAAAGCCCTGGTTAATGGGACCATCAGCATGACACATCATATTATCTAAAATACAGTGACTTTAAAGAGACAGATATAATGTACTTGATGTATACTAGCTTCCACCTTCATGAATACTTGAAGATCTCTGCCATTTCTTCAGCATCAATCCTCATTCAGCTCCACAGTATATCTCACATTTCTCTAACAGTGATCACTTAATTGAACATGATTCAGGTTAAAACAGAACTCCATATATGCTTAATGCAGAAGTCTACATTCAGTTAGTCTATTTTTTCTCTCAAGTAAAAACTATTCAAATTTGTTGGACAGACGATGTTCTCACTTGTACCATAACTAATCTGCAGCAAGAATTTGGCTTACAGACTCCACATTTTGATCTAATACTGAAAATAACATGTTGCAGTGAAGACGACTGTTCTAAACACCACTGAAACAAATGTATTCTATGGGAAAATAATAACATGAATGTAACAACCATAACCTAATAGTTTCCATATGGATACAGCTGTGCAAAAGATGGTTCCATTGTTTTGCAGTTTACACTTGCTTTTAGTAAATAATGACCCACCAAGTAGAAACAGTTCATTGGTCAATGGCATATGAGTTAACAATTATATCCTGAGCATTTTACAGACCATCAAAAATCCAATGTATCTATCATTAAAGGAAGAGATCAAATAATGCAATAAAAAGAACTTGAAAATAATGCCTCATACTGAGACTTCCACTCACATTATGTTACATAACTCTTCCTAACTTTTGTCCAAAACCTTAGATCTTCTGCACAAATAAAGAGATGGGAAATAGGGCATATTTGTCACCACATTTAGGAACTCCCAGACCCATCTATGAGTTCTCAATATTATTATTTAATATAATTATAACATTTAATAATGTATTTATTTCTGTAGCTGTAAAATATAAAACCAAATTATGAGTGTCTGTACCTGTAATACAAGCCAGAATTTAATATATGCTGAAAAACATCCCACTAGGCAGCAACCTCCTTGTCCTGAATGTACCAGAGTTTTCCAGTTACATTTCTATGCAATTTGGAGGGCTCAGAGAAGACAGTTCCACACACTTATCCAACACAACAATGATTTACCATGATATAGGCATGCCTAGAAGAAACACAATGTCCTGCTGAGCTGTGTTGATCTTCTTGGTCAAAATAAATTGCTGGTACACAACAATTAATTTTGTATCAGTGACAAAGAAAGATGAAACTCCAAGAACAACAATTGTAAAACTAAGTCATATTTCCTTTCTTTACCCCCTTTTTTTTCCCTTTCTGACTGATTCAGCACTACTGAGGTATGTGGAACTTAGGCCCTTAAGTCAGTGAGAGCTGGTCTAGACCCTTAAAATTCTCTTATGGTTCATTGACATTCATTCAGCTAAGAATGAATATATCACTTATGCTGATGTGAGTGAATTCCAGAGTACATGGGGTGGAGATTTTCAGTTACCCTCCACACGTAGGCTGGCACAAAAGGAGAATGAAGTGGCTAATTTGGTCATAAAGAGTGAGTTTTTCCCACGAGTTATTTTTCTGTGTAGCTTCTATGGTTAAGTAATTACAAAGACTAATTTTTGTAGTATCAGCTCCAGAATGCCTAAAAAATTAGAACTGGTTGCTTTGTCATTATCTATCCCAGTCTATTACTTCCATTTATATGGATAAACTCTGGTTACGCCAATTAGAATTATTTGCACTTTCTCAGAAGACAAGGTAAAATGGTAGTTTAGATATCGAGAGTTTCTTACCTAACTTCTAAGTCAAAAGCCAAATAAATCTTTGGAAGTTTGTCTTGTTCCCAAATGGAGATTTCATTCACAACACAAATCCTCAGAATCTGAGCATCCTTTTTTGTTTTTTTTTAGTTCCATGAGTAAGAAGACATTTTGAATAGGAAGTTATATTTAGTAAGATGACATAACACTAACTAAACTGTCAAAGAAACCTTACTTCAATTATCAAAAAATGCACTCTAACTTTAAAGTATGAGGCAAACCAATTAGTCTTAGTCCATTTGCAGGACAAAAATTTGGTCTTTTTGAAGAGTGTATTGCAACTAAAATTATCACAAATGCCTGTGTTTAATCAAAACTTAATATGAAACACATTCATCATGCAATTTTTCTGCCACTAAGGGAAAAACAATGTTTGGAACTGCTACAAATGGGAAAACTGCCACCCACTGGGAGTAATAGAATCAATGCTGTGGAATAGTTCATGATTCACTGGCCTATAGAAAAAAAAAAAAACCCTGCCTTTGGGGATGTCCTTTGCAAAGCTATCAAGCACATTTTGTTCATATAAAATATGAAAAGGAGTTGTAATTCTAAAGTTTCTTTTTCCTTGTCTTTCCAGAAAATGCATGTTAGATGGTTTGTATATATCACATATGCAATTATGACAGCAATAGAAAGTACCATTACATTTCTAGCCAGAATAACTAAAAATCAAACCATCTACTGTGTTTTACTGATTTCTGTCCCTGTATGAGTTGGAGAATTTCTATACTTCTGAATCGGTTAATTTGTTCCCCTTTTTCTTTCACATCAAACTTGATATAAGGTCTATTCAGTATTTCTTCATATTTCAAAATTAAGTTAATCACAGGTACTGCCTCAGTTTTTTCAGCATCATCTATCTGACTTCGTCAATTACCTTCACTTCATTACAATGCCTTCTTCCTTTATTTGAAATTTTCCCTTAAATGGGAAGTCTTCCCTTACCCCATAAAAGCCTGTAATATTATTCATTATTTTAGCCTTAATCAGCAAGTGCTATAATCACATGAAATTTAAAGCCAGCAAGATAGTCTAAGAAATCTAATTCCTTGGTTTAAAGTCATATTTATTCTAAAAATTCTCAGCTGCAGTTTTATCACACACTGCTGAGTTTGTGCCTAAAAACTAATGTCATCGTGTACCTGTCTGGCAGCTAACCAAGATTTTTGGAGACTGGCTAAGGACTGCTGTCCTTATTCTTTATTCAGCCTCTGTTGCTTGTTTAACCCTTTATCTTCTACCCTGTCTCACCTATGTGTACCTAGAAGCCTGTCAGCTTTCTAAGGTCTGGTTAGGCCTGGGGAGGCTTTGCAGGGTAAGCCCAGGACCTAAAGTGACACTTGAATGCCATGTAGATAATTGAAATAATCTCTAGTGTCACCGACAGTGCTGTGGGATAGCAGATCTACCCTTTGAAAAAGAGCCATTCTGCTCTAAAAACTGTGTTGTGCATGCCAGATGCTGCAGTTGTCCTCACACAGCTCCAATGGCTCTTGGTGGCCACGTCCAGGCAGCCAAATCCCACACACCTTGATGTCTACTTCTGTCCCAGTATCACACTGCAAAAGGAAGCTCATCTCAATATGCAACCAAATCCCTGGATGCAGTCTTCCTCAGCTGCAGCCTGCACAGCTGGGACTTCAGAACACCCAAAAGCATTAATTTGTTTCTGTTGTGATGATGGACCTCAATTATGACAGTTATAAAATGCTGTATAAATATTCTATTTTATTCCAGTTTCAGCAATTTAAATACATCTTCCATTCTTTGATAATATTTGGCAGATAGAATGGATTTAACTGTAATAGAATGGAACTGTAAGAACTGAACTGTAGGAGGAAAATGTTTTCACAGTCCCTGGAAAAATTTTCTTGTAGTTTTCATTAATCATGAGGTGTCAATTTTTGTTTTGGATTATATTAAACAGATGGACTTTCTTCCATGCAGCCCCACAAAAAAATCTATTAAGGAAATTGCCTGGGGCCTTACATACAGTTTAACTAGATGTAAGCATTTTTACTTAAGACACAAGCTACATTTCTCAAAATATTTCCTGCTTTTTCTAGCTAGCACCAGGATTATTTACATCCCCTTCATCATTAATTTTATGCTTGCAAACAGCAGAAAAAACCATGCAAAAGACCTTTTTTTTAGAACAAAACAAAACTTACTTTAGTCTTAAAATGAGTATATATTAGCTCTTTTTTATTCTTTATTTTCTCTCCTGTCTTTAATATTTCCCATTTCTTCAGTGCCTGGTAGGACAGGATACTCTATTATGGAAAGTAGGAATTTCTAGGCTACAGGTAACATATCCATAATCATAAAATTTTATCTCTTCTCTGGAAGATGTGAAATTATAGACTATTTTCAAAAGCTCTTTTGTTATGAGCAAACTGCTTTGCAGTCAATTCCCCAGGTAGATGTAGAGAACTTTGTATACTTGTCTTTATTATCTTATTTTCTTCTGATAAAAAGATGTTTTTTCTAGCACATATGAGTTTTCTGATTTATGTTTCAATCAAATGGTTCCTTCCACTCTGAAAAATCTGTAATTCTGATTCTGGGAAGACTGTAAAGGGTCTTACATAAATTACAGCAATTGAACAAGATACACAAAAGATATCTATCTATCCACATGTTCCCATTATCCCTTTAAACACCTGGAAAACACAACTCTTTAGTATTACTGATCCTTACTTGAAAAAGTCTACTTGGTGATACATGAGAGATTTACTGAAGACATGCAAAAAAGTACAAGTCAAGCCATAGCTTGGATGAAACTACAACAAACAAAACACTTTTTAAAGGATTATAGCAAATACTTGATAAACCTAATAAAATGAAAGAGACAAACCAATTTTGGATAATGTATAAAACCAGAAAAGAAATTCAATGAAGTAGAATCTGCTACTACTGAGTAGTTGCAAATGATGAAAGAAAAAAAAAAAAGGGCTACATACAAAGAAGCATTCCCACAGACATAATGACTATCCACCAGATTAGCACAGCAGCTTTAAATTAAGTTCAGGAAAGGAAAAAGCATTACCAAGATCTTTGCAGTTACAAGACCGCAGTTTTCAAACACTATTTTGGCAAATCAGTTATTAGCAATAAAACACACATGTTAAATGTGGAACAGAGTGACCCCTATTGCATTGCCAGCAACACAGACCATGGAAAACTATAATCTGAAAGCTGGAAATACTAATAGAAAATTAAAACTATATGTATCTTGTCACAGGCTGAAACTGGTGTTACTCTGGTTTCTTGTAAAGAACCCTCAAAAGAATATGAGCATCAGACTTGGCAAATCTTCATGGATCCAAAGGTGGGCAGACAAATTTGAGCTCCCAGCCCTGCAGGTGACACAATGATGCCCTCCCTCTGCCTATTGTGCTAGCACCAGCATTAGAGGCTGTGAAAACCAACATCCAATCTGCTAGAAATCCTACAAACTTCTAAATGCTGACAAATTGACCCACGTTTGACACTTAAACACACTGATACTCAAGCAGTTGCAAACCTTCAAAATGCTTTAAAATTTCTCCACCACTTAAATTATGGAGACAAACTTATGAGGGTCACAGTGCTTGAGCACCTTGCACACATAAGACAGGGCAGGCTGAGGCCAGCAGAGCCTCCCCGAAGGGCACTGACTGCTGCTCTGCTCCTTACACCCAGCACAGAACCAAAGAGTTCTGTCCTCCCAGGTCACACTGATGCAGATAGAGTTTTCAGCCACATCTCTTTCCATAGTAAGGAATCACTCAGTTAAATTAGCAGTGAGTAAGTTTAACTATAAATCATACTTTTTGTTCTTTTTTTTTTTAATATGGTGGATTCTGCAAAACTGGTCACAGAACACAGCAAAAGAAAACAGTGAAAATGTGTTCCAAAAGGGATTGTAAAATTCCTACAGAACTGGTCCATTGCTGGCTATTAAGCAGGATGGGCCAGCCCAAAGCTCTGACAGAGAGAATCTGGCAGTAAATAACAGGTGGAAAAAAAAATTGTTTTCTATATAGTTCTATCCATTCCCAGAGAAAAAGTTCTGTGATAATTCCTTTAGTCCAAATCTGTTTGGCAGCTGTTACCTGTTTAAGAAATAGCTAAGAAAAATTGGACCAAAGGCTGGGACTAAACCCTTCCAGAGCACTAAGAAAGAAAATCACACCTTGACTCACTCAGCAATCATTAAGGCTAAATTTAATTACTAAAATTAACTACTAAAGCAGAAATTAATTTGCACAATAAGAGGTAAAGGTTGCTTCTTAAAATGGTTTAATAATATTAGCAGAAATGTTAGTTAAACCTTGCAAATGGATTTAAATTCACTCTGATTAAAGATCATGCTGTTTTGTTTCACTTTGTTTTGTTTTGTTATGGATCAGAAGCCAGATTGTATTCTAACAAGACTTTCCATAGCTTCAATTCACAGCAATTTTTGTATGGAAGGATTAAAAAAATGAAATCCTTACTGTGCCAAATCACCCCAAATTTTAAAGCACTATATTTACTTGAGTGTCTGAGACTTGAGTATCAGCTTCTCAATTTCATGTTTAAAGCTCTTTGTGGACAGGAATAATGCAGTGCTACTGATCAAGAAAGCCACACAGAAGAAACACAACAAATAACTAATTATTTTGACAGCCCAACTACTGCTTGAATGCCAAACTAATAAAGAAGCCCTGCTACAAGTTGGTTTTTTTTGTTGTTTTTTTCTTGTGTATTTTCTGCAGGGCTTCAATTAAAATAACTTTAATTAATCCAAATACCTAAACTGTCTAAGACAGTCAAAACAAAAATGACCCCTTCTATTTGAGACATGTATTTAATGATGAGTTGAATGCAGATTATCAGTTTCACTGTAGAAAAAATAATATCAAAGAAATAGACTAAATATAGACTCATACTTGCCTATATAAGGTGAAATGAGAACCATTCTGGGTAATTCTCACAATGCAGGCTGTAGATTTGATGCCAGATACAGCACTTAGAGCTAGATACAGCTAGAGTGCTTGTATCACCTCCCTGACCAGTTCTCAAGGAGCTGTAACTCAGGCCTTCTGAGGACTCAGGTACAACAACTTTTTTCTCTGGCTTCTCCCATGTTGAAGAAGAAGGATGACTAGCTAGAAAACTGGCTACACTGTTACTACTCTGTTGAAGTTGGATCAGAAAAAGGAAAGTCAAACATCCTTTTGGTAAACCTCTATTTGTGGTTAAGTAACTTACTATAAATATGTTGCGAAGCATAGAACAGAACAGCCATGTGCAAATGAAATCAACTGAAATAATAAATATTTATGTCTACTGCATTCTAACCAAGTGTCTTCTTCATTCATACTCTATGTTTGGTTTCTAAGTATAGCAATTAGCTGGGGGAAGTTTCTGTTGCGTCTTCAGAGTCACGGGAAATTCCAGCAGATATTTACCTGTCCTAAAATGTTAAGAACAAAATTACATGGCAAGAATAAAAGGAGATGTTGTTTTTTGAAGATTAATCAGCACATGTGAAACAATGATTACTGATCAACTTTCCTGGCACTAACAGGTCAGGTGCCAGCCCAATATACAACATATACCAGTCCAAACACTCTCTTCAAGCTTTTCCTGCTTCAGAAAAGCCTTTCTTAGCTGAATGAAATTAGCACACACATTCAGGAATGCTCTAAATGTTACTAGGGACATCAGGTGGGTCCAAAAGAATGCAAATGAGTCCTTCCTTAAATATCACATGTCAAAGGAAGTGAATGTTGAGCACTTCAGGTATACTTACGTTATTCCATTGTACCATTTAACTTTCAAGATCTTTGCTAGTTATTTTCAGCAGGATGAACTACCCAGTTACAGGCACACACACACACATTATATTGCTTTAATTCTTTAATTTAAGCCAATTAAACAACAACACTTAACTGATACTTGAGAATTAAAAAAAATTCTGATAAAGAACGCAGGACCAATTTACAGTTGCGTGCATTTGTCCATTCAACTTTTCAAAAATCTACATTTGATCAAGTCCAGTGACTTTTTAGAATGTCTTTTTCTCAGTCCAAGAAACAGTAAGTTAATATACTTGAAATGCATCAGTACATCATTTGCTCAAAGTAACAAAAACAATTCATCAGAAATGGTTTTGAATGATAATCAGTTGTAGTAAACTGATGTTTTCCCACTTAAAAACACACTGTCATATTGCATACCTATAATGATAAAATGCTGAGAAAACAATTTCTATTAAAAAACCCACTGCAATATTAATACCAAGAAAATATAATTTCTGTTACTGAGAAAAAAGGTAATGATGTCTGTAAGCACGTGCATATCGCAGTCTCTGCAATTTCCTAAATGCACAAGCAGTTCAATAGGCAAACATTTATATGTATTTTTGGGGAATATTACCATGAGAGAGTAGATTGGATGTGTAATGAGTACATCCATACCACCAAATTGATTCACTCTTAGTTTCAGATCCCTGGACTCCCTCTCAGCCAAGCTGAAAACATGACAACTAAAGGCTCAAGCTACATATCATCGTTCCCTCAGGGGGAAAAAACACAGGTGGAGCAACATGTGTCTTACTCTATACAGAATAAGCTTATGCCAAAGCACTTCATCTGGCAAATAAAGCTCATTTTCTAGTATAGATAACCAAGATGAATCATATCGAGCTTAAAGTCTCTATGTGAAAATTTCCAAAAATACTCCTTATTATTTTAATGCATAGAAGAAATCAGACTCTTCAGAAGAGCTTGTGGTCAGGTCTAGCTCATCGGAATCAGTCATAGAATACAAATAAATCATCACTACCACTAATTTTGTGCTTAGAAGTCAGTTACTGCAGTCTTTAACAAAGCTTCACCTTCAAGTTCTCACTGCAGGACAATTCTTTCAGAATCATACTGTTTTAACACTCTTTTTCAGTTTCTAAAATATTAACAAATTATTAAGAGAGATTTTAATAAATTATAAGCACCTGTTTATTAGAACACAGCTCATCAAGTCAGTAGAAAGATTAAATTATTTAAATTATTACAGCACATTTGCTAGAGGTATTTCTAGCTCTATGTTCACAAAACATCAGCAATAGGGGAGGAATGCTGGTGTCTAACTTGTATCAGCATATTAATTAGTAAAAGTGCCAGGGTAGCCATAGAAAGGTCACTATAGCATACAAGTAGAAAACAGAGTACTCTGAGTACCATTTACAACTACTTATAGCATATGCCATTCATGTCCACAATGGGTGGAGCTCCTTTCATATTTCCTTACAACTTTTAAGAATTTCCCTTTGTTAACATTGCATTTATAAAACAGTCTTAAAGAAATGTTAGCAGAGCATACCACCTCTTGTCTATATGATTTTCCAAAATTATCAAATCTAAAATGGCATTAGCTGAAAAAAATAATAAAAAATACTTTCTCAAGTCTCTGTAGACAAAACAAGGACAAAGAAGCTATTATAATTATAACAAATTAATATATTAATGTAATTGCACTGTGTGAGGAAATAAATTTTGAAATTAGAAATCATGATAAACAGGCAGAAGGTGTGAATTAGTTGGGAGAGAACTGTTAGCTTTACAACATAGAAAAGCAGGCATTATTTTCCTGCATTAGGTTAGCGGGTCTAAGCTTATTACAGCATTTATTGTGGCTCCAGTCCAGGCTGAATTAAATGGGAATTTTTCCACTGACTTCAATACACTTTGGATCAGTAACTATGCTGTCATGTCTTGTATCATCTTTGTCAACTGGGAATAATAAAGTAACTCAGATTAGCCTGCCTGAAGTTCTAGAAGTCTTTTAATTACCTGACAAACGCCTACAAAAATCATCACTATCAGACGTTTATGTATAAAAAAATCATCCCACCCAAATAACTACTTATTTTTTTTATTTACAGGTAAAAGTCAGAAATAGGTGTTCTTTTGAGGCCCACAAAATTTGCAGAGAAAATGCTAGTCTTTACATCCCTTATGATTATAATGCTGACACCTTTTGAAAAGGAGGCCATCAGAGCTCAGGTCCTACTATGAAGGCATCTCAGACTAGTAGAAAAGCATGAATATCAGATCAGAAACAAAAATTTTGATAAACTCACACCAACCACTTTGTTGAGTATCCTGATCACTTTTCTCTTAAAAACGGACAGGAAATAATTTCTTCTTTATAGACTACTTACAAAGAGAATGCTATTTAATAGAAGGGCCTATTTTAAGATGATATAAAATCTGAAGGAGTATTTAGTGCTCTGTGGAATATTTCCACAAGCAATAAATTCATACAACACATGATCTTTTGAGCACTGGAAATACAACAACATCTTTATGATTTAAACTATGAAGAGATTAAAAGTAAAAATACAATAATCAGACTAGGTGGATAAAAAATTAAGTAACATTTGCAGAAAGGAATTTTTTCACAAGGCCTACTGCACAGATGTACGATAGAGGTTTTAGGTTTGCTTTTATCCTAAGTACTTCATAACTCAGTATGTAAATGCAAATACAAGATACAAATGATGAGTATATGGCATCTTAGTGCCTAAAATTGGTACAAACCAAAATAACATCAACATCAGAAGCATCAAGCAAAACATTACATGACACAGAGAGGAAAATAATAGTTAAAAAAAACCCCCAAACTTTGTCTGCATACTACTATATTACTAAGTCAGGATTGTTCTTCCCTTTTTTCCTGTTTCCATTAATCTCAGCATAGCTATTAGATGCAGTAGAATTACATTAACTTTATATTTGCTTTCTAAACATACAGGATATCTGACTATACCAGGGTTTTTTTCAGCATTTCTGCATTATGAAGACAATACAACTTCTGTTGTACCTTGTAGTGTATCTTGAATATGTTTCAAAAAGAATTCTGCTACCATTGCCTAGCATAAAACACACATTTTTTCTGAGAATGCATTGATCTATATCTGGCATTCCTGATGCAGTTATGAAAGAGCAACAGACAAACCAGGAGTATAGGTATAATAGTGGGAGTCAGGTCAGAAGCTGAAAGTCATGTTATGCTGCTATTGCTGGCACAAATGAGGCCACATCTGAGGTCTTGTGACCTAAATATTGAGACAAAACTCTACCATTTTAAGTGTTTGCAGATGTATTTCTGAAAAATATGATTTCTGGAGAGTAAACATGAGCAGTTGCAAATGCTCAGACATATTACTTGTGGCAGGAGAGCATATGCTAGGCGTAGAAGAGTGCTATAAATGTCCTGCCAGCTTTACCCACAAGCACTCACTTCACTCCCATCTGCATAATTGCAAACACAAGGAGCTTCCACTGAAACCCAATTCTGAAAAACCCTACCTATGTTAAAAAGGACAGTCAGGCTGAAATTAAGTTCAGATAAATATTGATTTATTCTATAGACATTTGGTCTCTCAAAAAAAAAGTATTTATCAAAACAGCCTGTCATCAGTAAGATAGATGACTATCCATTGAACTACTTAAGTGACAGCATGGCCTGTTTTTGTCACCAGGAAAATGAGCTTGATTACTACCTTCACCAAATCCTAAATTATTCTGTCCATACTGTCTGTCACGTTATTCTAGAGAGTGGGTAGAACTGGGAAAGTCTGGTTAACTGAAGTTTCAAATAGCATTACTGAGGGAAATCAGGCACATCTCTTAAAATTAGTTACTTATCTTTACAGCCTACTTTTTTAGTTTGTAACTTTGAGGATTAGTATGAGTAATAATATACCAGTATTCTGTCCAAAAAATAACCACACATCTCAAAGGCTGGAGGCAATGGGAGTTCAGTTCACCTGTGCTCTCCATTCTAGACATTCTTGCTCCTTAGATGTTGTCTCAAGATGCATTCATTTCACAACCATGTTATTTTTATTTGCTAAAGCAAGAGGGATCATAAGATGACTATTTTTTAAATCATCAATTTAACAAATTAAGCCATGTCTAACACTAATGTGGCTGAATTAAAGAAATAAAGACTGTCTGCATGTATGTTTGTGAGGTGGGGTATCCACACAACCTGCTGAGCTGTCCCAGGGCCACAGCTGCATGTGGCTGGTTAATGATATAAAGTGTCCAGCTTCAACTGGATACTTCAACTGTATCATCCAAGGCTTGTCTTGTGCTTAGGCAGCCTATTTGGCTGTCCCAGGGATGGCACAGCACAGTTCAATTCCTCTCTTCCACAGCAGTGTCCTAACTGTAAGGGTAGCCCACCAGAGAAGTTTATACTGAATTCCACAGGAGGGGAGCCAAGAGGAAGCACTTACACATTATATTTCAGATACACATTGGGGGAACAACAGAAACAACACAAGCAGTAAGTTGCACAAGGCATTGCTCACAGCGTCCAAGATCCAGCTCACTTTCCAACAGGTGAAAACCAATTACCCCCTACTTGAATAGAGGAGCCCATAAATCTCACAGCTGAGGATAGCTTTCATTTTCCACAACCCAAACACACATTTTCACCATAACATTTCTGCGCTGAACTGCTCTGCTCTTTGCTCCTCCTCCAGGCCCCAAATAGATGGGAGCACTGTGTTGGTCATGCAGGATGGTGCTACATCAGCAACAGAGGCAGATGAGCAGGGACGACTCGCTGTCTTACATTCCCCACTGGTGACCTTGAGGCAATTTCGTGGTCAGCATGTAGCCTTTCTGCTCTTCAGAACCTTCAGTGATTGTAAATGAAGCATACAATGCAATTTAGCTTGCTCTGTTAGGATTGTGTATTAGGAGCTGTTTAAATCTTTTGTAGTTGCTTATATTTTGGAAGTCTCCCTCTATAGTATTTTCATTTTAAAAGTATAGTGATTTTAAAAGACTTCTTAGTAGTTTTAATGTCTTAAAACTACCACTTCATTTCCCTTTAAAGCAAAATTATGGGACTTTAGTGATGTGTTTACATTACTCTTTAAAATGTTATATTGTGATGCATTTATATTAACTTTAAACCAAAATATATTTCATGAGTTGATACAGTTCATACTTAACAAATACCATCACACTACAAAGACAGCTGTTAAAGCATTAAATATTTCATTTTCTCTAGGTCAGAAATGCCGTTTCCCTCCCATTTCTTAGGTTAATTTTTTTAAAAAATCACAATGACCAATTAACATTTCTTTTGAAAAAATGAAGAGAGACAAACCAAGGCTAGGGACAATAATAGAACTCTTTTTTATCTCAACACATTTGTTATGGTGTGCCAACTTACAATATACCAAAATCCCTTCAGTTGCATTTTATCATATTTAATTAACATTCCCTTTCAGTCTTCCTTACATAGGAAGACACCACAGACTGTAAAAGGTTAAAACATCTCACAGTTATCTGGGGCAGAAAAAGAGGAAAAAATAAAGCCAAGGGAGGAATTATGTGTTTTTCACTTAAGCCAGACAAGTGGGAAGAAAGTCTCTTGGGCATGATTTCTCAGTGTTTTGCAGTCTACTCAAAATGTTTTAGAAGGTTTTGGTGAATATATAAAAAAATTTAAATGAAAAACTTTCAGAATTTTTCAGCTGGAAGTGTTATTTCCAACTCCTCATTATCAAAACTTTCTATCAGATTTCAGTATCATCTAACTCAGACTGCCTCCCGTTACATTCAGTACTACAAAATTTCTGACCCTATAAAGCTGCATCTCTTCATCTCACAATTCAAAATGTAATTCAGAACGTAATTCATCTGTAAGGCAGTGCTCCACCAGTTGAGCTCTGTTTACTGCTCTTGGCCTGCAGAAGAATTGCTGATGGTTTGAAGACAGCTGGCTGTCTCTCAGCACTCAAAGCTGCTATCCTGGCTCATGTCCTTCAAGGAGTCCGCCAGCCTGGAAGAGCCAAACGAGGAAACAAGGAGGACAAAGCCTGGCTATCAGATATGAAGAGGAAGTAAAATGAGCTGCCCAAATACTGGTAGAGGAACAATCTCTTTGGAAAGAAGCAAAGCAAAAATGAAGCAGCATGGTCCCCAAAGCAAGAAGTACAGAGATGAAGATAACATGGTGTAAGAAAATGCAAGGAAGTAAAAGGCCGGTAAAACTGGGCAAAAGAAAGGCAGTGGTACATAGTGAAAAAATAGATTTTAAAAGTGTGATTAACAAGTATTTGAAAGAAAATACACCATGTATTAGAAAAGAGAGTCAAACCCATCCAGAATCTTTCCTCAAGTAGGTAATTGTTAATATCTAACTATACCACAACATCAACAGGACAGAAGTCAATAATGAGACAATTTTATACCATATATATATATATATCAGTATATACAACAGCAATATGGTGAAGAATCTTTTCTTTTAAGGCATCTTTGACTTCAAGGGCTTGTTTATTTCTTTCAATTAAATCAAATTTAAAGATGAACAGCAGAAAATAAACAAGCACTTTAAAAAAATGGACATATCAAACAATTCAAATCAACATAAATTAAACATGAAGTATAATAGCTATTAACTAAAAAGACAAAACTCAACAAAATTAACAAATCAGTACGTAAGGATATGTCAGCAATTTCATCACTTACAGGCTCTCCTCGATGTCCTTCTAGGCCTGGAGATCCAGGCTGCCCAACTTCTCCCTTTAAAATAAAAAAGTCTTAAGAAAACAACCTTATTTGCATCATAAAAATAATTATTTTAAATAGTAAATAATATTTTTAATCTAAGTAAAATTTCAAACCGATATACATTGAGACTTCACCAAACAAATTTCTCTTAACAGTTTAAGACACAGCAAGTGTCATCAATCCAATATTCCCTCATGTTGTGTCTGACATCTATCAAACAGTTGGCAAAAAGAGATGAGAGAAAATTTTCTTTTCACTCAGAACAGCAATTTCTGGTAGAAAAAATGCATAAAACAATAACAGACTGTTACTTTCTAATTATTAGTACAGATAATAGTATGAAAAAATATTTCAAAGTACTTCAGAATACAGCAGTACCACAAATGATCAAATATTTATCAAAATATGTATGATACTAAAGTATTCTGAAAATCTGAATACTTCCAGAAATAAAAGCACATAAAAAGGCAAAGATATAGATAAAGATGTAGATAGATATACACACGCACGTATAAAATAATCTGGCACTAATTAACTTAAAATTACAAGAGCTGGACTTGAAGTAACAATGGGTAGCATCTGGGTTTCAAGCCATGCTTTTTCCACATTTTTTTTCCAAAAGGAATATTGTAAAAAACCAGGAAAGCTCCAACAGAAATTTCCTTCAAAGACAGCCTGTTTGTTACTGTTCTGAATTTGATTACAGACCCAGAATGAAGCAATGCTTTATAGCAAGCAGATGTTGAAGTCAGGCTAAGAAAATGTTTGAATGAAAAATATGGCTTCTATTAACTATTGTACTATAAAATTAATAAAACCTAATGAGCACATCATAATTTTGGTACTACAATAGGGAAAATAGTCCAGAAAATATCTTTCAGTTAAAATGTTCACACAATATACTGAATTCTCTGCATATTGCTTATAAGCATAAAACATATGAAAGTACTCTCCAAATTCATGCTTTAGCAACACAGTGCTTCACTCTAAATTGCCACTAGTGACAGTTAAAATTTTATGTTAATGTTAACTGTGACTATGACCTGTCCATGTTATCAAATACCAGAGAAGAAAAAAATCTAATATCTAATTTTTTTTCCTACATTCTGAAGTAAAAGAGAAGGAATTTCCCCTCCAACTTAGCAATTATATCTGTGTATGTGTGTGCATATATATAGATACACATACACACACACATATATATATACATAAAATAAGAGAGGATTCATTTGAAATAAATTCCTGGAGGTAACCAAGCTCATATCACAGATAACAGAAGTCTAGTCTGGACAATTGACAGAGGATTGATTCAGCTGACCAGACACCAGAAGTTGAATTCCACTGCCCACACACAGACATTTGGTCATATTTGAGATACCCAATGGTATCTTGTGTACTCCCACTCCTGAAAGGCACTGGCTTTCCGTAGGACTTGTGCCATATTTTTCAGCTCCCTGAGGATGTTTTGGACATTAATGCATTTCAAATGCACGAGGGGCTTTTTATGTGCACAACTAAACTGATACCTACGAGTCTGCCTTCTCTGAGCTGAATTACTCTCCAGACTCCACTGGCTTTACCCTGGATTCACCTCATTGACAGCTGCTGCCTGGAAGGTTTTAGGTCTCTCACAGGTCTTGTGTCTTATGTCCCTGCTGCAGCAGATGTCACAGATATGCCAGCTGCATCCCCAACTGCACTAGACAAGCATGGTCACAAAACAGAAGATCCAGATCTCCAAATACAGCAATATGAATTTAGACAAATGCACTCAGAATTTTGCATTTTTGGACACGGAAGTAACATTCCTCTTGAACAGCCACAGATAATTTCATTATTATTTAAAAAAACCTATAGGAACAAAGCTGCTGTTGAAAAACTTCTTTAGATCAAGTCAATTGAGCATTTACATCACATATTATTAAAATCTTTTCCCTGTGAACTTATAACTGATACTACTGAAATCTATGTTTTCACAAATTAGAACAGCGCAAACAACAACTTGGCAAGCAAAACATCCAGTGAGCTCACAGACTGCAATGCATTATAGAAATACCAGATCTTGTTGTCTTTTTTACAGTAGACACATACTTAGTTGACTTGAAAACTGTTCTACATTAAATACAAACAGCACTGCATAGTGAAGAGAATAAAAACATTAATCCAATACCGAGGGTACTTTCCCCTAATTTTCCTGCAGCTCCCTTCACAAGCAATTATGTTCTCCAGTGTATGCTTGTATATAAATCTGTTTAAGAGAATCATAGGGCTAGAGAAACACAAAAGGATAAGGGAGATAAAGTATAAACAATCTCTAATGATCACTAATACACTCTTAATAAAAGCTTTGCCTCTGCTCACAGAACAATTGAAAACAATGAAGTCTGCTCATTGCTGCAGTAAACTTCCACATCTCCCAGTAACAACATTATTTTGATTCCAGTAATACTCCACAGAATAAACTCGGTATGTTTACACCATGAGCAATGCTACTGAAGACCTTTATCAAGATATTCATATCCATTTCTACATACCTTGAAGCCAGGACTGCCTGGTAATCCATCTTTCCCATTTCTGCCAGGATCTCCCTGTGGCAACATTTAACAGTAATCAGCTGGTAAATTAACAAGCAAAAGCTGATGACAAATTGTCTTCAGAAAACTTACAGATCGCCCAGGCAGTCCTGGAAACCCTGTATCACCCTTCTCTCCTTTGGAACCCTGAGAAAAACAGCAAGAGGAAAGTAAGTAGTGCTCAGTGTTTATGCTGTAAATTCAATATATTTAACCAATAATTCATGTATGTTATTTCTTATTTTGAAAACCTACAGAAGATCTGTTTCTTTCTTAACTCAGGCAGTTGTCAATTAATAACTACGACCCCATTCCATAAACAAAAATATGCTTCTAACTACAGAAATGCTAACACAGACTCTCTTTCAAATTGCTTAAAACTCTGGACTAAACACATGAAGAAAATATAAGGCCAGGTGAAAATATAGGTGTTAACACTGGATAGCCAAACTATACTCTCTGCTTTATATAAATTACAGATTAAAACATCTCTCTTCCCATCTGCTATCAGCCTTACTCCTTTCATGTGCTCCTCTCCCTCTCTCTTGTTTGGTTATATGTACATCTGTATTAAAAGACATAGACTTCTTTACAATATAATTATTACATATGCCCTGTATATGGTGTTACCCCATAGACATATTTACAAAAAATACATGCATTTTATGGTATGTGAAAATGAATTACACCAATCCATTAACAGAATGAAAAGGTTCTCAAAATATCCAAATAAGCAGAGCATGAGTTTGACATTACTAAACATAAATACATCCAGTAAAAGCAGTGAGCATTTTTCTGAGCTGTGAATAAAGAATTACATTTTCTGTGAATATGCATGTTATAAAAATATTAATTATGTTGTCTGGGGTTCCCATGCCCAGGCTGCCATTGGGAACGCGGCGGCTCCGTGAGGGGAGGCCGGGGCAGCCGCAGCCGCACACAGCCGGTTCCAGCCGGATCCAAGCGGCCTCAGCAGGGCAGGGCTGAGCCACGGCCGCAGTGGGGGATGCGTTTTACAAGGGACAGAAACATGCCACCAACTAAATAAGGAAAGAGGAGAAAAGTGACAGCTCTGCAGACACCAAGAGGGTGCTGGAGGAGAGATTCCCCGGTAGCCTTTGGAGGGGCCTTTGGAGCTGTGGTAGCCAAGGTGCAGCCCATGGAGAATCCGTGCAAGAGCAGGTTTGCCCTGAAGGCCTATGGCCCATGGGAAGGACCTGCACTGGAGCAGGGGAGGAGTGTGAGGAGGAAGAGCAGGGAGAAGCTGTTAAAAACCCTACCTTGCTCCCCATTTCCTATTCCATGGAGGAGGGAAGTTGAGCCTGAGAAAAAGGCAGCATGGAGGAGAAGGGGGTTTAGTAGTTTGTTTAGGTTTTTTTCCTCACTATCCAAACTTATTTTTGTTGGCAATAAATTAAATTAATTTTCCCCGAGCAGCCACTTGTTTTGCCTGTGATAGTAACTGGCAGGTGATCTCTCTTAACTGGACCATCAAGCTTTTCCATCTTATTTCCTCCCTCGTAGTGTTGAGAAGGGAGACTGGGAGAGGTGCTTGGGGGTTTGCCCCAGGCAGCCAGTCTAGGTGACCCCATCACAGATACCAATAGCATTTTGTTTTAATTTATGCTTATAAAGTCACTTGCCTTTTTTCCATATATTCCTGGCACTCCTTGATCTCCTTTAGGACCTCTTTCTCCCTAGACAAAATGTATGTGAGCAAGTTAATTTTTAAAATACAAATAGTTACATAAAGATATATTTATATGTATATATGAAGTATACATGTACAGCAGACACAAAGACAAAGAGCTCCATGTGATAGAAAAAAATATGCCCAAGACTTAAATGCAAATCCTGAATTTGCCCAGCTTTCCTAGAGGAGAAGGCCAGAACGTCCAACACTGATGGTGAGACAATCCACAGCTCACAGGCTTGAGGCTTCTACTTTCTATAGAAGGCACTTTGTGATTCTCATTGCTTCAATATAGGCAGGAACCTAAGTGAAAATTCAGCTCCTTGAAAAGGGTTGGTCTTTTCTGAAGACCTTATTTGAAGAGTTAAAAACACGTATTTGGAAAAACCAAGAGGTAAATTCAGTACTATCATAGATGAGAAAAAATACGGGGAAAATTGTTTTGGGCAGCACACACATGAACTAAATTCACTATGATAGATCAGAACTGTTATTCAAAATGTTCAATATTCACTCAAGTAGAATGACAAGAAAATCATATAACTGTTTTTATTTAAAAAACATTATTTGTGATGAAGAATCCTCTAACCAGTAGTAGAATCAAATTAATAGAAAATCCCATAGAGAAAAACAGAAATTAAATAACAGGTGGTTTCTATTGTTTGATATCTATGTAATAAAGTCCCATGGCATGTATCTTCCCTAAATATCACCTTCATATCTATTCCTTTTGAGCAATTCATCCAATACTCTGAAATATTGTATATAGACTTGTTTACCCTTTAAATTAAATGACAAGGCAAGCTGAAATACAGGAATATTTTAACAAGAAATATTTAATTTCAACCTTTGGTGCTGGCATCCCATGTAATCCAGGAAAACCAGGTAGTCCACTGTCACCCTGAAACAGCAAACATATTTTAAATCTTTGTATCAAAATAGTGGTAATATACTACAACATTCATATTCTCGTGATCAAGTGATCAACAAATAGTGGAAAGATGTAATATATCACTGTATCAACTTCATAACATAGGTATGATGACTGATAAGAGGGGTTTTTTTAATCTTTAAACAAAATTCATAACATAAAAGAAAAACCTTAATTACTAAATTTTCAAAGGTTCAAAAACAGCAATTTATGACCTTATGAAATTTCCCACCAGCTTGCTTTGGATAAGTGAAGTATTAAAAAATAAGATATTAAGTACCTGCTTTACAAAAGAAACTAAATTAAACCAAAATAAACTTATAAAACATCTTCGGAAGTTTGACAAATGAGTTCTCATTTCAGAGGAAGAAAGAATCCACTTAGGTAAAAGCAGCTAGCAATTGAAAAGACAAGGCAAAATGCCAGGTTTTTTTATTGCTCTCAGAGGTGTCAGGTATCAGGAATTCCAAACTTTTGCTGTTGGTACTGAAGGTATTTAACTGATAATTTGTCTGCAAGTTCCCTTGAGCAGTAACAACAAAATCCTAAATTACAACTTGTCACTACTTGACTTGAAACAATAAAACCAATTCTAGTTTCTTGGTTCAGTAGACTACTTCACATGAGAAAACAGCTAATTGTTCAAAATCATTTTTGAACAATCAGAATGTTTTCTTTCTGTTAATACCTACTTTTATATTGAACAGTATATTTCAATTTGTTTAATATATTTCAATCAGATAGAAGAAATAGTAAACTATGCTTTGAAAGTTATTTCATATAATATTTCAAATTCTAAGACAAGGGTTAAACCAGGACAACATGTTTCAGTGCTGTTTATCAAAGCCATTCATGCCTAAGCAGATTTGGAAAAGTCTGTCATGTATTTGCAGTAGGCAGGAACATGACCACAGGAATGACAGCTTGTGGGTTAATGTTATCACAATATCTCTCAACAAATAAATATTAAAAGCAGACAATGGAATGGAGTTCAAAAATCAGCAAAGGTTATAAAATTAACACTTCATATATGCATTGCTTCTTAATGAAAAAGAGTGGAGTCTTGATTTCTACTCAGAAGTGGTGGTTCAATTATTGGATAAACTAAAACATTTGGAAATGAAAACAATTTTAAATTAGCTACTAGAGAAACTTTACAAGTAATGAGATGAAATAAAGAGATGAAAATTTGGGCAGAATTTCCAGGAAAAAAATTCTAATGGCAAGACCTATTTTTCAATGGAAATGTTCTCTAAAACAGTGGTGGAAGCCCTATTTCTTGGCACATTTTAAACAAGGCTAGACCGAGCAATAGGAAATATTCTATCTGTCACAGCCCTGCACTGCGAGGCATTTAGAGTTTTTCATCAGCAGCATCTTAATTTCTACACATAGCCCAATACTGGCTGATTGAATAGATTGACTTCTAAAATCAATTAGATTGAGATGAATAAAGCACAGAACACATAAGCAATTTTTCAGCTCTAACCATGAATTTGAGAATTCTGCTGAACAGTGACAAATTTAAGGACCTGCTTATTGGGAACTTTAGAAAGAAATTCTAAGATCTGTTGGGAAAACAAGTGCTTGTTTTACAGAAAGGGCTTTGAAGATTTAATAAATCAAAACCAAAATAATTGTCATCACAATCAGCTTAGAGCTTTTCTAAACATAGGGCAGAAATGTGAGAGAAGGCCATAGCCAATGGGCAGTTTATTCACTGTGTATACAGAAGATCCAGGGTCAAGTTTACCCTGATTACCAGAAGACAGTTATATATAAGCTTCCACATCTATCTATATCTCCACGCTACTGGCTACACCTCAGATAGAATTTTCCACAAAAAGTTTTGGGTTCAATTAGCCAGTGTTTTCTGATAAAAAGTGCCATCCAGGAATTCCTACCTAAGTCATCTGGATACTCGCTTAAAGAGAAAAAGGGTTAAAAGAGTTAAAAAGAAACCATTTTGACAGATGTCTCTATTGTGCTTCCAGGTACCCATACTTAGGTACACTTTCTAAGTATATGTTACTCAGTGAAAGAAGTTGTTACTGGCAGTGCTAAAGCCTATATAAAATTTATTAAATAAAAAAAGGCCAGATTCAGAATTAAAATTTAGGATTCTTAGTCCTTCCTTATTACCCTTTTAGCAAACAAGTCTTACAGAACACTCATGTGAAAATACTGATACTATTACCTGTAAAACCAAAAATTCTAAAAGGTAAGAGTAAAAGCTTTTTATCTATTATTCTTATTTGGGTTCTTTTACCTTTGCCCCATCTTTTCCTGGTTCTCCCTTGATACCTGGCAAGCCACGAGGTCCCTAGATTTAAAAAGAAATGAACACCAGCTCAAATACTAATACCATCTTATACAGAATTAGACACAGAAATGTGACACAACATGGGCCAGAGACCAATGCGTCAGCTGCCTGATTCCAACATTTTGGTGACTGGACACAAAAGCAGAACTAAGCATAACGTGTACCCAGCGTGGATGAACATGGCACACTGTCATAATCTATGACTGAGGAACACTGAAACAATTTTTTGTTCTAATCAAGGACCACCCCAGGAAAAAAAAGAATGTCACACAGCCATACTAGCCTATTCAAAATCCCAACCTGTCAACATGTGAGCCCAGAGATGTCCCCTTCAATAGCTCATCAGACAGCCTCCACATGTGCCGTTTTGCAGGCTTGCTCTTGGCCCCAGCAGGCTCTCAGATATTTAATTCCACAAATTAGTAAATCCTTGACTATCATTCAGACTGGATCATGCCACACGTAAAATACAGCACAGGCTTCCAACAACTCTCTCAGTAAGGACTACTAAATTAATACAAGAAAGAAAAAGAATTCCCCTCCATCAGTCTGGGCTTTATGTGAAAACTTGTTTTGGACGTGTGAATTGTGGGCAATCCATCACCATGACAAGAATTCAGATCACTGCTAGTGATTCACAGAAAAATTGAAGAAACTACTGTTTGGCTTCTGGATCGGGATGAAAATGTCTAAGCTGCAGCTGAGTCCATCTTCTAGAGGCCTTACCTAGCACTGCTTAGATTTGCAGTCTAATTGTCAGCCTACCTACAAACCCCAAAGCCATGTGAATTTCTAAACAATTCACCCTAGGATGGCCCCTGGTTTCATAACACCCTTTGAGCCCTCTTCATTCCCCACACCTCAGCTCTCAATGACAAACGAGATATTGAGAGAGACTTGGCAGGATTTGTCTCAGATACTCAAATTCTAGGAATGAAATAGAAACTTACTTGAATCCCTGGAGTTCCTGGGATACCTGGAGTTCCTGCTGATCCCTGGTATCCCTAAGGAAAAGAAACAAGACTTGTGACTTTTCAAAAGCAAAATACACAAATTTCCAAACACCTATTTAAAAAAAAAAAAAAAGGAATCCTCCTGCTTACTAGAGAACTTTGGTCACAACCCTATAATTTTAGGTCACAGATTTTAGCAACTGCTACCACAATCATACATTTGAGATTTAGATTTCAGTTTTCAAAAGCTTTCCTATCTGCAGCTGAAGTTCTCAGCCTCCAGACTTCAGCTAAAACCAGCTATTTTAGAATTGTTACACAAAAGCATAACATATTGTTTTATTTTCCACTGGGGGAAAAAAAAATTAATTCACATATGTAGACACATTTTTTTTCTCTCTCTCTCTTAAGAAAAATAGCTGAAACTTGCCAAGACTTTTAAAGGTTTCTATCCAGTTACAGAAATAAGCTTTAACAAACAAGGTATGTTCTAATACATTATGCAGCTAGTTTTATAATATCTCTACATAATAAAAATTCCATTCTTGATACAAAGCACTTAGCTACGAACTGAAAGTATATAACAGTCTATACAAATAAAAAAAATAATTTGAATGACTGGGACTACAAAAAGAAATACTAAATAATTCATGAGTTAAAAAGAGAATTTCAGGAATGCTTTGTGAGAAATCAGCACTGGCAGAAAAAGAGAACTTTCACAGAAACCTAAATATATGTCTATGTTTTGGTAGATTTGATTCAATTAGTACAGCAAAGATAGCCAGTTTTCATGCAAAATTAACAAGTGCTTTAAAGAATCCCTTAAGAGAGGCAAGTTACTGAAGAACAAGAATTTACATATCTCATTTAAAAACATGTCCTTGCAGTGGACAAAATGAGCTACCAAGAGGATTTTTTCAAGAAAACATATAAAACAAAAAGAGAAATTGTTCTGTAATACTCTTAGGCTATTTGGTTCAGACATTTCAACAGGCAGACAAAACTAAATTTGATGAATCCCATTAAATGGGCTATCCAATTTCAAATACCCAGAATTTGATCTTGATTTGAACTGAGATAAGTAATAATCCTATTTCCAAATGGGTTTCAGGCTTAAAACCTCGGCAAAAAATCTCCTGGGGTGATTTCCACACTGGTAAAAAGGAGCTAATAGAACATTTTCAGTACAAGGGAGGCAACGTGTCTATCTGATTTCTTCTTTAAATCAGTCAGAGCTTCCGAGGAATAACAAACAGAGCTAAAATTATTTGCTGGGTTAGATACGAGAGTCCTTGCTGTGCCCTCTTCCCAAAAGACATTTGAGCAGTTGCCCGATGGGCCAGCTGGTAATGTTTAATATAGAAGTAAACAGAATTCTAGGTCTCTGTCATACATGGATCCTTTATCAAGCATTTTACTTCTAGTGCTCAAGGCAGTTCTAGCAAAATCAGCTTTAACTGTAAATGGCATAGTCTTCCCAGAGTGCTTATAGGCCTCCTGGGTAGCTGAAACAATTCACCAAATAAAAATGCCTCTAAAAGTTTATCCATTTTTTTCTTCTCAAAAAAAATTGCTATGGTTTTCTGTAGGATATAATTCTATACAAATAAAAGTTTATTTCATAATTTAGATCTCTACAATGCAATTTCCCTTCTCCCTCTAACTGAGCAGGGGAAGAAGTAGAAGAGGACAATTTCCTGGCTGAACTGAATTTCAAAATCACAAGATGAATGGAAGACAGCAGAAGAGTCTTCAGCTTACAAAACTGCATATTTAGCTCAGGGCTAAATATTGTAATGTGATTTCAATACAAATCAAACATATTGTCAATGTCTTCTTTTAATGGAAAGCTGGAAGAGAGAAGATTCGAAAGGAAATTCACAGAAAGTCACAAAAATTAGAATCACTGTCTGGTACAAATAACACAGCAATTGTTTGGCCAAGTTAAAAAACACCTTGTATAAAACAAAAAAACCCCCAGATTTCATAAAAAAATTGGTATATATTTGTATCACTACTCCTTTAGCAGTATGAATCATCAATCTACATGCTAATGCCTACAAATTTTTTTGCACTGAAGTCAGCTCAAATCCTCTTTCCCTAATCACAAAGCCCTCAGTAGGAGTACATGTGTGACATACATACATATCCACAAGAATAGCAGTGCTATAGCTGCCATTTTATGTAAGAGGGACAGAAGTGAATATTCCCTTTTCAATTGATGAGTTCAGGACTGAAGGTTCTCTTTCAGATAGGGTAAACACACTAAATTTGCCACCAAAAGTAGTATTTTTTTATCTGAGCTTGGTATTCTCTCATGAACTTTTCAGAAGACACACAAATAGTGAAAACTATTGTCGTTAACTCTGAATTTGATATTCAGTTTAGAATCCAGTTGCCTAAATATAGGCAGCTCCTCCATTTGAGACTCCTAAGACACTCAACCAGTGTAAGAAGACAGTGGCACAAAATATTTGGGAGGCATTAATTGTCTTGCAGTGTGGGCAAGACAAAATGCCTTGCAGCATAAAAATCCCATAACTTTTGTAGTATATTATTTAAATACCTGTTGACTATTATAAGAATTTAGACACCCTGTGTTTCTGTGCCCATTTAAATACTAAATGTGTCTTAAAGTGAATCCCACCTATAATGTTTCATCAATGTTGTCAGTCAGCACTATTCCACAGCACCTTATATTCTCATTTGTTATTTTACATCCGTTCATCTGAAATCAGGATTACACAAAATTTACCTCTCAGTTTACTGTTGTGAGAACAGTACTGATCATTTGCTAGTGCCTGAAAATCCTTAAAAGTAAGTGATAAACAGCAGGACATTGAGATTAGTTTTGTCCCAGATTGCTGGGTATTTGAAAAAATCACAGATAAAATGAAACTTTGGAATTTAAAGAAAATGGCAATAATTTTCAAATAATTCTAAGGAAAAAGACTGAACACACTTCTTAGGTCAAATAATTTATATAATAGTCGCAAAAAATTAACAATAATATCATCATCCTTACTGGAAAAAGAAACTTTGTTTGCCTGTAAGGGAAAAAATTGAGCAAGAAGGACATATGACGAGTATTAATTCCAAAGAACTGGGTGCTATAGCAGAGGAAACCTCAGAAGTATATCTTCAATGCATTTGCATGCCTAAAAGACAAAATCTCAGACAGCATTCGTAGGCATATCTCATATGATAAGGATAAAATAAAAATAAAAATAAAAATAAAAATAAAAATAATAAAAATAAAAATAAAAGATGTATGGATAAGGCAATGAGAACTGCACTGCACACTCCCGTAATGAAAAGCTTTTGGAGTCAATAACCAACATCAACAACAAAGGCATGAACACAGGACTGCTTGGGAAAGACAAAGGGAGAAGTAAGCAAGCTCAATTTGGCTAGGAAGGAAGCAGGGATCAACAGTAATGGTCTAAAAATATTCAAAGACTGTAAACACTAAGTAAAAAGAACTATTTAGGGTGATGTAACTAAGCATAATGGAATTCAACTGCAAAAGGAAAATTTAACTTGGCGTTAGGAAAACACCCCAAAAGGTCTGCAGATCTCTTGTGGTAGTTTCTTGCAGAAAATCTTTAAAGCACAACTATATAAAGCATACAAGTCTTCAAACTCTTTTCATAAAATACATTACATCTTAACAGAAATTGCTGTAACTATGCAGACATGTATCCATGTTTATTATTTCTGCATTTCATTACTCTTTCCTCCATTAGCTACTCCATCATCTGCCAAGGCCTTCATAATTCAGAGCCTCTAGCAGTATATTTTACCTCAACACAATGTTCTCAAATAGCACAGAGGAAAAAAATATCCATGAAGATCATTAAATAAAAGGTTGTAAATCCAGCTCTAAAAGTTCCCAAGCTTCAGGCTATTGGGAGATAGGATGATATACCAGGGGAGTCTAACTTCCTGCTCACTGTTTAGATGTTCATCCTTATCATATCCTCTGCCTTTGGCAGCTGCTGCAGGTAGTGATGTGGTCTTTTGTCTGAACTCTACAGCTGTCTCTGCAGCACAAGTCAGCATCAGGCATCGCTGTGATTCCAGACTTGGAGGTCTCAGCGCAGGCAGTACATGACTGTATCAGAACGGAGCAGAAAGATTTCCTCTAACAATAACACAGCCACAGTATCACTGAGGAATATGTATTTTCCTGGAACTGAGAGCAGCATTTCACAGTTGAACTATCAACTCTGTCTATGAAAGTTTTGTGAGAAAAGTAGCTGCAGAGTTTATAACAACTTAAATCCCAGGCAAGCCCTACAGTTAGCATAGGGAATTCTATGTATATGTGAAACTATTGCCCATTTTTATTCCAAAAGTATTGTTGAAATAGCTCATCATTTCTATTATAGGAAGTACATCATAAAAGATTTGGCCTTCAATTGGTCACCAAATATTAAACTCTAGGTAATACAGCTGTAATAATGTTCTATAATCTTTTAAAACATGTGTTGGAATGATCAGAAATTACGTATGTGAGGCTTTGGATACCTTATGAACTCCATATCTGCTTGTATCAGTAAAGTCAGTCTCACCAGATTTTTTTTCTTAACTGCGTATTTTCTTATTTTTTATTTTAGTTTCTTGTACATACTGTAAAGAGAAGGCAAATTCTTCCAAACTTTCATGAGTGAAACTAGATGGAATACTCAAAAATTGTCCAGATTTGCCAGCTGCATGGTTCATAGTTCAAAATTGACAAATGTGTGAGTTTTTAAAATTTGTCAGCAGACTGATAACCTATCACCTCTACTAACCACAAGTGATCACTGCATAAATTCTGATAATTTATTTTTTGCCTTAAATTGAAATTTTCCCCAGTACATATAAAGCATCCTTTGGAATAAAAAATGGCTTTGTAACCACACAGTTAGGCTGCTAAGTGCTTCCAGGGCCAGCAGTCACTCCAACAGTTTCTTTCTGATTAATAATGTTCATGAAGATGAGTTCCATTTGAGATTCAAATATTGATTTTATCCTTGCACTTATTTATCAGAGCTTTTCTCTTGACTAGACAGTTTAATAATTTCAGGTTCTAAATTATATTTTTATTGAAAAAATGTATTTTCATTACTTATGCTTCTCACTTTCAGCCTTTTCTACAGTTTCTTTAATTGATCTTTTCTGTATGTATCAGAATATAAACAGAGGTGGCAATTAAAGGGAAAAAATTAAGATACTCTAAACAAAACTGTTATAGATGAGCAATGTGAAGGTTGGCTCTCATAATTAAGGGGTGAATAGTATGTATATGTTAAGAGAAATTTTGTAAATTATAATTATATCTCCCCTCCCCCATACATTGTTATCATTGGATGCACTAAGTAATTGTAACCTCTGGGAGGGCCAGCTTGTTACTTTGGCAACTCCAGACCTCCAATCAAGAGGTAAGAAAGTGATCTCCACCACTGGGCAGCGAAGGAAGAGTCGAGTGACAAGACCTGGGGAGGGGCTAAAGATATAAAAAGGCAGAACATCCATTTTGTAGCCGAGCACGTGGCTTGCACAGAGGCTCCCAGTGCTGAAATCCTTCTTTATTCGGTCATTTGTTGTACTTTTGTTAAGGTTTAATAAACCTTTAAAATTTTAAAGGTGAGCATAGTTTCTCACAAAAACTGATAAAAATAACATTTAAGAAAATAATTGAAAATAAGTCATGTTTATGTTCACTTCCCCAAATATTAGAGTAAACAATTTTACTGGATAACACCAGGTAAACAATTATGTTCTCGTAAGATTGAAGATATTAATAGGCATTGTTTTCAAGTTTTCTGGACTAAAACTAACCTTAAGTATTAGAACAATCTAGCCAGCCCACAAACAACAAACTAAATTTTATTAGATGTTTTACTCTAAAATCAGTTTCATATAGTAATATAAATGCATGCCTAAAACCTTTCTCAGAGGAAGAAATATTTTGTTCACCAGTTATACTGTTCCACGAAAATTAATAACAGGCAAACTGGAAAGGCTTTAGAGAAGAACATAAAAATGTGTTTGGGAACAGAAAAGACTGACTTTGCAGGAAAAGCTTTTCATGCAAAAGCCGTTTGATTAAACAAGACTGACTACACAACTACCTGTAAGCCTATGGTGCTGTCTGAATTAAAAGCTTGTTTCTCAGAGTTCTCCCGGACATAAAACGAAAACGATTCAGATGAGCAAAGTTTCCTCAAACAAAAAACATCACTGACAGCACAAAAAATGTGCTAGTCATATTCGCAAATACAAAAGTAAAATAGAAAGAAAAAGACAGAGAGAGGCATCTGTTTTCCTGCACAGTGGACCTAAAGGGTCTCTCATATTCACAGCTTAAAGGTTGCCTGGAATGCACCCAAGAATCTACTGTAAGGAAAAATGATGTACTGGCCAAAGGTGCAGATGATCTAATTGGTTTGCAGTTATGTCCTTACAAAGAACAAGCGCAAAAACCACAACTGATATTTCAGAAACATTTGTCAGTTAATAAAGCTATGGGATTTAGCTGCAAGCACTTCAAATAATGTAAGTTCTTCAGCAAAGTGATACAATTTCTCCTGTAGTGGAGCTTGTTGATTCTCATTCTGAGATACTCTGTCAATCTTTTTTATGTTCAGAGAATGTCCATCTATGCACATTATGACTCACTCAGGAAAAACTAAGCCATAACTGCCAGATTACAAAATTCCAGTAGGTCTACAGTATCAATTTATTTCTTCTTCACTATTCGTGCTGTTACAAATTCCAGTGCTTATGGGAAGATAAATAGCCTTGAAGTGGAAACCTGTTCATTAAAGTATGAAAGAGTCATAACAAATTGTTTCTAAAACAATACTGTTGTAGCTGACTGGATGCTTCAGAAATGAAGTCTTAATCTATTTGTTACAAGAGAGAAGAGAAACTGACATTTCCCTACCAGTATCCAGTCCATTCTGCCTTCATTAAAGCTTACGTGATATCTCTTTACTTTTCAAAATATCAGACTTAGCTGGATTAAAGGCAGCTCTGCTATGCTTATCAATACTGCAAATCTATTTCCAGAAATTAGCATGGTCAGACTGTGATGGACACCTTCCCCCATTCAAGTCCATGTTCAGACAGTTTGTCTGAACTTGCCTTTTATAGGAGATCAGAACTGCTCTTCATAAGCTTAAGCACCACCAATTATCAATTGAAAAGTTATTCTTATTAAATACACTTCCGCATCTTAGAATACTTTAAAACCTGTATTTTCAGGATTGTCTAAAATCAAAGTGCAGTATTTAAAATCACTGATAGTTTCAATTCAGATTGTCTTCTTCTAACTCTGGTTCAAAAAAACTCTGAATTCAATAGCTATCAAAAGCTGTTTATGAGCAAAAGTATAAAAACATTTTACATCACAGGGAAAATGAGGATATTTGCTTGTGAGACTGATGAAAAATTCATGTATGCACTGCTCATCTGAGCCATGAGGGTTACCATGCTTAGGTTTCAATATAACAAGTCCCATATTTTAAAACAGGGAAATTTTCAATTTTTAGAAACTATCACATTTTTTGTTTTCAGCATCTATTTTCTTCCTGTTAAACTAACTCTGCTTGGAATGGAATCACCCCAGTTAAATGAACCAGTTTGGAACTAAAAAGTATCTATCTTTTTTTAAATTTTACATGTATGTCTACATATTTTGATGAACTACTTGGGGTAGCCTACAAAGAAATTCTATGAACCAAGGAGCAAACCCTAAAAAACATGGATAGGATTTTAGGTGACCCAAAGTGCTTTCTAGTGAACAAATTCTTGAGGAGCAAAGACTGAAGATGGTAACATAACTGCTGCAAAGTAATGCAAAGACCAACAGGAGCACTCATAGACTGTTCTCTGCTTTACAACAGTACCCAACGCTAATATTTACAGTATTTTATCTTGAAACAAAAATAATATGATTGATACATTCATACAACAGTTACATGCAGACAGTGCTTAAATGACATTCACCATTTCAGAGAATGGTGACAAAATTATCTGAATTTCAAAAATGTGGTATCAGTGTTCCATGTCTTTTCTTCTGTTAGTTTTACATTTACAATATATGACTAAGTTTTTAGTACTCACAGGCTTACCATCTGGACCAGGCAGACCAGGATAACCATGATTCCCAGGCTGCCCAGGGTCACCCTATGGAGAAACAACGTGTGAACACACAAAATATATAAGCATTTTAAAATTGTAAGAGTATTTTAAAATTAGCACAAAGCAACCTTAGCCCTAACACATTCCACAAAACAGTCTCTACAAGTCCAGAGATCTTCTATGGAGGAGCAATTCCTACAGTGAAAAAGAACTGGTTTTGGTGGGGGGTGGAATTCTCCCCAGCTTCTCCCCAACTTCTTGTTCAGTACTTGGAAAAGTGAGTCCACACTTGGTTACAGCACAAGTTTGACCCATCAACTTCAAAGCTTTCTAGTCTTTTACCACTTTAATGAACAGAAATAGAAATACTTTTTATCAAATAGATGAAAAAATCTTTAATAAAACTTCTGTCATGAAGTAGGTTTTTTCCTGAAGAAATCTCTTACTTGCTTTAGCTGAGCCTAATTCTTAAGATAAAAGCACTAAAAAGGCAAGAGCCAGGATTAGAACCTGCAAAATAATTAAATCCTCTCCACACGCCAATTGCTGTCAAAAAAGATATTTTTTAGATTTCCTCTCCAAAGTCCTTTCCAATTATTTTGATAATCACTGTTATAATCAGATTAAAGTAAAAGAAAAGTTGCTTGCCAAGGCTTCATGTTTACGGTGAGAAAGCAGGATCATAACATCCTACTCAATATATCCTCCTAGAGTATTGACTTTCTCTTTATTTTACTAACAGCTTTGATTTGAACTCAGCGAAATCCAATAAGACTTGATCTCTAAACCATTTTACTTCTGCAGAGGTGTTAAGTATGTACTTATTTCTTCAGCCTGAACCATCAACAGACCCGTGGGTCAGTTACAACTGCAGAATTGTTATAAATAGGGAGGACATTAGAAGAGAAACAGGAAACTAGCTTTCAATGTGACTGTGAAAAAACATTATTTCACATATAAACACAGCAGTGTAATGCTGAACTAAGTGGAAGAGAATATACAATAATGTCTTTTTTGAAAAGCATAACAGTTATAATTTGCTAAATTAGTAATAAGTTAGCCAGAATTATTGTTGTCCAAATTAAGAAGTCCAGGTTTGGAATTTGAGCAAAACCAAATTTGCTTTCAAATATACCATTTAACTGTGAAATTTTGTGGTTTTAATTTGAAAAGCTTAAAATATCAGTTACTTGTATTTTGAAATTGCTTTAATTCCATTTATTGTACTCCCTTAATATCACATACACAAAAATTAAGTTTAAATTCATATGGTTCTAGAGTCCAGTATTCAAAAGTTAATAAATACTATAACTGAGATAACCAATTCAACCATAAATTGGCCTCCTTTTCACTTTCTGCAGCCTTTTGTTTTAGGCACCATTTTGTCACCTGTATTATTCAATTATCCTCAAACAAATATTACAGTGCATTGCAGTTGAAAAATTGCACATAAGGCAATGGGTATAGGTCATCCACATTCTGAAATTTCATATTCCTTCATACTTTACAGAAAGTGGTTTTCAATTCTTTTAAAATTATAAATACTTCATTCTCTCTCCCTCTTTTTTTTCTCTAATATGGTAAAAAGAAAATATAAAAAAGGTAAAAGACCACAGAAATTCTATTACATGAAACAATAATGATAATCTCTGTGTTGCAGATTTTAATTCCCTGATCAGAAATCTTTTCCACTGTATCAAGAAGCCCTTTGATTTGAGGTAGCTACAGCATACTGTAACCTCTTTTATGATACAGCAGGGAAGGTTTTTATTCATTGGCTTAATGAAAGACAAGTGATTTGGGGTTTTCTTGTCTGCACTTATAAATAATTCTGTAAACACTGCTTAGCACAGTTATTGAGAAAGGTACTAAAGCAAACATTGGGGATCTGAGTTTGCCATGTAAGACTATTGCAACTCAAGGCTAGTTCTCATTTCAGTTCTTCATCAACACAGAAAGGAAGTTATCTCACAGCTAATGTGCAACTCTCCCAGCAAGCATCCTTTTCATCCTAGTTCATCCTTTTACAAAGAAGAAAGAAACCCCCCACTCCATTAAAAGACTTTTGTTAGAAAATCATTTCATCCTCAAACAATTAACAGTGCAACATTGCTTGCTGAAGAGTAGCAGTGAAACACAGGTCATATACTCTCAACAAGACAGAACAGAGACTTACTTTGGGGCCTGGAGGTCCTTGCTTTCCTGGTGGGCATATGCAGGGGGCAGGTGTTGAGCCTACGTCACTGGGACCATTCATGCACTACCAAGGGTGAAAACAGCCGTCAGCACGTATGCCAAAGGCAGCCAACAAACATAGTGGAACACTATGAGAAGCTGACTTTCCTTAGGCTGCCTTTCACTTAGGTCTTAGCATTCACTCCCTTGTTCAGCTGGAACTTCTGCTTATCTGAATATTGCCCTCCAACTACTTCTCATGCACGAAATAATTTTATCCAGAATAAAAATTTTAAAAAGTACTGATATTGGGCTGATATCTGTAACTTTGTTTCTTGACAAACATTTTGTCATGTAGTTTGATAATTTTAAATCCTGCAACATGAAAGACACTTCTCCTAGCTAATCTATAGTCATAAATTCAAGTGTTACCAATTCTCAAATATAACAATTTAATTTAAAAATGTGTAAAGTGATGTAATACATAATATGAGTAGCATAATGATCCCAGCCGTTGGCACGCTATCATGTGTAGCAAGCCTGAAAAGAAGATAAACCCCAACTCTCCTACCTCCTAGGCATGTGTTCTAACTATGAAGCTACTTGAGGGGAGGCAGGACACAGCTGCTACCACTGACTCCTAGAGTCCTGGTCCCCAGAGCGCCCATCCTGCAAAGACCATTAGGTAACCTCCTCCAAACCATGCTCCCTGCAGCACTAAACACTAAACCTTGGCAGATCACATAACCCTCTAGAATTCTTTCTTTTTTCATGATATTTACTTCTCACCATTAAGCCCCACATGAAACCTCAGTGCTTTACTCAGGCAGGCAAGGGGAGAGCTATTAAATCAAATTTATTATATGTACATTTCCACTAAATCTATATATTGAAGTTAGATTCAGTAAGTTCTTTTTCACCCATCAACCCTAACCCAGAAAGTTCTTAGACCTATGGAAAGGCAAAAAATTTAAGAATCCTAGCTAAAAAAAAAATAATAATAATAATTTTTTTTTATTTATTATCTAAAACTTTCCATAGCATTTTACTCATATTTTCTAGAATAATGTTTTAAGATGTTTCTTGACTGGAATTCTTCCTCGGGGTCAAATGATTGATCAAAACACAAACTCATGCTTCCTTTGCAATGGTATATGTTGGAGTTACAGGTAAGGTTAGGAAAGTTGTCATATTAAGTCTTCAGATAAGCTCCTGTTCAGGGAGTTCCCATTAGCACAATGCAGGTAACAGCTACCTGACCGTGCACATCCCCCACCTCCCTGCAAATAGCAGCAATTGAATTGAACTGGGGGAAAACATCAGACCATTCATTCTAATAAACATGTGTTTTTACAGAAAAATTATTTTTAATTCGTCCATTGACAAATTGTTCAAGCAAGAAAAAGTCCAGCACTCTTAAGCTTAGTAAATCTCTGTCCCCTTTTGAAAACAAAGTGTATATTACCTAGAATATTAAGAAGCTTATAAAAAGTCAAATACTACCTTAAACTGAGTTTGAGTAGTTTAGGACTGAGCCTACCTCTCCATTCTGAAACAAGAAGAAACACAGTTTAAGTGTACGGCAATATTTCTAAATAGAAAATCCATTCATTTGGAAACACTATCAAAACCAATCATAACTTCTGAGCTGTAACTGTCAAGAAATTGTAGTTCAAATTTTTAGACTTTCTGAGACTTATGTGCAGCTGCTATCAATGCATATGAAATTAATTTAGTTAACTGTGTTTAAGGGTCTGTCAATAGGAGTTATCAGTAGCAATTTTTAAGAGATAATGACAGAATTAATACTAACCTATGTCAGCATTTACACACTAAATGTTTAGATTTGGTTCAAACCTTTTACCAGAAGTAACTTCTCATCAAAAATATCCTCTGCTGGTTCATTCATGTCAGAGAATGTACCAAAATATTTCTGAAATCTCTGCTCTGTGCCTGAATCCAGCATCTGGGAAAACACAGAGCAGCACAGAGGCCAGGCTGGCTTTTTCTCACTTTCCTGTGACTGCATTAGACTCTGCTATCAAATGATTTTTGTTCCAGTATCTGCAACACCACAGAACAATCCAACCTCAAATACTTCAGCAGAGCAACCATGAAATTGTCTGTCTTAATAGTTTCGTAGCCACCATTAGCCACTGTCCACAGGAGTATTCTAATGTACACAGGCACAGCAAATTTCATACACACTCTGTGGACACAGAGCACTTCCTCTGTCTTCAATTTTCAGCTTAAGAAAACCCTAGAGAAAGTTTTCATTTTCCACAGATCATAGAAGGAGCTTAAAATTACTATGCAGCTAGGTATCTCTGGGAAAGGGAATTAATTTGGGCTGTAATTAGTACATAAAGCCTCTGCTTATTTCAGGAACTCTGACACAACCACACTCTGACAGAATACAGCCACAAAGCACATATTCCTCCTTGAAGATCATCCAACATTTTTGTTTTCTGAAGCAGTCCAGAATTTCATGGGCAAAGTCCAAATTTAATTTACAAAAACAGACAGTGAAACTAAAATGGCAAAAAGTAATCTTTTGGCTTCAACTCCTTGACAAATTGCAGAAAAAATAAGATACGAAACACTTTTTAGTGTTTCATTTCTTTATGCAAAATATTTTTCATTTGATTACTTTTCATATCCTACTTTTAATATGTAAAGAGCAAAAAGATATGTGGTACAGTTAAATACCTATATACTTTATTTTCTTCAAGATTCAAAGCTAATTTTACAGAAGTGTTCCTGCACCTGTTAGCTCTTGACACACAGAGTCAGAGTTCAGAAGAGCTACTAATCTATTCACCCACTTGCTGCTTGATTGAAAGGTGAAAAAGTCCTGATAAGGATACAATAAACACACTGGCCCCAAAGAAAAAGAAGAAAAACAGACTAGCTGGTAATACATGCCAGTCTGACAAAAGAGAAAATCTGGATGCTGGAGATTCAATGATTCTATTGTCAAGCCAGCAAAATGATGCTAAATCAAATCACAACCTGAGGAATGTGTGTCTACATAGTAATACACTGGCAGCTGATAATTTTTAGCTCAGTTTGTTTTAGCCACCAAACAAAGGAGAGTATTTTGAATCTGTATGTTTAAATCAATCTCTTGCTTATGCTTTGAGATGGGAACTGAATGCTTAAATCTGGCTCTGTCAGCCACGACTGGTTTCCAAATCTGTTTGTATATATTTTACATTTCAGTGCATAGTTAACTGTAAGAGGACCAAGAGAGGGCCAAAGGGTCCCCATAAACTTGCTGATTGTGTACGTAAATTATAAAGTCTTGATTTTATTTCTGTCTTGTACTTAACATACTTCTTGAAATTGTGGCAGCATTTCAGATAATGCGATATTTATCACAGACCTCAGCATAGATATTTCTAATGGGAGAAGGTGATTTAGAAATACAGGTTTGATGGTTTTGTACCAAAATTTCGCAGATTAAATGACCTGAAAAGTAGCAAGGAGTACATCAGAAGAGTTCAAAAGTCATATTTAAAGAATTTTACACTGAAAAAAACCAAGAAGTTTTATTATTCTGTAAGGCTTAAAATCTGAAACTTTAAAAGAGGATTCTGAGATTCTTCTATACTCATATATATTTCAAATGTACACCATTAAATACCTAAACTGAAACAACTAGTGAAAAGCTTTGTGAGAAATTAAGACTGAAAAGAGACAAGGTCCATGTCACTTGATATTGCACAGGTAACAAGTATGTGTTTGTACCAGCTGAATCAATGTAGTATAATTTATTTTAAAACTTCATTAACTCAGCTTTAAACAGTGATATGTAAAAAATGCCAAGTAGTCCTCAAAAGTTCATCTATCATACTCACAAATCCTGGGATCTCACAGACAGTTTCTCGGTTATTTTGCTCTGGGTCACAGTAGATTCTCAGTTTTTGTATATCAAACTGTAATTCAAACATAGGAGACTCTTCAGAGGTCTGTGCATTCACTACAGTTAAAATCAGTTAAATATACAGAAATATTTTTAGGCTACTCACAATGACTAATATGTTCAACCAATTAAACATACTGTAACAGAATTATTTAAATAAAAATAATCAGTCCAAGAATTTTTTTTAAAGAACAGAAATCACCATCCATATTCCCTGGGAATTAAAACACATGCAGCACAAACTACACTGGCTGCCAATATCATTGGGGAAACAAGTTAATAGCACAGGCAACCCCAACCTCTTTCTTTGTACCTGAACAGACCTGGGAAGATGCTTCTACACAGACCTGCTTGTATTAGATGTAGGTTTAGTGAATTCTGGTAAACCATCTGAAGGCATCCCTAATGCTTAGTGTTTAGTATACAATATAAATCTTTAAAAAAGATCAAATAAAAACACTGGCATCAGGTAAACAAAAGTTTTTGCCATTCTGCTTTGTTGCTACATTCCAAAACAAAATGAAACCACTGTCAGTTTTTCTAGCATAAACTAGAGAAACAAGATCTCTGTTGCAAAGCAGGGAGAAAGAACCTTGACAGAAATTTTCCTCTTTTACAGTATCACCCATACGTACAGTGATGGAAGGACATCATATGCAAATGTCAAGCAGAGGAAATTCCCTACTTTGAGACACTGTTTCTCAAATTCAGGCAACCATGTTGCATCGATTTTGTCCTTGGAATCGGTGAGATGAGTTAAGCACCCATGTCACAGGATACATCAGTTGTGCTAAGTCCTCCTGACCATTTTTATTCTCTCTTAAGTATTGCAGTTTTGTATACTAAATTTCAGTCTAAGTTAAAAGAGTAAACTCAAGAAAACAGAAGCCACCAGTGTAATGTTAACCTACAACAGAATTACTGAATTACTGTAGTTTTAGCATATGCCTACCTGTACCGTTTCCTCCTTTCCAGAATACTTTCCTATTTGGGTTAGGCCACTGATGTAAATACCTAAAACAGGATGTAATGGCTTTGTTTCAATTTCTTGGCCATCTATATACAAAGTTACAAAGTCTTCTGTTACTAAGAGACGAATTTGATGCCAGCCTTCATCAAACAATGTCTAAGAAAAAGAAAGAAAACAGCATTGTTTAAAACAAAATGCCTTCAATTTAAATAATGATAAAACTGCACTTCAACAATCAAACTGCTGTTAATGGTTGAGATGATCAAGGCTGCAGGTTTTACATACAAATAATTCTAAACTATATAGGCAAATAAAGTATTGCCAAATAATATTGTAATTTAAAATATGACAGTTGGTAAGAATTAATCCCTATTTCAGAATTACTTTATAACTCACAGATTTTTATTTTTTTTTAGTCTATGAACTTGAACATGCTCAAACCTGTATTTGTTAAAAATATGCAGCCGGAAGCCTATTTATCAGCAGTGGTATAATGTCTCGAACACTTCAGATGGTCAATCATGGTGAAAAATATTTGGTACTTTTGATAAATTGATAGGTGATAAATTATCATAAAGGTTCATTAAAGAAAAATGTTCTTTAAGAGTATATTGACATTTATACTGTGTTTAGAGACACACAGGTCTAAAAAAGCCATGAAATGATTGTTCTCCATAATAGCGAGGCAAGCATGGAAAACAAAAACAAACAAACCACTAAAGTTGTTATCATGGTGAAGTTCATGGATACCTGGGACTGCATGAATAAGATTGATTTGTCTGTGCAGCTCTAAGAAATAGATAAATAGAAATTGAGTAATGACTTGAAACTGAATTTTCTAACAGTTTCCAGTAAATCAAGTTTAGCACAGCTTCTTAAAAAAATAAAAAATTATTTTGCCTACTAATAATTATTAAAAGGTAGAGGAAATTTAGAAAGAAAAAGCAAAAATTCTCCATCCAGTAGCAGAAGAATAAAATACCTCTCCCTAGAAAAAGCTTAGTAGTTAAGACCTATTCCTTGGATAGGAGTCCTTCCTTCACTGAGGATTTATATTTAGAATTCCTTCAGCCTGATTTGGAGTAGGGATTTGCATGCAGGCCTCTGGTTCCCAGAAAAGCTGAACCCACTTGGACATGAAGTGCTCCAGCAGCACATCTTTCCCAGTCTTTGGGTCTGCTGAAATAGCCCTCTCTGTTCAGTTAAATAATATTCCCTATGGCAGGAATGGCAATCTCTGGGCTGCACATATGGCTGCTACAAATGCAAGAATAGGGTCATTCAATCTCCATTCCCCTGTCTCATCTGCAGCTAAGGCAGTCTTTCTTACAAGAGTGGAATACTTCACTGGAAATCACTGAAGAAAGACTGAAAGACAACCTTCAGATTGTACTAGAAAACAATAAAACTGGTTTGCTCAAAGAGTGGAATAGTCAAAGACATACTCCTTACCTTTACATGAGGTGCAGCAAATGTAATAACTTGTGTGCCATTTATTAAACTTGTTGTAGTGAATGATAATGTTTTCTCTTCTCCATTAACAGTGACTGCTATCTGTGGTCTCTTATCTAGACTCAGGATTCTCCACAAATCCCATGTCTTTTTTACTTTAAATCTTTGAGTGGAAACAAACACATAGGATGGAGGGAGACCTTCTGGAAACACATTCCTAAATAAGGGGGAAGGGTTGGAAAAACAAGACAGTACTTGAACATTCATATAAATCTTAAAATAAGTCCTTTTTACTTAAAGAAACAAAAAAAAATCTTAATGAATATAGAAGCATATTTATAAAATTCAATACCTTGTTAATTCTGAGAGGTCAACACGTGAGGTTACTTCATAAGCTTTTGCATTAGTGGTTGATATTTGAATTCTCTTTTTAACTTTTCTCTTCACACCTAATCCTACAAGAATGTCAAATCCTTTTTCATCTCGAGCTGCCACTGGAATTCTTGTCGGACAAACAGATTCTGCAAAGTAAAAAATGCAAGGACAGTCCAAAATATGACTTAAAACTTCCAAGAGAAGTGGCCTTCCCCCCAACTAATTTTTTTTTATCTGCCTTTCAAGAAATAAAAAGAGAAATGAGAACTGTCAGTTAAGTACAACATGAGATAAGTGCTATGCCGGATCCTCAAGAACTTGAAGCAAGAATATTAAGATGTCATATTTTACTTCCATTCCATTCACATACTATTTTGAATTGTCACTAATTGTAATTAAAGGGTATTACAGTATCTGGCTAATAAACAGATATAATTTCATTTCTAAAATTGCTTGGTTACAAAATTATATAAAATTATAGATGTTAATTTCCAAAATACACTAACAATTTGAATTCAGCATCCCTCCCAACTATAAAATCAGTTTGAAAATGGACAAAGTTAAAATTATCTGACTTTTATTTTCATTTTATTTAAATCAAAATGGACTCTGAGCTGTTTTGTCTGTTACACTGAAATCTGCTTGCAGTTATGCTCACTGGAAAAATAGAGTGTGTGATGTATTTTCTGTGGAAGCGTAAGTTAGCTGCATGTTATCATGGTTAGTTATCTTTACACAAAAACAGTGGACCTAAGTTGTCTCAAACAAAACGAAAAAGATATAAGACAGTGAAAATTAATACTAAAACAAACATTAGGGTAACAAAACAATAAAAAGAAAGATTTGTTTTATTAAAATTATGCTAAATTGTTTACAATAAATATCATTATTCATTTCCCCCTGTTTCATCAGAAAAGCATCAGTTCTTAGACAGGGAAGAGGTTAGGAATACATTCCAAAGAAGGGTGGGAGAGATCTCCTATCTCCATCTGGACCAGCCATGGGCTGGAAAACTCCTGTCCCTGTGCCAGGGAATTACCAGCTCAAAGGTCTAGACTGGCTTCTTTTCATAATAGGAGCAACACTGCATGACTTCCCTTTCTAACCAACCCCAGGGCAGTCAGAAGCTACCCCATTCTGGTAGGGGAGGCAGGATATATATGCTCCAAGAAAAATCTGCTAATTTTCTGAGCAACCTTGACTCTCGTAGGAATGGACAATCATGGGGATTGTCACAGGTACTTGGGGCAGCAGCAAGAAGCCCCATAAACTCCCCTTAGTTTTCTTTTCCTACCCACAGCAAAATGACATCTGACATACAAATTAAAAATAAATTATGTGTCTGTTCTACAAGAAAGAATTGCAAGAACTCTGCGCACATTTTGGGAATTAAAATGTCTACCTCCTCAATGCTTTCAAAAAAAAAAAAAAAAGAAATACAAAGTCCAACAAAACTTTCCTTCTCATTCTTCTCAAAACACAGATTTAAGTCAACATGCTTTTAAGTAAGAGTAATAGCACTTTTTTCCAGGTTTCTTCAAGTGTGCATTGTTATCATGGAACTATTTTCTAAACTCATTTATTGCAAAGGTGGATAATGGTCATATCACAATTAACAGAGATTATGGATAATCACATACATATACACTGACAAGTATAGGGTCTCTTATCCATTAGAGTATTACAAATTTGGTGTAAAACCAAAAACTAAAGGCAGAAATAGGAAAACTTTATATAAGAGGGCCATTATTATGAATCAGGGCCAAAATAACTGTTCCAAACCAATACCTACCAAACAAATTAAGCATGTGTAAAATTACACATTAAGAAACTGTTTTTTCTTTACAGTGGCAGCTTGGTGAATTACATGAAAAATTCCCAGTCAGGCAGATCTTTTCTTGGTCTTCTGGATTATCTTCTGGCAGGACTATTTTGATAACTAACTGAGCCATTATACAGCAAGCAGAAGTCAGTGGCAAAATTAAGACCTGTCTCCCATTGGAAATTACAGTCCATAGTACCAGTCACTTCAACTTTCTGGCCTTTTCTGAAATCTTGTTGCCTTTTAGTGTTTTTACATAGTTTTCAGATGTTTATTTTCCTTCCTAAAGCGTGAAATAACTCGATGATGTTATATCCCATTATCTGGGATACAGCAACTTTTTCTGCATCCTCCAGACAAACCTCTGAGGTCTGCAGTGGGTTTTCTTTCTAAAAGCACTTTTTTTTTTTTTTTTTTTTTTTTTTTTTGCTATAGCATATTGATAGTAGAGGGACATTTGACTTTCAGAATAAATAATAAATATTAAATATTCCTTAAATATTTTGTTCAATTCTGGCTGACAGGTTCACTAAGTTTTTTTTTCCCCTGATGTACTCTGAAACTCCAAAAGGCAGACTAGACCCCACCACCTGCAAGCCTGTTCCTAAGAGCAGTACAAGAACCACCAAACCTCAGCCTTCATTGTCCAGAAAGGAGATACTGCATCTGTGGCCTTTTATCTACATTCACTTAAGAATGGATTTTAAAACTCCACAGAGTAAAAGCTAGTAATTTTTTTAGGCATTTACACAAAGACCGTGAAGAGAGAATTGCAAAAGTTTCAGGCAGTTTCATGTGGTTGATCACAGCCAAACCATTGCTGCTCAGCCCTCATGGAACTTCCTCTCCCTCAGTCAAAATGAACCTTAACAACATCATAACCAGTAAATAAATAAATTAATTCAATAATGCTCAATTTAGCTATAAAAAATCCAGTTTATCAGTCTTGGAGTTCACCTGCTAAAGACATTGTGGTTAGAAATGAAGCTGCCAAGTGGCTTTGATTGCAAGAGAAGCATCTAAATGCTAAAACCAGGGAAGTGCATGACAAAAGGGAGATGAAGCAAAGGGTCACTTCAAGTGAAAGAGTAAGTACACTTTGTATAAATAGCCAACATTCAGAGATTACTGCTGTAGATGATATGGAATACCACAGATGAATTTTAAAGAACACTAGTTAACTTGATGCTGAAAGCTGAAAATCCATCTTGATGAAATATAATGGCACTTCTTCTAAAACTTTAGTCAAAGAAAATATTGTGTTTATTTAGTGTTTATTTAGGGGAATTTCTCCCTGCATGAAGTTCTATTAAAGAATTTAGCTCCACTTAACTGACTTAATTTTTGGACTGAGCACCTCACTACATCAGCCACGAGGAATTACTATGACTTTCATTTAATGTAGCAAGAAATGAACACTAATATGCTCAACAAAAGTATCACCATGTTTTTTCAGTGAAGTTGATACTCAAAGTGAGAGCAAACAAAACCTATTTTTCACTCTTACTAAGTGAACAGAAATATGGTACAACTTAAATAGGACTTGCATCAATTCTTAATAATAAGACGTGTAAAAAATACCACTGACATACTAGAGTCTGAGTGATATATTTTAGGAGCAATTTGCTATCTTTTTTTATAGGTAAAAGAAAGCCAGTGTTTTACAAAATTTCAGAAAGCTCTGCAGTAATGCTGTTAGCATTCTAAAGTCAAAGGGTCACTTTACAATGTTGGTCTTGTCTAACTCTTCTATAAAATTCTTCTAAGGAACATCATAACTGCTTGCTACAACTCCAGACATCTATTCCATTCTCATAAGCCCCTGCCTGGAGTGCAGTGTCCAGCTCTGGGGCCACAACATAAGAAGGATGTGGACCTGCTGGAGCAAGTCCAGAGGAAGCCACAAAGTTAATTAGAAGGCTGGAGCCTCTCTCCTGTGGAAAAAGGCTGAGAAAGTTGGGGCTGTTCAGCCTGGAGAAGAGAAGGGTGTGGGGAGACCTTAGGGCAGCCTTCCAGTACCTAAAGGAGCCTTACAAGAAAGCTGGAGAGGGACTTTTCACAAGGGCATGTAGGGACAGGACAAGAGGGAATGGCTTCAAACTGAAGGAGGGTAGGTTTGGATTAGATATTAGGAAGAAAGTCTTTACTGTCAGGGCAGTGATGCATTGGAAAAGGTTGCCCAGAGAATTTATGGATGCCCCATCTCTGGAAGTGTTCAAGGCCAGGTTGGAAGGGGCTCTAAGCAACCTGGTCTAGTGAAAGGTGTCCCTGCCTATGGCAGGGGGGTTGGAAGGAGGTGATATTTAAGGTCCCCTACAATCCAAACCACTCTATAATTCTATGTTTTTTTCCAGGAGTCAGTCTTCTGGGTTTTACTAGAAGTATGCCCTCGGAAGAACTCCTGTTGGTATGGCAGGCTGTCCTCTCACCTCTCTAGAAGAAATGCTAGATTGTGCACAAGTATCAGTTGCAACTAGGAAATCAATAAAGTAAACTCTATATTCTTGGCACTATGAGAATTGCTGAAATATTTTAGTGTTTTCAAACTTTATCAATGAAAAAAGAATTTGGGCTTAGGGCAAAAGGTAACATATTGAAATTAAACACATACTGTGTTAAAACACCATATCTCTCCCAAATATACCTCTTTGTTTGACAGAGAAAATAACATTTTGGGAGGAATCTCCACAAACAAAATCAAAAAGAAAGGAGATCATAGTAAAGAGTTTCAGGTCTCTTAGGTTTCATTAATCATGTATTCTGCTTGTGAAATTAAAAAATATGTGTACAGAACTACATTTTGCACACTTAAAATATTTTATAATCACTTACCTTCACAGAGTTTCTGTTTTATAACTTCTTTAATTCTTGATATTGCAATATAGTCTTCAACATAAAATACATAGGTTGATGAAGGTTTATTGGCAATAGCTTTAAGTTCATCCTCCTCAATTTCTGAGCCAACACCAATTGCAAACAAAGTGATTTTATTTTTCCTTGCTTCTGCTGCGACATCTTTGACTTCATCTTGGGACTTGCCATCAGTGAGAACAACTGCTATTTTTGTTAAAAATCGTGAAGATTTTGCAAAAAGATGGTCAAAGGCAAACTGAATAGCTCTTCCTGTTCTTGTATTTCCACCCAGATAGTGTATGGACTCCATTTCCCTGATGAGGTTCTCAGTGGATTCATGAGTTCCGAGGGGAATTTCAAGTACAGGGTAATCACTGTACTGGACAACTCCAACTTGAATAAACTTTGGCCCTATGTCAAAATTTCTTGTAATATTGACAAGCCAGCTTTTGATTATTTCAAAGTTTTCTGGGCCAACACTGTAAGAGCCGTCCAAGATAAAAACTAAATCTGCCGGAGCAGTTCTGCAACCTAAAAAAAAAAAAAAATCAAACAAATATTTTAATGAACACTTTCACTTTCTTCCTCTATAGTAAATGTTTTTCCTATCAATTAGTGTTTATATTAGGATCTATACTGACAAATGAATTCCAGCTGAAAAAAAATTAGCAGAGTTCATCAGGGCAAACTTGTGTAAGATTGTGTAAGCTACACAGGTCCAACTTGGTATCTGAAAGCCATACCATTCTCTGGCTTTTACATTAGCACCAGAAACAACTATGAAAAATTCTGGAATTCAGTTCCTTAGCTGGCAATTGCATTCCATTCAATAAACAGAGAGGAATATCTATTGGGTCTTTTCATATCTCATCTGCAGAGATGATAAACATAAAAACTCCTTTTTGTTAGCAAACCAAGCACACTGCAGAGGAAGGCTATAGCCTGAATACTCCAGAATCATTTTACAAATACATTTTAATTGACTTGAGACGCTGCTACATGACATTTACAGAACTAGTATTATAAAATCCTGAGTCTCAATTGAATGTTGCTGGTAGCATATTCTGATTTTTACAGAAGAAAAGTAATCAGTGAATGAGCTCAACATCCAGAATATAGAATGACTTAAGCATTTACTACAGTGTAACTGTATGATGACTTAGGCATGGATTCAGCTCTCCGAGCTGTAGTCATAAAGCGGGGTTTTAGACTAAATTGCCAACTACAGGCCATGGACAGACACGTGCTACATGCCCATTCTCAGATGGAGGGAATAACTTTCTAAAGGAGGGAATCACCTTCCATTGACTGTGAAAGGAGTTTTGATAACTGACACATGAGGTGCCAAGGACATGGCCAAAATCAGGATGGATTATTTTGATCTCATGGCACATGAGGTCATGAGGCTTACTGTACCTTTGTTTTCTGAAAGTCTGCGGCTCCACCACAGGAAGGAGAGCTTTGCCTTACCCAGAAATCTCCCGACGGACACTTCTGGTCAAGACAAGATTTCACCTTCCTTGAAAGCAAGTGACCTCAGTCTGCTGGAGAAATGCTTTTGCAATGCAGGTGGTGGTGAAAAGACACTGGGAGGAGGAGCAAAGGGCACGCTGAGTGCATTGCTCAGTGGTCCAGGGATATGAATCACAGAGTAATTTCAGTTGGGAGGGCCTCATTATCACTATACTCTGGTAAAAGTAGAGTATTCATTTTGATAGATACTCCTAGAGCAGGTAGACTGAAAATAAAATTTCTTTCTAAAGACCAAAAGGAATTTTATGGGGTTTGTTGTAAAACACTGAAAATTGTTGGATTGAGAGCAAAACTGGAGGAAAGAGATCTACCCTGGAAGTATTATTGTGGCTAGAGGCAAGTCTTTTACACTTCTTTTATTCAGTCACTTTGTCTTTAAGAAAGCTACTTTGCTTTAATGTTTTCTTTTCTCTAAAGCAGATTTAGAGTATAAAAATGGTTTGGTGGGGTTTGAGATGCTAATTTTGAAGAATGTGCAAGCAGGTATGTCCCAGACCTGGAGTTAACTTCCTCTCACAGAACCTTTATTCTTCCTTATTTAGTTCCTCACATAACACTAAGCTATTCAGAACATGACTTCTGAAGCAATGAAAATACAAATACTCAAGACTCAATTTTAAATCAAGACTGGAGCTTTGCAGTTCTATCTGCCCCCTTGGGTATTTTGAAGACACAAATAAAGACATTCCCTTCCTAATGAAGAAATAAGATATTTAAGCTATTTTTCATATATTATCGGATTTTCACCAGGAAAATTATATTGGAATAAAATCACCATCAACAGAAGCGTACATGTGAACACCGAAATGGATATTAAAAATCCGAGTCATGCTTTGAAGTTGCACTTATCTGAAATGCAAAAATTATGACCTACTTGCTCTTGTTTCGCCATCTTCAGCTGAGATATAATCACGAAGTAGCAGAACTAACAGCATCTGAAAAAATGTTACGATCTGTGCCATGTGTATTTTATTCTCAAGGTTTTGATACAAAACTAGATAGGGAAAAATGAAAAAAAAAATACAGTGTTATTATAGTACAAAAAAAAATCCAAGCTTCTGCAGTTTAAAAACTGTGTCTGAGGAATATCTCTGAATCGGCTTTGTAAGATCAGATGTGGCCACCTTCCAACGAACCATTGACTCAAAAAGTGTCAGTCATGTAAGCCCAAAACAGATTCTAAACTCAACAACATTCACCAGCCTTTTTGTGGAAGGTCATTTGACACCAAAGTGCATTTATACACTTCTCCTGCTAGGCACATTCACAAGTAGGTTATATTCCTAGTCACACTTGTCCAAACACAATCCCACTATCCCACTCTGTAGCCATTATCAAAACACATTACCAAAAGATCCAAAATATGGCAAGTGTTTATGTGTCAGGTACTGGTGTGGAGGCGCTACTTCAGTCTCAACTCACACACCTGGCTACTTAAGGGAGTCTGGGACAATTCCCACTCCTCTGCCCCAGGACTGAGACTGACACCAGCAGTCAGGGTCTCAGCAAGTCCCAGCCCTTCCCCAGCAGAGCCAAGTCCTGCAGACAGTGTACTGTAACAGCCAAGATTACATAGATTACATACATCTTCAACTTTTGATTTTTTTTCCTCTCTTTATGTCTCCTTTGCTATCATGGTTTATGAAATATAGCCCTCTGTCAAGCAAACATGAAATTTTGGTCTCATATTGCTGTTGAAAATATTATTTGACTAATTAATTTTAATTAAGAAATATTTATTCATTATGTTTATTGAAAATAAAGTATCATAGTGGTAAAAGATACATTTTCAGAGTACTGTATTAGAGATCCATTAATTTGAAGACTGTGAAAGAAAGTATACTGAATCTCTTTTGTATTCTCTCATCCCATCCTTCAATGTAAAATGCAATTTTCAGGGTGAATTAATTTCACTGCAGAGCAGTCAACTTCCAGGAAATGCTACTCCCACCTAATGCAATTCCCCAAAGTTAATAAAACAAAACCATAATTATTCCATTATTAAATCTCTCCTTCAGATTACAGATAATTGCAAGGTAGAGCCATATTTTGTTATTCATATTACCTTGTGTCAGAAGGGGTGTGAAATCAGACACACCTTGGAGTATATGGGATAGGACATAAGATCCACTTTTCCAGTTCTGCTACACAAATACTGGGATATCACCTTCCTTCAAACAGGTTAAGTGGTAGTTTTTTATTCCAGCTATTTGAAAAATGATCTATTTTAAACTGTGAAACTGTGTATAAGTATTAGGCTTGTAATACATGAAAAAATATTACCATAGTATAGGTGGACAATTTACATAGATTATTTGGTTTGTTGGTGGTTTGTACAATTGATCATTCTAAAATCTCTTCCAGCCTTTTCCATGGCAAGTGTTACTGTAGGGTAAAACATGTCTCTCATTAGACCAAATTGAGCAATATCAAAGATTATCTAGTGAAATTAAACGTATGTGGGAATTTGAACAGCAGGTGAGTGAAGGACAACTGCATGCTTTTAGAATGTCAGAAAAATGTCAGCCTATAACTGAAAAAAAAAACCCAGCTAGACTACAGTACAGAGGGCTGATATACATATAAAAAAGCACAAGGCTGACCCTAAAAACCTGTAAAATCCTTTTGATTCCTCCCACCAACTCAANGTACAATTGATCATTCTAAAATCTAAGTTTGGCTGTTTGTCCCCTCTGTGATTGTCTAAATGGCTATTTACATAGCACCCACAGAATTTATATGAAAGGAAAACAGAACACAAGCAACTTAGTGACTTCACTGCTATCAGTCTTCACTAAAAAGTAAGTACAGGGCCAGCTACCATAAGTGCTGTAACTTTTTAATGAAATTAAAACAGCACACTNAAACCCAGCTAGACTACAGTACAGAGGGCTGATATACATATAAAAAAGCACAAGGCTGACCCTAAAAACCTGTAAAATCCTTTTGATTCCTCCCACCAACTCAAAAGAAATAAATTATAAGGAATAATTTTGAAAAAGAAGATTGAACAAAATAGCACATTAACTAATTACAAAATAGAACATTAACTAAGTTTGGCTGTTTGTCACCTCTGTGATTGTCTAAATGGCTATTTACGTAGCACCCACAGAATTTATATAAAAGGAAAATAGAAGACAAGCGACTTAGTGACTTCACTGCTATCAGTCTTCACTAAAAAGTAAGTACAGGGCCAGCTACCATAAGTGCTGTAACTTTTTAATGAAATTAAAACAGCACACTAAATTTAAAAAAAAAAAATAAATATTTTAACAACACACTGCCTTGAACGTGAACTGAATGTGCTCTGTGTCATGAGCACAGATACTTCAGGTCGGGTGCAGACCCTGGGATCCTACTCACTGGCACTACTCTGCTTTCACCAACCCTGGAGAAAGCACAAATGCCTTCCTGAAACTGCACCGTGCCCTTTCATCTCTGCCCATCCTTCAGCAAGCACTTACCCACTGGTGCCTGCAGGGATGAGCCTCCCAGATCTGCAGGCATGATAGAAGCTACAGGAAAGAGGCAGATGCTCAGAGGGGGAAGGGGAAAGCAGGGGCCTGCAGGGAAGCTCTGTGCCTCCGGGGAAGGAGCTGCTCCACAGAAACACTAATACTTCATCATGGGAGAGGTACATGTGAAAGCAGCATTTGCTGGCTGTCCTGGGATACAGAGAGGCATCGGGAGTGCTACACCAGCCTTCAGTGCATGTCTTCAATGTTGAAAAACATCACATCACAGCAAGATTTCTTTTGGTGAAAACCATGGTCCAACTTATACGTCTTAAAAGGAATCAGTAAAATAATTATCAAAACAAGCTTATCTGATTCACAGAACCAAACTCTATTCCCTTGACAGATCATCTTTTCCATTTGTGAGAATCCTCTATTTCATTTTCAACAAAGCCTGTACTTGAGAACTTCATTTTAAGTATAAACCAAAATAAATGTTTAGTCGGCCAAAATGGACCTATTAATAGAAACCAAAATTAAAAGGATAAAACCAGAGCTTAACCAACCAGATAATGAGGATTCTAATGCTCAATTTACTAGTAAGGCAATAATATTATAGCACTGCACTTTTAACAGTCAAAAGAGATGCCAAACCAACAACTCCAGAGACCCAGCTGCTGTATCATGTCAACACAGTAGTTATTGAACAGGCAACAAAAGTGTACTTGAAACTTACAGAAACACCACCCAATCCAGGAATGAATATTTTAAGTAACACTTTTGGCCTCTGTCTTTTTCCAAATTATCCCTAGTGATTAGTTTGTGGTTTTACCAAACGTAACCAGGAAAATACACAGAACTGCTTTCCCGCTTCTCAGTTATACAAAACTACTTTTAATATATGGAAGTTGGTGTAAGAAAATTCATACAGGGTTACTAAATAAATACACAGATGTTGCATCCAGCTCAAGTAAAGGGTGAGAGACTGAGAGAGTATTAGTGGAGAAATAGCACACGTTACTGTATTTTTCAAGGCATCCTCATAGTTGTTTACTTTTCCACTTTAAAAGGGACAGAGCCCCGCAACCAACCTCAGACTTTGTAACTCTGGTGATGTAAAGGGTGGCAGGAGCAAACCATTGGCTATCTCCCAACTCCACAAAATTGTTTAAATTAAAGCCACAAGATTTAATGAGGTATTAACTGAGACAGGATACTGGGTTGGGTGGACATTTAGTGTGACTCATTATGGCCATTCTTTCCACTGTATGCTTTTTATCTTGGTATTTTACATGCCAGTTTGATAGCAAAAGTGATGTTAGAGTGAATGGAAACAGTTCTCTAAGGAAAAACGGCCTATCTCAGACAGAGGGAAAACAAACAGCTTTTGTGAAGGGTTCTGCTCTGAGCTCCCAAAATGAGGGGCTGTAGAGCACACACAATATTTTTGAGTTATTTGCATTAAGACTCAGGCAAATTTCTCTGCATCTGAGAGTACACAAAAGGTAAGGTCCTAGCAGTGCTACTAAACATCAGATCCTTGACCCAATGGGGTAGTAGTGTAAGAGCCTGTTCTCCAGAGCAGAGTTCACAAAGTATTATTTCTGTCTTCACCAAAGGCAGGAGAGAAAGGTGGCACAATAAAACCTGGCTGCATCAGCCCATACCCTATGAGGGCGTGGTCAGAGACAGGTGATAGCCTCCCCCACGCACATCCACTGTTTGTTGTGCACAGGAGGAAAACTCAATGAAGTTTGGAAACTGGTGACACAGCAACTCACCCACATGCTGTCATTTTAGGCAGCCTTAACCAATTGGACAGCTCCTGCAACTTATTTCTTGCGTTCTTCTGGGCAGTGCAATTTTACTGTGCAGCAGCATTTGCGCCAACAGGGCCACTGAACTCTGCTGACCAGGAAGGGAATGGAACTCAGGTTTCCTATACAGTGGAAATGTGGTACAGCCATTACTGAAACCAACAGCCTCTACTTGATTTTCGAACGGATTGGAGACTGTCAGTGTGTTACAGATGGCAAAGGCATGCAATTTCCAGAACAGCTTTGCTACACAGAAGTGCACAAAGGTTCAAATGACAACTCCTCTGCATGCACAGCAGAATAATTTCACATCCAATTTATGTTTTCAGTAGAAAAATTACGCATCTAAGCAGGTTAGGCAGTATTTCCACCTTGCATTTATGATGCCTAAAAGCAGCACCTTCTGCATCTCAAAGGGCAGTTTACTGATGCAGTCTTTCCATAGCAATTTTTCCAGTGCCCAGACAAATACATCATTTTATTCTTTCCATGAATACTCTCTGAGGAAACTTTCCATTTAGAGCAATTTGAAATCTTATAGAATCAAAAATATTTGCTCTTCTGTGCAGTTTTGTCACTGTTCAAATTCATAGAGAGAGATTTTTCTCCAAAAACCCTGGCTTCTCTGCTGCATGAAGATTTCTTGCTGAAAAACTGCACTGAAAGGAAGAGTTTCTTCCTTCACTTCTTCCCCCTGCTACTTACTGCCTAAGAAGAAAGTCAGGAAGGGTATGGTTTTAACCTTTTCCAGCATTCTGAGAAAATAACCAGACTAAAGGTTATATATATTAGCTAGCTTTCCAAGCATAAGTTAACACTTCTCTCATATTGCATCATTGCATAAACCTCTCATAATTCAACTAGAGATCATTAAGTTTGGCATACAAAGGAACAAGTATGAAGACATTACAACAATAACAACTGAAAGGACACACAGCAGATTCTTTGCATTTTTAAAATTTATGCAATACTATAGGAACTATGCAGCAAGAAAAAGGAACCCTGAAAATACTGATTAATATGCATTAAGTGGAAAGGTAATGCAATATTGCATCACCACCTTTTCATATTTGCTCCCTCCATTTCCAGAATTAATGGGATTTGCAAATAAAATGTTAGGGCAATTTACATTTAACTATTTATTTCTATCTCTACCTAATACTACCAGTCCTATGGATTCAAAAAGTCTATGAGGCTACTCTAAGTCAGTTTCTTTCACCAAGTAATTCATCTGAATCTGTATTTATTTCCACTTGGATTTCAGTCCCATTCTGCATTCATGTTTTCCACATATTGTTCCTATTCATTTGTTTTTCTTGGTGGGCACAACTGATGAGGTTGCTATACTTGCAAACATTAAGAATAACAGCATTTCCTGGGAAGGGTGAGGCTGTAAAGATATAATTAATTTAGGCTTGGTTTACACATACGTACATGTACATAAATGCAAGATTGCCTATAAATAGATAAAATCTCCAAAAGTGACAAGTACATCAGTACCCCTCATAGCATTTCTTTCTATTTTTATGTTGGAACAAAAGATTTCGGCATAATCAGCAGTATAACTACATTCATGCCAGAAGTTTTCTACTACATTAAATATATGATTAAGGATGTGGTTTTATTAAGAGGGGTCAAGAAAGAATATTGTGTGTTTAACATATTATGAGTTTTCTTTGTGTTTTTTAATAGTAAGTATAAGTTCAACAAGGATAAAAAGCTGCTATAAAATGGTTCAATTCTGGCTAATTCTTAGCCGTACTAAGTCTATATATGAATACATGGCAATATAAAGTACACATAGTGCACAGTTTCAGATATTTTATTTCCTAACCCTGAAATCAAGCAGAAAGCAATGCCTGGACTACTTTGAAAAGAAAAACCTAAAGCGGGCATTGCTTGGACCACCTGACCCATTGCCACTACCTTTGCTATCTTTCTTTTTACAACAGCAAGCAAGGTTAAGAGGCATAGTTTTGTTTGCTTTCCCTCTATGAATCTAAAGCCTACCTGGCAGACAGACAAAAAACCAGAGATCTCCTAACAGAGCTGGAGAAACACATGGAAAATTGAGAAGGGATGCAGACAAATATCTCTTGCTCAAGCCCACAGCAGCAGCAATGAGAGCAGAGTTGATGGCAAAGCAACTGAGTTAGCTGAAGATGAATGTCCAAGCACGTGAAGAACATGAATGAATACTGGCAACCTCAGAGAAAGTAAAGGCAGTAACTACTACTTCAAAATGATGTTTGATATTTCAATTATTTGTGCCACAGATACAATTTAGATTCTCATTAAAAATAGTTGACTTAACAGCTAAGAGAGCACTGTCAAAAGTACTGATAAAGCAAACCACTTCAATCTTCACTCCAGAAGACAATTTAGGGATAGGCAAGGAAAAAATTCAGTGGACCAGTCGTTTAAAAGCAATCATCCTCCCCCATGATTACAATTCCTATTATTAGAGGTATTCAATACAAACAAAATAAACTTACAGGAATTAGTATTACATGCTAAGATTACATTTCATATTTGTAGCTTTGAGATATATGTATGACATATAAAGTATTATGCAGATTATATAAAGGTGCAGAAAGGATTAAAGTATTTATCATCTTTTCAGCAGATTTTGAAAATAAGATTTTGCATCAATTGTATAAAAGTTTTATACCAAGTTCCATGCTATACACTGAAGACGAAAGTAAGCAGTTACATGTTATAACCCAAGTAAGATGATACATATTTTTGAAAGCAAATAATCCTCTTAAATGAGATGGGCTAACTGTTTATTTTTCATATGATTCAGTAAAGCACACAAACCCACTTGTTCCAGAGACAGTTTGGATTCATGCTCCAACAACTGAAGTCACAGAAGACTTGTATTTTTAAACCCAATTTATTCTGGCACTTTGTACTTTGTTGGATATATTCCCACTCCAAGAGGATGCTGTGCCAGGAGCCGGCAATTAGTTATTATGGGTTAAAGAAAAAGGAGACTTACCACAGCATTTGAGCTACTGGACTGATACACGACTGACTGGGAAACAATATAGGATGGGTAACTTAAGGAAGCAACCACACTTGGCAGCTCAGATTTCTGGCTGCAACAAAAGAATTTGAAGTCTCCCTGGAAACCATGATTTAATCCTGTCTGTGAAAAGCCTGTGCTATTACTTCTCTCTTATCAAGCATCTTGAGATACCACAGAACTTTCCCTCCTTGGACAGACCCAAGAAAAACAAACCAGCTAATCAATAGGATAAAATCTGACACTCAAATGGTACAGTTGAAATTAACCTCGCATACAATAATAGGAGTCTACATAAGAAATGTTTCAACCGACTCCTACAGGAAATCTCAAAGTTCAAATCTTGACTGTGCACATATATAAGTACCTATGTTACCAAACAGGGAAAGAGAAAAAAAAATTAAGATAAATTACTGCCTGGTGCAATAGTTTGGGAGAACATTTCATTTGCACTACGGAATTTAGAGTTCAGTTGGGCCAGTGACAAGAGAAACAATCATTGGGGCACATAATAAAATAACTAGAAATTAGATAAAGTAATTATATATAATTACATAAAATTATATATGATTTAGCAGTGAAACCACTATAGAAATCAGTTTAAGAGAAAGGTACAACAATCTCTAGCAATGAGTGTTGATAAAAAGAGTCATAAAGGAAATATAAAAATGGAATCAATCCAAGTAAGAACTCCTAATGCAATTAAAAGACTACTTTTGGATCATGCCTATTTGACAAGAGATACATAGAACTGCTCATCAGTTACTGCTGTGGTCTCAAAGTCCTCAGAAAAGCAAGACAGCTGAGGACCTAAACATTGTCAGTGCTACCAGATTCAACCAGGTCCTCATACGTGAGACACACATTTCTGCTAATAGCTCCTCACCCACTTCTTTCTTTTCCCATTACATTTGTTTTCTTTTCATCCTTTTATTTTAGTTCTCCAATTTTAAAAAGGGAGGGTAGGGTTGGCTTACCTAAGATGTTATTTGCAATATGATGACTGCAACATTTGCCATGAAAACAAGAGAGATGCAGTGAGAAATACACAAAAGGGGATTTAAAATAAGTTTACTGTCTAAAGGAAAGAATAAGTCTGCAGGCTTTGTTCACGTCCTGTAAGTAAGGACCAGAATCAGAAATAGAAATTATATTTTTGAGTCTTCTTATCTTTTTCTTCTATTCTTTTCTCCTATTTATCCTCCAAACAGGTTTGGATTCCAGCAGCAAACCCATTAGTGTAATTCATTGTCTTTTTCCACAAATTATACTTAGTGCTATTATTTGTTTTAGTTTAAGTAATGTCAAAGGCTGGAGAGGATAAGAATAATGCTGAGGATGCCTGCTTTAGCCAAAGGCATCAAAACTTCATTTAAAAGCCTAGTCCTTTGCAATTCTTTAACTGTCCTCTCTCTTTTCCCATCATTTCTGGAAAAATTAAATTAAAAGCAAATCAGACTAATCTTAAAAAAAATTCCATAGCCACACATCTTGGGTTGGGGGTGTGTATTCTATTGCCATCTGTCAGAGGTAGAGCAGTTATCTGCTGTTAAGCTGTCCACCTGATAAAACCAGGTGCATCAGTTTTATTTCTCTTTCCCACAACCAATCCTCCCTCCAGGAAATATCTTCTGTTAATGGGCCATTGAGTCTCACTGCATGACTGATAAAATTACATCATCCCATTGGGAGATGCTCTGCCCAGGAGGAGGAGCCAAGCATTCCTACTTGGATGTAATCTGAGATTTGGAACACCACAGGGAGCCTTTTCCCACTGGATTCCCTGAAGAGCAGCTTCCTTCTCCACTGGATTCCCAGAGAAAGACCAAGCCCATCTACACCTCCATGGGACCTTCAGAGGAAAACTCCACCCTTCTACAGGATCACTGCCTCAACAGAACCACATCTGCCACTCCAGAAGGACTGCAGCCACCATTTAATCAGACTGTTACCAACACCCTGACCAACAAGGTGTCAGGTTGTCTTCTGACTCTGTCAGTAGTTTCTGTTTTTGTACTATTGCATTTGTATTTTTAATTTTCCTAATAAAAAACTGTTATTCCTATTCCCAAATCTTTGCCTGAGAACCCCTTAGTTTCAAAATTCGGAGGGAGGGGGTTTACATTTTCCAGTTCAAGGGAGGCTCCTACCTTCCTTAGCAGACACCTGTCTTTTCAAACTAAGACACCACAGGAAAGGATGATTATCTATTCAAGCTTCAAAACCTAATGTCCTTGTTTTACACTATAGAATGAATGGATGTTAATTCAATTTAATGTAGCACTTTAGACTATATATAAAGGTATCACGAAGTAGACTGCCCTCTAAAACATCTGATTATATGTTAGTATTTTAACAATATACAAACTCACTGACATCAAACCAAGAAGAATCATACAAGATGAATAGACAAAAAGGATTTTTAGGTTTTCCAATTGTATTGTTTTTAAATTATAGGGTTCTTTTTGCTTAGTCCTGTTTTCACTGAAAATATTGACAATTCACTCAAAGGAGGCTGTGATGGCTGAAGGAATGGAAATAGTAAAAATCATAGACGAATTTAGGATCTGAACTAGTAAAACTTGGAAAGAATTACAGTTGTATTCAGTGGAGCGAAATCAAACCTTTAAGATTTTAAATAGTTTTTTGAGGGAAGGAAAAAGAAATTTAGCACAGGCATAGTCAAAGGGGAAAACAAACATTTGCTGTTTCAAGTATATCCAAAATTTGGTACTTCGAGAAATACTCACATTTCCAGAAAAATATGATCTCAAGCAAAAATTAAAGCCATGCAGAACTTCCACACCCAGCTGCTTTACACCAGCAAAAAGACTAAAGATATTCCAGCAAGTAATCCAGCTCACTTTCATTGAACTGTGATGATTCTTACAGCCTGTTATATGTAGACTATTATTTCTATTACTTTTACAAAGTATAAGATTCCTTCCTAGTCCTGCCATATGGTTTCATTCACTTCACCAAGCAACCATGAACAAAGTAGCTGCAGAGCTGAGCAACAAATGAGTGGACAAGCTGCATCAAGAAGGCTTTGCAAAGATGCAGGATGGGCAGCAATCCTGCACTATACAAACCCTGTCTCTGGGTATTTCTCCTGTAGAAGATTTCTGTGGTTTTCTCTGCTTTCACCTTCACAAAGATAAAAAGCATTAAGAAAAAATATTAAATAAGCCAGCAGATACCATACAAAGTTCTCCCTGGATGTTGTAAATCACTTTCTCACATAGTAAAAACACCAATATTTCCCAATGTCCCAGGTAGGCCTCTCAACAGGGAACTGGTTTTTATTTCAGCATGCTTGCTATTGTAAGATCCCAGATTGATTCCCTATTTCTACTTAAAAGCCTTGTACTTCTGTGGTGGGATGACCCCAGCTAGAGGCCAGGTGCCCACCAAATGCTGCTCTATCACTCCCCACCCCAGCTGGAAAGAAGAAAGAAAATACAACAAAAGATTCATGGGTTGAGATGAGGTCGGGGGAGATCACTACCAGTCGCCATCACAGTCAAACAGACTCTACTAGGGGAAAAATTATTTTAATTTATCACCAACCAAATCAGAACAGGATCACAAGAAATAATAGCATATCTTAAAAACACCTTCCCCACAGCCCTTCCTTCTTTCCAGCCTCAACTGTAGCCACAAATTCCCTACCTCCTTCTCCCAGCAGCACGGGGGGATGGGGAATGGGGATTGCAATCAGTTCATCACAGGTTTTCTCTGTTGCTCTTCAGGGGAAGATTCCCATGTTCTGGCATGGGGTCCCTCCCATGGGATACAGTGCTCCACAAACTCCTCCAAGATGACTCCTTTGCACATGTTAAAATTCTTCATTAACTGCTCCAGTGTGAGTCCCTTGCGGGGTCATAAGTCCTGCCAGGATCTTGCTCCAGCGCAGGCTTTCCACGGGGTCACAGACTTCTTCAGGCATCCACCTCCTCCAGGAGGGTGGGTCTCTGCACCCCTGTCCTCCATGGGCTGCAAGGCACAGCTGCCTCACCATGGTCTTCACCATGGGCTGCAAGGGAATCTCTGCTCTGGCACCTGGAGCACCTTGTGGCCCTCCTGCACTGACCCTGGTGTCTGCAGAGCTGTTCCTCTCACATGTGCTCACTCTTCTCTCTGGCTGCTGTTGCCATTACACAGGTTTTTTCCTTCTTCTTAACTAAATTATCCCAGAGGCACTACCACCATCACTGATGGGCTCAACCTTGGCCAACAGCAACTGCAGTCCCATCTTGGAGTTGGCTGGCATTGACCCTGTAGACACAGGAGAAGCTTCTGGCAGCTTCTCAGAGAAGCCACCATGGAACCCCCACCGATATAAAAACCTGGGGGATTCTAAGTCGGAGTGCAACCCTCAATCTCCAGGATATTGTAAAGAGAACTACCAGCAAGGCTGAGAGCTGTTTGCTTTTACAATAACTACAGACAGGGCCATGAAAGTTTGTTCTGCACTTGGAAGTTCTTAGAAATCTCAGTGTTCAAAACTGCAGAAAATCATTTCTCTGCCATTGCAGGCAATTCCCTACAAGCTGGCACTGCGAGGATGGAGTGGGGATGGAAGGCTGCATCCTGTTCCATCCTGCCAGTTTACTCGTGAGAAGAATTTACTCATTCCTTCCTCCCACTCTATGTCTATGAAGAAATCTTCAACATATGGGTTAGAGAGTCGTCTGGCCCCCAGGCCATGAGACTTGCTACTATACTCAGTAGTAATCCCAAACAGTCATAAGCACTCATCACCCACACATCTCTTAGGTTCCCACCAGGGAAATGAAATAAATCAGGCACTTTTCTCCCTCTTTTCAGCAACAGTAAAATATTATTTACCAGAAGAGCCACCACAGACTATTCTGAAATATTACATATTTTATTATATGGGCTATATATTATAACCCATACAGTAAACAGCCAAAGGCTTTCCCTTGAGGACATGGTTTAATGGTCAACATAGTAATGGTGCTGCGTTGGCAGTTGGACTTGATCTTCTTAAAGGTGTTTTCCAGCCTTACGAATTTTATGATTCTATTCTGCCTCCTTCATGCCATTCCACTTGCAACTTTCCTGTTCAAGAGAACAATGCAAACACTTCTGCTTTTTGCTTCTTTTTGACATGAAGGGTCCTAGAATTTCTTAATAATTCAAGTATCACATTTCTGAATCAGCCAACTTGACCTAAATTAGCCACTGGTGAATTAAATGGCCAGTAGAGGTTAGAGCAGTATAGGGAACATTTTTTCTTTCAAAAACACAGATTAGTTTTTCCGAAGAAGTTCCCATATCTCAAAATATACAAGACATGAGTAACTTATTTTCCGTAGAGTCCATTAAGGAGTAGTAGTTTGCAAAAGGATGAATAAAGCAACATGGCTCACTTACTAGGACCTACGGCAAGTTGCTTACCCAGTATCTTGATGGTAACAGACAGGCCTGAACAAAGTATAGGTCATGCTTTCTTGCAAAACCAGGTGTAGAACTTGGCTTTCAGAGGAATACCACAAATTTTAAAAAAACCCAGATTTTATATTATCATAAGTTTTAATACAAAATTTTTTAAAAAGTGAAAGGACTATATTATTATTATTTGTGCCAGAAATTTGATATTTCAAAAGATGCCAAATGCATTTTCAGACATATTCCAGAGCTACACAACTTGAGATGAGCTTTTCTCTTTTAATATCAAACTCATGCTCTTAGAAAAGTGGTAGATTTCTGGTTGGTTTCTTTGTTTGTTGTATAAAAAGATGAATTTATATACAAGAGGGAACACACCTTGAGCATCACTTACAGCATTTCAGAGCAAACACTTGTAGTATTTCTAGGGTTCATTGTGGCACTTGAAGCTAAGGATTATACAGTTGGACAAAAGCACTATGCATGCAGTCTTAGTGACCTCATATAACAAAGGCTTATGGAGATAAATGCGTGTGTTAAATGTTGATTTGTATTTCCTACAGTAAATGAGAAGCCATGTTTTAACAGCATTACCAGCACAGATTCTTCAAGCCATGGTGTTCTTGCAGCCTCCCTTTTGGGAGTGATCCTTTTTAATTATATCCAATTCTCAGGCATCTTTCAACCTACCCAAGAGTCTGACCATTTTTCATCAGAACACAAAAGATGCTAGAGGTAATAATAGCACGTTTTGCATTTTTTGCTGCAGTTAATTTACAAGTACTAGTTACAAAGCAGTTAGTTACAAAATGAGATGTTGCTGGTTCTTGTTGTGGTACAACCCAAATCCAGAGATTCATCAGTGCCTTAATTTATGCTATGGAGTAACTTGGTTTATATTTTTTTCACGATGATGATGAGATTCATAATCATTTTTATTTAGAGTGTTATTAGAAAATATCTATTAGCTTTTAAATTGTAGGATAAACTGTTGAAAATATAGTAAGACTGCAGCATGAACAACTATTTAATACACATGGAAAAAAAAAAGATAAAAAAGTTATATACCCAGCTTATCCAACATATAGCAATAAATAACTTATGCTAGACAACACACACAAAAAGAAATCAACATGGATCCAGATAAAGAGTTGCTATGCATAGTCTCTTTTATATGATGTTCCTGGTCTATAAAGTTTCCTTTGCAGAAAAAATGTTAGTAGACTTAATTAACATGGATTTTAAAAAGGTTCAAAAATGCAATAAAGCTTTATTTGTATATTTACATCCTCTAGTGAGGTAAGAGGTAAGAACACAGTATGACCAAGAGGTGTTGAAACCTCTGTACCAGAGGGCAACCTCATGGTGGTGAAGGTAGTCTGGAGTTAGGCACAGCCTCTGCCACATGTCTTGGCTGTCAGTGCTCCAGAGCATCCCTGAGTGAGTGCCAGAGAGACACTTCTCCAGTCCTGCTCAGAGATATCCTGCAGAGGAAAATCCTAAGGAAGTTGTTAAGTGTGCTACTGGCTACAAGCCAATAATAATGTTACCTTACCTCTGCCAAAGAATATAGAGAATTTTTTATAGAATTTAATACTAAGGGAGAGATGGACAAATTCATTTTTAATAAAGTATGTTATTGTCTACATTCTGTGCTGAAGTATAAAAAATATGTAAACTTTAACACAGATGTGTAAAAATCAATGTAGCATTTACCTGCAAGTTGTAAAACTAACATCTGTGGGTTTAGACAAAACCAATTATTGTACAGTGTGACTTCTTCAACTTAAAATGACTGGATAGACTGCAGTTTCCACTCAAAACAAAAAAATAATGATATGATCTCAATGGATCATAAAATCTGCACCTGGACTCTAATTTGGTGTGTTAAGGCCGAAATAAACAAAGCATTGTCTGTACAACTGGGCCTGCAAACAAAACAGATCAGGAAATCATCAAAATAAATAAGCATACACATTACATCATATAACTTGAAACCTTAAATACCAGCTATTCTATTTCCAGTTACAGAATGATATGCAATGCTCAAACCTCCACCAAACATTGCCCTTCATGTAGAAGAAACAAAAAGAAGTATTCTTTGAAATTCTACTCCTCCAATTTTGATATGTTTACAAAATACAAAACTACTGAAATACTGAATCCTATCAGAATGCTAACTTAGTTCATTCGGGGTAATTTTATAGAAGTTATATTTGCCGCTGCAAAAACTGTGTTATTTGCAGGTACTTTAAGAGCTCAATAATTTTGTAAGCGGTGTGTGAATTCTAGATAATCCACACAATAGGCTAAATAATTTCATATGCTTATTTACAATGTCATTTTGTATAGTGGTCATCTCCTTAAAAAAAATGTATTTTTGGAGGAATCTTTGGAATAGTATCAAGAGCCAAAGATGGTGTGTATAGTATCATATGCTGTTCTCTTACTTAAACTATAAGAAATAGATCCACTCTTACTAAAATGGATTTTCTTGTCTCTGAGCCTTATTTCAAAATGTGTGATTACATTCTTGGTTCTTATTTGGGCTACATAATTCATGAGAATTCACACAATTTAGCTTTAATTTAGCCACAACAACTAACAACTCTATCATAAAACATAGGCATAGCTTTATATTTTAGCTCTTTAAAATCAAATACCGTCATGTATGTTTTGGAATGAACTTTTTGAAGACGAACTCTATCTATGTCCATGATAGTTGGTTCTCAGATAGCATTAAAGGAGAAAAAAGTCCATATACAAATACTGAAAGCCAGTTTCTTTTCAGTCATAGTGTTAAGCTTCCATGTAAACAAAAGTAGATTGAAAATATCAACTAGTGAAAAGGGTGTAAGCAACAAAAACTAGAAAATAACTACTTCAGGGGAAAAGTACAAAAATGTCTGTGTCACAAAAGTACATAAGAGTATTTCATAACAATTGTTGTAATAATTATTAATATTTTCCATTGTATCAAAATGCTCTCAACACCTTGACCTATTCATTTTCAGAAGAGAAAGGCTACTTCTCGTTTATTCAAAGAAGAAAACAGGTTAATGATTTAAAGTGATTACATATTTATTTCAGGGGTCAATCATCAGTGCCTGAGTTCTGTTGTAGCATTAATGTAGCAGAGTTTTCAGAATGAAATCACCATGTAACAGAATTTCCATAGGTCCTTGATTTCTGAGCAAGATTTCATTGCTTGCAGTTGCCGAACTTTTCAAAGGCATCCTATAAGTAATTCTGCAGGAGCAGGAGATATGTATCACCCAGATCTATTAAAAAATCACATACAGTGACCATGAAACAAATCCCAAACTGCATGTGGTCAAGTGTTGAAGAACAGAGAAAACCAGGTCTTCTTCAAAGGAACTGCTCTGTATTGGACAGCCCCAGGATGGTTTCATTGAATGCCTTTTCCTTATATCTGAGTGGTACCATCAAACCATGAATTGCTGATAACTACAGTGACTACTTAGGTATACTTATGCATGCACAGAGAAGAAATTCTCCTTTGCTAGAAACACGTCTTCTGCTGGCAGATACCTTATTTAAATCCAGATCAGAAAAGAAAACAAGCGATAAAATAAATGGAATGTCTTTGCTCTTTAGGAAATAAAAATTGATCTTTATTCTTGGTACTGCTTAGCTTCCTCGAAGACAACTATGTGCTTCTGAAAATTAGGTGCAGCTGTCCTCTCTTTTGAGCTCCTTAATGAAATCCTCTGCGTGCAGGCTTCCCTCCCCTTTTTGGCAAAACTTGTCAATGTTCATTTCAGCCCAGTCATGAGCACGCCATGGCCATGTGGGCCCCTTTGCACAGCAAATGGACTTAATCACAGGAGCATACAATTACATTCCTTTCTCCTCATTGAAAATTCACCAGGGAATAACAAACATAAACCTCCATTGTCTAGGACCTTTAAAAAGAATTTGCCGTTATTCCTATTCAGCAAATCTTCCTCCCCTTCCCTATCCCTTCTTCTTTTCCATGGTAGTAAAACAGTAAAAAGACTCCTTTATCATTTTATCTTCTATTGTACTGAAAGGGCATATTTTTCACAGTTTAATATATTGCCAGCATTTATGATACATTTTATCATCAGTAATTTCTCATGGCTGGTGTCATTCTACATAGGACCTGAAGAAGTCTCAATTTTACTTTTCAGGGATAGGAAAAAATGCCTCCAGGTCTCCTAATTCCCATTATTTCCCCATTTTTCTTTCTCTCTTAACTTGAAGACAGAACTATTCAAAAGGCCATTTAATTTATTGGTTGGTTTGCTTAGGCTTGCCATTTGATGCTCACTTTCTCTGCAAATGACTGAAAGACAAAGAGGACTTCTTTCAGTAGGTGAGAATTTCAATTTCTTTTCAGTAGGAAAGGTAATTAGGGGGGTTGTCTTTGAAAATTTCTCTCCATGTTTTAACACTTTGTATTATTATATTTCCACACAGAGTTTCACTTCAGTTGCTATGAAGGGTTGCACCATAACTCCAATGTTCTTGGCTGTACTTTTCCACACTGTTCTGTCCCATGAGTTGGCAGAGAATGTCACAGTATATCTCAGAAGTTCCCTCACTTTCACCCACCCAGTTCTGCTCCCTCCTGATGGAAACTCCTTAAGCAAAATGTGACAGCTAGGCAGATACCATTCCACTTGGGAAAAGAAGGCACATAGCTTCTTACCAAGACACTGACATTCAGTTTGGCTTATATTTTTCCAGGAGTGATATGCTTTACCCTTTACAGTCCTGTGCTATCAAGCCCAAGAATTTAAGAGCTGGAGACTCCCATGTCCAGTTTCTGTGGGTAACCAAACCTCTGATAAAATGGAAGTCCAGCATTATGTAACTTTCCCCTGGGTTTTTGTCTTGGGCATGAAGTCTAATCTCAGAGCCACTTCCCAAAGAATGCTTTTTTGAAACATTTCCCACAGCAGAGAAAGGAGAGAATTCACAATACTAACAGTTCTGCATGGTCCATTTCCAGTTCTTCTATCAAGCCATGTTCTGCCTAATTCACCCACCCTGTAAACATTGCACAGATGTGTCTGCCTCCTCTTCCCCACATGAGACACTGAAGCTATGCTTACACTGTTTATTTTCTCTCCTGCCTTTTTAATCAGCTGGGAATACTATTCTGTCTTTTCTGTGTGCAATGAGGAAAGGAGAAACGGTAGAAAACCAGGGTCAGATCCCAAGTGCAAGTAAGAAGGAACATACTGATCTGGTCAAGGAAGGTTGCAACTGCAGAGGTTTAAACAGCCTTGCTTAGATCTCTGTCTATGGAGTCTCTTGGGGCCACAGCTCCAAGAGAGCCACCCAGGGTATCCCAGGTGGTTAACAATAAGAAAAAAAATAATACATTTGAGGACACTAAAGGGCAGTGCTTTTCTAATGGCACCTACAATTTGAACCTTCTCGGTGTCCAATATCAGTACCACTTCATACATCTTCCCTCAAATGTATGCATTACACTCAGAGTCTAGAAAGCCCATCATGCTTGCTGGCAGCTCCTCTGCTAGTCTGGCCAAAGTCTGCACACTTTAGTGAAGCAAGGGTTATACCACAAAATTTAAACTGAGCTCAATAATTTGATACTTTTATAATTGTACTCTTAATAAAACTATGCAAATTTATCTAGACCTCTAGATACATGATCCTGGAAACACTTGTGGAACTACGGAGCTCATAAGGGGGTGGGAATTGGAATTACCTACTGAGACCAAAAGAAGCACAAGGTACTTTTGACAAGATTTCCCAAGTATCTATTAAAGGCTACACCTAGATATACTCCTGCTGTTATACCAGCTGCAGCACTCTTCATTTATGTATCTTCAAGTCACTTTAACTGGGCTCATTTTTATATGCTGAAACAGTTCTGACTAAAAAGAAAACTTTTGGAAATCATTAACTTTACTTAATGAAGAAAGTAGATTGTTATAACATATTTTGGAAAATACAAGCTGGCATGCTTTAAAAATTGTTGGCTTAATTTCAAACTAGAGCTCAGAGCTTGGTTTTTTTCTTCCATTTTCCGTTGATGTAGGATAAACATGAGTTCAGGCAAGTTAGAATATGTTTTATCCTCACCATGGCTTTGAAGATTTACACAAAAGGGAAAAGAACTTTCAGTTTGGATAATGCAAATCAATATTGTATATTTGGTTAGCTGGACTAAATGCAAAAAAATACAGAGCTTTGGGTAGAGTAAGTGGTCTTTAAAATATACAAAAAAGTTCTGAGCTAATCAAATGGCACTGTTAATGTACACTCCAACCACAAAGGATGGGGCACTCTTCATTCCAACAACTCAGTTTCTCCCTTTCAAAGACAGCTTGGGTAAAGACACTTTTCTTGCATATTCAACAGATTAAAATATTTTTAAAATATCCTACAAGTTTTACCACACAGCACATATACAGCTGTGTATATTTCACACTTAAAGCCCTCTCAGATAAGATTAACTTCCTAATTAAAACATTCAAAAACCCAGTGATCACTTCTTCATTCAACATCTTTTACACCCACAAACCTGCACACTTGTAAGCAAGTAGTCCACTTGTGCAGCAGATTTCACCTATGCTAAAGGAGATGGGAATGGCAGAGCTACATCCTGAAGCACTGACTAGCAGTATTTACACAGCACTCTACCACCATCTCCGAGGACAGAGACTGAGTGTATGTGAGGCAGACTTGCTGTACCTGTCTGCCAGACATCCCTCACATCATGCAGGACTCCAGAAGGAGTACATCTCTCTCGAAAAGGTAACTGAAGTGCTGTCTTCACCTCTGCACAGGCCCTTCACCTCTCTTCATACCTCCCTTTATCACCTTCTCAACAGCCAGAACAAGTGACCCTGAGATCCCAGCCCTTTTCCCAAAGCCTGGGAGGAATTAGCGGGGGGCAATGAAGAGGGAAAGAAAAGATGTTAGCTTGAGTAAAAATGGATTACTGCAGTGGCAATAAAAGGCATCCCACAACATGGGACAGTAAAAAAGACAATGAGAAGAACTGGTCTGGATGCAAAGTGTGAGGGAATGAAAGAGACCCTGCTGCCACAAATCTCTGCCAAACCTTCCCTGTCCTAAAAATGCCCCGAGCCCTACTCATGCCTCTGTCCCATTGTCAGCTGCCAGAAGACCCCCACCACTAGTCCCACACCCAAAGGGCCCTTGCAGCCACTTCTCAACCCTTCTTGCCCCAGAGGAGCTGCAATTCATACCAGTCCCTCCTTGTCTTACCCTCTGTGATCTCCATAACCCGCTCATTTTGCCACATCTGTATTCATTTCTGTCATTACTAAGAAAACTCCAGCCCCTCTTTGTTACTAGTTCAAACCAGAGCTTCAGAGCAAGCTACCAGAACTAACCACAGGAGAGAGAAAAATCTTGGAATACAAAAATCTGAATTATGAAGCGGCCTTAAAGTACAAATACACAAGGTGGAAATGTAAATTTCCTATGTGCTAATACAATACACTTAACTGGCTTGTTTTGAACAGAAAGAAAATTCAAGGAAAAATGCAAATTTTGCTGGCATGAATGATAGTTTTATTTTGCACCACATCAAGTTCAAACAAACTTCCCTGCAATTTTTGCATTTTCTTAGTTATAGAGAGTGGGTCTCATTCCAGTGCCTGTGTGTTTTACTTAGAGCAGCTATTAACTTCTCACTATTTAAATCCTGTTTTACTACAGCATGAAGCACACTGATAAAAAGATCAATTATTCAACATTAAAATGATATAAATTACTCAACATTGAAATGATATAAATCACACAAAATTCCAAAATGTTGACACATATTTACCTTGTACTCTCCTTTCCACTCATAGTATTATTCAGTATGATCAACACTGCTCATCTCCCTGGTCTCTATCTGCTGTTGATCATGAATCGTGTGCCTGACATCTACCCTCGAAGGCTAAATCAATCAGTACTGCTTTAAAACAATGCCTGTGCAGATTCATAGTAACTTGGAAAAGTTTCTTTTGTAAGTCTCACAGAACCCCAGTACCACAGAAACCAGAGAGAGGAAAAAAGTCCCTCAAGACATTTTTTCTATGCTCCCCACAGGCCTAAGTTTTCTTCTACCATATATTGTGTTTTTTCACAGCCAGACTAGTTCTAAGTGAAGGAACACAGAAGCCTTGCAGGGCTCAGCCTATTTCCATGGGCAAAATCAGGGAAGAAATATCAAGCCTTGACTATTATGGGGTTGTTTTTACCCAACAAAGCAATATGTATTGCCATGGTATAGCAATCTTCTTGACAATTTTCTGCTTACCCTAAATTTTACTCCAGAGAAGTAGCATTGGCTACTTAAAAGCAGACCTGCCTGGTGGGGCCACCTTCAGCCCAAAGATCTGAGCTTTGCCAGCACCAGTGCCCAAGGAGGTGCGCTGGATTCTCCATGCAGAGAATGCACAGCAGGCAGCAAACCCTGCGGGACAGGCAAGCCGAGGAAGTGCTGCAGAACAACGGGGTGCTCAAGCACACACGCCTCTGTCACAAAATACTGGGTCTAGAGGCCACGTCGGTTTGTGTAACTGGGGCAGCTAAACTCTCAGGCAGTCTCTTTGTGACTGTCACCCTGGAACAGATGGCAAAGCTGGCCTTCCAGTCTGTGTAGGCCCACCCTCCCTTAAGCCCAACATGTTTGGATACTTCAGATACCCGCTACTGTGCTAATGGGTAGATTTCACACATTTTCAACACAAAATTTGGATCAGTGAAGCTCTGAAATGTGCCAAGGGCTCTTGGCACCAACAGGCCTTCACCAGTCCGTCCCACAGCTCAAGCCCCCATGTCAGCCCTCAGGGGCCATCAGGCCCTGTCCCAGTGATGCCACAGCCCAGAAGCCTGGCCATGGGCCTCATCGAGCTGGGTCCCAGCCCAGGCCCAGGTCCCAGCCTGGCCTCAGCCCATTCCCAGGAAGGTACCAGATGTGCAGGGCTGGGGCTGCCCTGGTGCCCCCCAGAGACTCTGCTCTGTGCTGGGGCAGTGGGACAGATGAGGCTTCTCCCTGCCGCCCCTCCATGGGGGCCCCCATTGCTGTGCCCTGACAAAATTCATCCTTGAGATGATTCAGAGGAACTCTGATGGGGTGCAGAGCAACAAACCAGAAAAAAAACAAATGAAAGACATTTTATAAGGCACATCTTGGTTACTTCAAGCACTCTAGCCTGCCACGCCACCGTGGGTGTGATGGAAAGCAGCTGAGAAGCAAGGAGCAGAAGATGCCTCAGGAACAGCATGTCTTCAACAGGGTTACAGGCTCAGCTCTGGTCATGTCAGCTCAAAGAAGAGAAAAAAGGCAGAAACAAAGACGTCTTCATAAAACAGATTACTAAGAGCATTGAAAGGGTCTCTTTTTCCATAAAGAGACACTGGAAAGATTGAATCAGCTTTATTCAATGCCTCTCCAAATACTAAGGGCAGAACACTGGACACAAAATAGTAACAAATAATCTAGAAAAACAGGTTAGACCTTGTCTGTTCCCACTCTTATAAAATAGGGATGTTCAAAAAACTTAGGTGATCCTTTTTTGGACTGGGAAGCTAATTTCTGGAAGCAAAGAATGTGATACAATTTGTAATGTAACAAAGAATAACACAATAAAAGAATAAATTTTGAGAAAAGCAGCAAAAAGCTCTAGGTAATGGAGGAAAGGGAAGAAAACCACCCAGACTCATTTCAGTCAGCTATTTCTGTAATTAGTTTGGCTAATAACTGCACTAGGCAAAACTTTTTTAAATGTAGTAGGACAGACAACAAATTTCACAGTACATTTAAGAACTGAATTATATTCTAAGTACTTTCCACAATGATAATCATAGCCAATATGGACATTAATTAAACCAAAGTAGTTCTGCCTCATGGACTTCTTGAGACACTCTGGTAATTACTGAGGACCTGAAGGAAACAATGTGATCCACTTTGCAGAACTGTACTTCAGAATTAAGCTGAAATTTCCTAACATTTACCAATATGTCAATTTACTGGCTGTGACGGTACCAAACCAAGATGTGACATTCACCAGCAGATCACACACCACTGCTCTTAGGCTTCAAAGGCAAATGCAGTTTGAGCAGAAGGGAAAAGAATCACAAAATCTAGTATAAAAGTTAGGCATGTGAGTGAAATATTACAAATGGATCACTGAGCCATGTTTACCTCACAGAGTTGGTTCTTTGATCCAAAGAATGATCATCAAGAGTGTATGAGTTCACAGGCTGGCCTCCTACTTGCTTCTGCCACCCCTGGAACCTTTAATGGACCTGGAGAGGTCGTTTAGTGTCTCTGACAACAGGAAGGCAGGATCACATTTGTCTTAAGGATTTCTGGTGATTGGTTGGACATTAAATGCTCAATTACCTGTACTATTAGACAGGACTTTCCCTACCAATTTAACCTAATCTCTCCCACAGCAGCTCAGCAAGCTGGCTCTTGTCATCTCTCCACTGGATGTGGAGAAGAGTTTGCTTCCCACCACTCTGCAGCAGCCAATTACACAGTTAAAGATTGTTATCACATCTCTCATCAGTTTTTGCTTCCCTAGACCGCAACATTCCAGTTCTTTCACTGTTTTCCCGAAGATTATGTTTCCTAGATCTCTGACCACCTTTGCTACTCAGCTCCTGCTGAACTGGTAAGACTCTGCTGGAACTTTGGTGTCCAGAATCCCAGATAGTACTGATACCAGATACAAACCCCAAAGTCACAACTACCAAGAGATGCCATCACACATCTGCAACAATCCTGTTATGCATCCCCAAATGAAATTTGTCTTGATTTTGCATATCTTTAACATGTTGTATCCTGTCAAAGTCTTCATGCTGAAAACTAAATTTCCTAAGGAAACTACTTAGCACAATTCTTCAAAGAAATATTTTGTGCTCATCCTTTAGTTCAGTATTATGTATTTGAATAAATAGTTGATTGATAACTATATAATAAGAACCACCACAAACAATAAGGCTTGGAGAAAACTTCCAAGTAAGTTTACTAACTCTAACAGATCCACAAGGCTTTCTCAGGTGCCTGAAAGCTGGAAGACTTTCAGAATCAACCAGTGGACTGGTTTCCCAGCCTTTTAATCCTCAAAGACCAGATCCTTTCAGCACAGTAACTACCATGTACATCTAAGCATTACACAACTAAATAGCAATAATCAGAAGCGGGCCACAGAGCAAATTTTTCTTTTCAGGTGCAGAAACAAGTATAATTGCAGTTATTATGAGCCCTTCTACTTTACTAGTTCTTGTAAACTCTGTACTCCCATGCCACAACCTATTAAAGAAGTTAACCGGTAACCCGGTGCTGGTTACAGTGCAAGAATAAAGCAGGTTTCTGTATGGCACAGAAGGACATAGCAGGACATAAATTATTTCATCTTGTGCCAATAATCTAAGCGAGAGTGTCACGATAGCCCAATCTGCTGCACGCACCGCAGTCACGTTGCAAAAAAAAAAAAAAAAAAAAAACAACCCCGCATCAGTGACACAGACTACTGTCAGCTCCCTGCTAAGATGGGGCACACGTTTCCTTATCTCAGCCCCCCGGCTCCCCGGCGCCCACGGCGGCTGCACCTGCCCGCGCCCGGGCCGTGTCAGTCCCCGTCCCCGGCTGCCGCTGCAGCGAGGGGAACCCCGCAGGGATGCAGCCCCGCAGGGATGCGGTGCCGCAGGGATGCAGCCCCGGGCAGCCCACCCGGCCCCCGCGTCCCCGGGACCCAGCTGACCTGCAGGCGGCCGCTCGCCGTCCCTCCGCGGCCGCGGTGCCCCCCC
>VZSE01015381.1:437876-455597 GCA_013398275.1 Promerops cafer | reverse complement strand
TCGGGACACGGCCGGGACCGCCGCCCGCTGCTCCCCGCCGCGCCTCCCCTGCGCCGCTGCCCCACGGGTGCCGCCCCCGCCGTCCCGCACGGTCCCGGCTCGGACAGGCGTTCCCTGGTCTGGAATAGCATCCCGACCCCGGGCTGCGTCGGGGATCAGCGAGCTGTTGGATACCAGAGGGACAGGCCAGTGGTTTGAAGTAGTTTGGTGATATACTCCTGCCCATCATTCAGGATTTCTTCTCCAGGTGAAGGGACAGAATGACTTTTGAGTCCTGGCCTCAGAGATTGCTGTGTCCAGGAGACAGACTAGTGGGAACACTTTGTGTTTAGACAGCAAGCATACGACTTTCAAGTGTAAGGAGATTTTACTAAAAGCAGGAGCTGATGTCCCTCACCACCTTTACAAAAACCTCAAGAATCCCCACATTTGAAAGAGGTATGCAAACCTGCCTGGACCAGATGAAGCAGTATTTAAGACCTCTGGGGCCATTCTCTAATTATTTATTTACAGATTATACCTTGGTGATTGATGTTCCTCATGTCTGCCCCTACTCATCCATGAAAGCTCTTGGAGAAACATCAGAGTTGTGTCACACAGGCCTTGCCCTTGTATGAAAGAAGGCATATGGAGAAAAACATTAAGTAAATTACACAGAAGCGTTAGTTTTCATCAGACGGGGTGCCTGGCTAATATGGGTTTGAGGCTGATAGGTGCACAGAGGAGTGCAGCTTCCCTAGTTCTCTGTGACTAAAGGACATTAGAAACAAGTGTGGCTTATGGATGCCAGCAGTCACAAGCAGACGCTCCTTGCTCTCATACTCAAGGCCCTTACCCCCTCTGCCACTGCCATTTTCAGGGTCTGAGGACAGCTTATCTTGATGCTTTTCCAAGACATCGTGGGTTATTTGTACTGTGGGCACACCAGTACCCATGACCAATTCATCTATTTTGTGATAAGAGACCTCATCCACTCTCTTCCCTCAGATGTTTCCTGCTTGCCTTATACCCATGCCTGTGTAAAAGCTTGTGTTTGCAAAGTTCATTCAACCAGGAGACAAGTCTGGGTGCAAATGTAGCCCCAATATGCTTTAACAGATAGTCTCTTGTGAGGCTCGCTGAAGAGCAGTGGATTTTTGTGAATGAACAAGGCAGGAAGCATCTGTGTTGCCCATTCACACACGGAGTTTAGGCAAACACGTCCACACCTGACAGAAAGGGTTCTCACCTTTCAGTTAAGTGTGAATAAGACAGAAATTTTAAAAATCAACCCTGCTGTTGTCTGTCTTCCCCAACACAGCAAAGGATCAAATTATGCTTTTCTTCCTAAATTATATCCCAAAACGGCACTACTTGGGGACATCTGAAAGGAACATTTTTGATAGTTTCCCATCCTCCATCTGACCACATGTTTGGGAAACTGAGCAGCTCAGCCATGAACAAATGTATATCTCACTTTATGATGATGCAGTTTGATTGCTGTTGGTGAATTCGTTCATATTTATGTGTGTATATATATCTGTCTGAAGACACGCACATATGTGTATTTTCTGTATATTTTTTTTCCAATTTAAAAGAAGAGCCTCTAGAAGATAGATGTTTAAGAAATTCTGCAAGTTAACTGCCATAGAGTAGACAATACCTACTTTATCTAAAAAAGCTCTCAGAAATTCTTAATAACTATACCATGGGCAGAGTACATAATAGCAAATGTCAGCTCTAAGAGGGTTTAAATCTGACAGAATCAAATTTTTTTTTTTTAAGTGTAGCACCTCTGGCCCCTTGTTTATACAACAATCATATTTCTGTTTATAGCATGAAAAATTTCCCACCATTCATGGCCAATGTATTGTGGCTCCTTACACATGAATCATTTACAAACTTTGATGATATTCTAGCCAGTCTACCTCTGATGAATGACTTCAGAAACATTATAACACTATATGTATAATCTTTGCCTTTAACCGAATCTACGGGTTAAGTCTGGAAAGTTGCAGTAATAAAGCAGGGGTCTTGTGACTTAAATCTACCAGTAATCTTCCAGGCTTCACAAAAAAATTATTTTGTTTAACTTACACCAAAAAATGGGATAGAAGTATAAGTCGTTAGCCCTTATCCTGGTCACGGTAGAAGAGATGATGCACAAAGTGGATGTGAACATAGCCTCCAGTAGATCATCATGTTGCCACCATGTTTATTCACCCATTAAAATTCCCCTACTATTAAATTATTAAAACGGTGATTTTTTAGCTCTTTACATGTCAATAGCATTTGATATTATTTCCTAAATAATGAGTCTGAAGAGGGGAAAAAAATGTTCTTATGTAAAGCATAAAACAGTATGGTGCCCAGTGAGGGCATGCAGAAATGAAATGAAATGAAATGAAATGGCAATCTAAAATCTAAGCACAAATTGCATCCAAATTAGTCATTTTGAGGTCTCCACTACATTCCTATCTAGCTTCAGGCAATCAAAAATTGTGTCATCCTCCTCCCACACTGTGAAAGTTCTCGATGCCTTTCTTTGTCTTATGATTCTGTGGTTTCAAATTAAGTTTCTGGTTATTTTACAATCAAGTTGCATTAGCCAAGGCTATGTAGACAGAAGATTGTTTCCTTGTGGAAATTCTCAGGAGGTACACTGATATTACCTAAATATATTAAAGATCCAAATTTTACTGACTGGGATTAAGAAAAATACCTTTCAAAACCGATACACCTATTCTGCTATGTCTATTTTCTTCCTCCTCCTGAAACAGGCATCACATTCTGTAGCCCTTGTTCTTCCTTGCTCAGGAAGAATTTTTCCATTTTCTTCCTCAGTGAAGTTTTAAAGGATAGAATAGACAGGAACATAGCTGTGCTGTGTCAATGGAAAAGTTTGGAAAATATAAAATGTACATAAATAAACATTTCATTATTATGTAGGCCTGCTGCTGTAAGGACTTTCATACTCAAGTAGTGCACAAGTACTCAGAGGTACTTCAATCAAAAGTAGCTTTGAGAAGAATTCCATGGTGTGCATATTGGTGTGGACATAGTGTTTGCAGAGCATCGTCCTGAGGATGTGAGTCATTGAGGTAGCATGCCTCAGCACTGGAGAAGCCATGTGAAAGTCAATTCTCCCAATCCCCAGTTAATCAGCCACAAATTCTCCTTTTTTCCTCATAGCTGCAACACAGGGCCCTGTCCCATGTCCTTCAGTGCAGGACAAAGGGAGCAGATGAAGCGGTGGGACATCAAAGACTGGTCATGAACCAGCATATTTTCAATTCATATTCTGTTCTGCATAATGGTTTAAAAAGTACTCATATTCAGATAATTTCCAATCAATAGTGTTCAGGTCATGCAATTTGATTGAGTTACATCAACTTCTGTATTTGTTACTAGTGATTACATGCAAAATAGTGACATTTCTACATATTGTAGACAGCTGATATTCCTTACCTATGACCCTGAAATTAACTCAGTTGATGAGAGGATGATGCTAATAATACCAAAGTTTCAGGTTCAATCCCTGTATGGGCTATTTGTTTAAGAGTGGGGCTTGATAATCCTTGTGGATTCCTTCCAACTCTGAATATTCTATGCTTCAAAATTAAAAATATTTTTTGCTTCAAACATCATTTCTGCTCAGGTTTGTGTGGCCTGAAGTTTCTGTGAAATTCTGTGCCTATTTTTACTTTTATCCACCCCTACAATCAGCCACTAAATAGTAGGAAGTCAGCCAGGAGCCAATAAGCTCAGACAGAAATGCAGATGCTGAGCCAGTTCAATTTACACCTGTGCATGATAGATAATTCTCGTGGGATCAATGCCACCCTGGTAAATAGCAATACTTCTTTACACCTCAGCAGACATCCCATACATAGACTGTTCTTATGGTTCTGATAATCATATGTTTGCCTATGAATGGCAAAATTAAGTAAGAGATTAGGTTGTATTTTAGGACACCAGGGTGTCACCTCACACCCTAATGTGGTTGCATTCTAGACAACGTCAAGATTTACAAAGGTGTTACAAATTAGTGTTTTAAGGTCACTTGAAGAACCACTGGCAAAGGAATCAGCAAAACCAGATTTAATATAAAAGCAGCAGCACAAGAAGGGGGACAGATGCACCACCTCAGTAGGAAATGCTAATAAACCCAGGTCCTATAGTAATCACACCACTTAGAATTTATGCTTTGGAAAACTAGCAATGCAAGACATTTACTTAATTATGCTGTCAGCAAACACATCACATTCTCAAACCATTTCTGCAAGAGCAGGTTGTATTTTAAGGGACAGAAATTCAACAACCTTATGGTAAAGCAATGTTTCTGTATTTTCCATCACTTCTCCAATAAACATACTTTGATTTACCATAGTGGCATAGTCAAGATTCTGAAATGAATTCTGCATTGTTACGGTGAGCAGGGAGTGGGGCTGGTAAAAGAGAAACTAGAGCTAATGCATGAGAAGAAATAACTGGAAAATAGTAGCTGGAGCCCAGGATTTGCAAAACAGAAGTTTCCACAATCCCTGTCATTTAAGCCATTGCTCAAAAAATCATGAGTGAAAAGCTGTATTTCCAAAGTTCAAGTGACAGCTCTTTACAGTTTAATGATGCTAATGTAGGCACTCCAGGCTAGTGATACAAACAAATTAAATTGGCTGTCCACTTTCGGAACCCTGTATCTTTGTGTAAACACTGAGCACAGATTGCTCCATGAACATTTATACTAGGTCTCTATAAAAATCTGGAATGAAATTACATAATGTCCATAGCTCTCATGAATGAAATAGGTTTTTACAAAAGGGGTAGTGCATTTGATTTTCTGTTACTAGTCATTAACACAGAAGACAAGAGTATTTAAAATGCATAGAAACTTCTAAACTTGGAAAATAAACATTTCTTTGACTTGTAAGATTCTACAGAAATATTACAGATTTCTATCCATTCAAAAAAATAAAAGTAGGAGTCTCCCCATTTTTTCACTGCACAGTGCTGTATTAGTTCAATAGGCACTTCAGCACCTTTAGACTTTTTTAGACCTTAAACTAATAGAGGGCAGTCTAGATACCAGATTAGATATTAGGAAGAAATACTACAGTGTGAGGATAGTGAGACACTGGGACAGGTTGCCCAGAAAAGTTGTGGATGCCCCATTCGAGGAAGGGCTCCAGGCCAGGTTGGATGGGGTTTTGAGTGACCCAGTCTGAGGGAAGGTGTCTCTGCCCATGGCAGGAGGGTTGGAACGAGATGATTCAGGTCCCTTCCAATTCAAACCATTCTATGATTTTCAGAGTACCACATTGAGCGTGACTCAAGATACAGAATCTGTTCCCACTATATCATTTTCATTTATTTGGATTGTACAGAAAGTTCACTTGGATAAAATCACTCTGATTTGCCATGAGAAAAAAAAGAAGAAAAGGACAAAATAAGGATTAATCACAGATAAAAGGCTACATGGTGCAGACTCTAGTACTCCTGTGCCCTGTGTGTGGGAACTTGGTAATTCAACAGCTGTCCTGTTACTCAGATATCTTGTAAACCACATAATGAGCTATGTTCTTTTGTGAATTAATATAATCCATATTGATCAGCTCAGAACTGAATTTAGAAGTGCCGTAGGCAAAAGTTGTTTTAAATATATTTGCACTGGCTAACACTCAAGACTTACTCTGTGATGAGATCATTATCTTACAACAGCTTGATAACATGCAGCTCCAAAAATCTGATTTTGACCCTGTGAGTTATGTAATAATCATTCTGGGAAGCACCTCTATGGAGAAGTACTTCATTTTAGCAGTGGTTTCATTGCTGTTGCTTTGGACATAATAGGAACAAGACGAAAATCCAGTCCTGGCTCAAAATGCTGCCCTGCCAACTGTTCCCAGCAGTTACGGCTGGTGACTTCTGCACAAAAAGGAAACAGACATCAGGTCAGCCTGGGATTTCTAATATAGCACATGCAAGAACTGAAACAATAAACAGCTTTTAGGTAGGAATGTACATTAGAATTGTGTTTAAATATAATTTCCTTTTTGCTCTTCATTAATAGATGATTCTCAATATAGAAAGGCTGTAACTTTAATAATTGCCTGGCTTGCTACTGTTACTGCCAACAGAAGACCAGATGTACAAGAAGGCAGCAGCTGACTGGGGAATTCCTGTAAGAGTCTGCTCAAGAGATGAACTTTGAAGCCTGAGTGAAAAGTCATTTTATAAATGGTTCCTGATGAAGAAAGAGAGCACAGTGCAAAAACAATCATCAAGAGTAGCAAGTAATGAGCAGAAGTTGCATGGAAATTTCATACAAGAATTTTTTTTTTCCAGAGGCAAAACCTGAATGATTGTCAATGTAATCAGAAAATACTGAAGAACATCAAGGTGCAGAAGTTTCAAAAAAAGACACTGGCCAGCTAAGTGAGAAAATATGCTTCTTAGCTGGCTCCAACCCATGTGATAGAGGTGCAGTAGACTTCAGAGGCGTCAGACAGTAGAACAACCTGTGCTGAGGATTACCACCTTACAGGAAAAGAAATTCTGGGCTTATTGGAGAGCTGGCAGCAGTTTTTAGAAGTAACTGGTCAATCCCAGAGCTGTTTGGTTTCCTGTAGCACTTCTCTCCAGACATCCATGACTTCAAAGTGACAGAGCTGTTGCCCTGGTTACTGACCCATACAGAAGAAGTGGTCAGGTGATTGAGTTGAAGAAATTGTGCCTAATACTAATCCTCTGCCAGACAAGAAGAGAAGTATAGCTTACTTTCCATGCTTTATTTCACAGTCAATTGTTGTGTGCTGTTACAGTATTAAGGTTTCTAATCAACGTGTTTTAGTAATGGATTTGATCCAAGCCAAGGGAATCCTCAGTACTCTAATGAAGTAAGGAAGGGAGTTTCAGGATAATACTCGAGTATTCGATGTCAGTAGAAAGAAGTGTGACCTCCTAAAGCACTGGCCTTGCATGCAGGGTGGCAGGAGAACATTCTGTCATTGCCCTCACTCTGAGCAAGAGTTCATAATAGAATTAGATAATAAATCAACATGCAAGTACATCTGTACGACTATGAACTACTCTTTGAAACTGGGACTGCTCTTTTGAAGAATTTAAAGTCAAGCTAGATGAAGGATTGAGCTCCAAGGGAAAGAAATGACCAGAAGTAAGTGAAGCTAAAGAAAAAGTCATCATGAGGACAGTGTACCACATGGTTGGTATTTAAGAGCTTCCTAAAAAGATAGAACCCAAAAGCAGCTCCAGAATAAAAAAAATCTAGGAACCAACTCAACAGAAATGTCCACAGAAAACAGTGAAAGGAAATTAATAGTGCAATTACTTTGTTTCTTGTGTCCTCCAAGTATAAAGAAGAGGTGGGGACATATGATGAGAAGCAGCAGTAAAGTATAACTTACACAATATTGCTGGAACAAAGCAGCCTCTCTCCCACTGGATCTTCTAGCACATCACATAGTAATTAAAAAGAAAATGTATTTCATGTTAGAGGATGGCTTGAAGCAGTGATCGCCACCATCTTCCACACTTAACAACTGTATCAAACATCTAATAGAAACATGAAGGTACGTAAAGATTTCTGCTTACAAAAGTCTTCATTCACAAAAAGATCAAGATCATCCACTTTATTATACAAGAGATACTTTGGAAAAAAAGGTAAAGAACAGAATATATTCAGAGTTTTAACTTACTGAATATATGGTTATCCTTCAAGTTGACTTATCATAGAGACATGGAAGGGGAAATAAAAACATCTGTTATGATAACCTGTGGATTGCTTCAGAGATGCAGAATTCCATTCAGACTCCTGAATGCACCAGGGATATTTCAGATGTTTGCAAAGAGTATAACCCAAGTTCCAAGGATCAAAAAATATCCTCACATCCTTAAATGACTTCATCTGTTCCCATTAAACATGGGTGGAACATCTGGTAAGAAGTGGAAAGTACTCCAAATCTCTTTAAGAGCTAGGGTTTAAATTTGTGAGAAATAATGTTCATTTACAAAGGATCACACACTTTTCCTCAGACAAAAAGCCAGTGATGGGGGGCTGGAGCCTTGTGTCCAAAAACATGGCAAGTAAAATAATGGAAAGTCCATATATATGTGAGGAGAGCACAGTGAGGGCACAGGCAACTTTTTTAGAGAGCAGAAAATACAAGCTAGTCTTCTAGACTGAGAAATAGTCAAAAGATTAATCCTGAAGAAGGGAATGACTTCTAAATTATGCCATGTCTGACTCGTTCCAGCTACTTGCCATATACCTCTGATAAGTCAAACTTTTCTAGTAAGTATGTTCTTTGAAAAGACAGAATTGTCAAGCTCAACAGATACAAAACAAAAACTGTTGAAAACCAAAAATTAGAGAACTACAAAAGTTCATTGATTTCATTATTATGGAGATCCTCTATTTTTGTCATAAATTTACTTACTGAATACAGAACTAACAGATACATGGAGCACAGAATTCAGAGTGACTGCTAGGATGTTTGTGAATTCACAAGATGCCTAAATATGCATCCAAATAACACCACAATGACGGAAAGTGAAGAGTGGTTAATTATTTAAATTCAGCTGCAGATCTAGTGAGAGTAACTTCATCCCTAACTTGGGATGACTTCTAAGAATGCCACTTTGTAAAGTGGATTTTGAGAAACACTGGAGGAGGCTTTCAGCTGACCAAATCAGATGTACTACCTGAGCAGCGGTACTCTGTCTCCTCTAAAGTCCAGAAAGCAAGTGGAAACATTCAAACAATTTTAAGCTAGATCCCATGAGTCTGAGTCCAACCACAGGCTAAGCTTATAATCAAATGCTGAACCTGACTGGGCAGATGACCATGCCTGTATGTGTCCGATGACACATGTCAGGTGCAAGCTATAGAGATTCCTAAATGTATCAGAAAAAAAAATCAGTTTGAAAAATAAATTTCTGTTAATTATTAAAACAATTAGTGAAAGTCAATTAAAAAGTCAATCATTACTGTTAATACCTAAAAAAAAAATGATAGCCTGAGGTAAGCTGAAGGCATGGAAGTCAGTGAATAATAAGCAGGGGGAAAAAATACCATTAAGTCATAGTCCCCATCCTAAATAATTTCTTCCAGGTGTTTCCTTAATTTACTCTTAAAGGTGTCAAACACTGAAGAAGTCCCATTTTATCAAGGTAGTATCTTATCAAATTTATTTATCAATATTTTAAAAATATTTTCTTCTTATCTTTTTTTTCATTTTGCATTATTCCCACTATTATCTTATTCACTTTTGAATTCAAAGATCATCTTCAATATTTTTTCAGTTCCCCAGTTTTAAATGTAACAATTTCATTTGCTATGTCCCTTTGCAAATATCAAGCAAATAATTCTTGTTTGCATTTCAAGAGCAACTTTTTTGTCATGTTAATTAAGAATTCATAATATTTCAGTTTTTATCATGACCTATATACCACTGTCATTAAAGATACAGAAGCCAAAGTGAGTTAAGGCAAAGACAGGCATCATAAAATATTGCACCTGTACTATAGGCTAGTCAATACTAGAAATTTATTTTTGATGTAGAGATAGAATTTACATGGATTAAAATCAGTGACAGAACTGCAATAGGTTTCCTTAGGGCTAGGATTTCAGACAGGGGGATCCTTTTCTCTATCAATAATGTTTAAACCAAAGTTCATCTTTCTTTCCTCCCACTCCACCATTTGGTTCTTTGAGAGATCCCTTCTCTTCTGTGTATATTATTTTCCTGGTTTTGCCTTTGTCCAGTTATTTTTCAAGAATGTGCAAGCTGTGAGCAAATGAGAAAACAGTGTTAAGCAGCATTACATTGCTACTTAAGTAAACTGCCTGGTTCATGTTCTAGCCTTCCATATAAAAGCTTTATCATTACTAAAGTATAATAGAAGCTTGTGGAAAGTACTCCCATCATATTCTACAATCGATCAAATTAAAATATTATTTATATACTTCCCATTGAAAATTCATCTACCTCTATAAATTTATAGCAAGTAAAATACAATTCATGATTTTTGAGTACAATAGATAAGAGTTCTGGGATTATTCAGGATTTCCAATATGTTACAGTAGAAGATTTTAGAACAGAAACATAGGCTTTCTATTCATATTCCATTATTCTAATACTACATATTTAAGCACACAGTTTTTATAAGACTCCTCTTGCTAACTCCAACAAACAGGCACTGAAAGTTAATTTTATACTGAATACTTCTATTCTTAACAATCTGTCAACCATTCACTTAATTTAATAAAGACAGCTCTCAAAGTACAAGAAATGAGAATAACAATATCATTAAAAGCAGATAATGGAGATTTTTGTGAAAGGGTGCTATAAATTTAATTTAATCAGAAATGCTCAAGGCAAGCCTAAGATTCAGTGGGTTTTTTTAACACAGATATGTGGAAAAACTCCAGGATGTCAGACTTCTGGCACCTCCAGAAATAACAATTTTTCCCTTTCAGTCTACCTAACACATACAAATTCCCACTAAGTAAATGGATTATTCCCCCTTCCATTTCAAGAGCTAAAATGTGAGATAGAGCCAGAAAAACAAGGAAAACATGAGGGGAGAACAGGGAAAAAAATCAGAAAGGAGGACATGAAATGGAATAGCATTTGAGGAGCTACAGGCTCCTGTAATGGCATGATGCCTCTGACGCAAGGCTTGCCTTGCTCCCCATTGGCTCACTGAAATGGCTCAATGATTTTCTGACTCCTTTTCAAGTCTGCTGGATCCTGAGTGGTTCAGAAAACAGGCATGAATTTTCTTTCCAGTTCTGTAGTTTCATGTGCTACTGCTCAAAGTATAATCAAGTCCATCCTGTTATTACACAAGGTTCAGCAATAAACTGGTGTAATAAAATTGTGTCTCTGACATAAAATCTGATCCCAGTGTCTTTGGGAACTTGATTTCTGGAAACCTAGGATGTGAAGCAAGACTAATACTTTCCTTCAAGATAAGTAGATAATATTATTGCAGTCATCACTGTTTATTGCCCCTTGACATATGAGAAAAAGATGGTAGATCACGTGTTGTGTGATACTGAGCTGCTTTTCCTTGGTAATACATGTACCATATTAAACTGGCATCAGATAATTAAAAGGATGGTAGTTGAGAAGACAATACTCAGTTGAAGAGATTTTAAGAGAAGTGTTAAGATGAACCTTACAGAAGAAAAGCAAAAATTAGCTTCTTTCTGAAAGGGTGCAGTTTTACATCACATTGTGCTGAATTCTACCTTAACCCAAGGAAAAGAAAGGGGTGTGATGCATAGGAGCTGAAAAAACCCCAAGCCCAAACACCAAATTGCTGCTATGAATGAGCCAAATGAACATGACTGCCATTGCAAGCTCTCAGCTGCCCCAGAGGGAGGGAAGGCAGACAAGGTGTGGAGGTGGGACTGCAGGGTGAGTCATGCCAGGGTTCATTTACAGAAAGGTCAGTGGGGAATGGAACAGGGACCAGCTGGCATTACTCAACTGCTCTGTGAGTTAACATTTCCCACACCCTGGCTTTTTTCTCCGATTCCAGTATGTCCTTCCACTCAGCATCTTTTATTCGGAAAATCTGGACTGTTTCCTTGGAAAATGTATACAGTCAAGTTACTAGAAGCAGTTTTGTAAGCCACCTCATGTCCAAAGCTCATGTCAGCATCATACAATGTCCCTAAGAACATCATTTCCCCTGGGCTGATAGCAGTAGCCCATGAGTACTTGGTTGAATTTTTGTATAAATTAATGACAATTTAAGTTTAGCTAAACTTTGCCTTAAGTTTCAGCTGTTTATTTAAATAGTAAGGGGAGAAAAAAAGAAAACTAGTACAGAGGATAATAAAGATTATCCTGTGTGTTCTGTGAATAAAATTATTTCCATCCCAGTAGCTGAATGTAGAGTGTCTTAGATTTAGTTTTCCTTACTAGAGAAAGCAAGGGTAAAAAAAAACACATTTCACCATGTGTTATTTAAATACAATAGGGAATTCCAAGTAACCTCAGCTGTATGTTTAGAACTAAAAAAAAAAAACAACAAACCAACCAAACCACAATACCAGAGCTCTCTTCATGTATATTTAATGTGTTCAGGGGCTTTTCCTTTATTTTTAAGACTGTGAAATTGGTATCCTTCTTTTTATTCAAGGAAATTTTATGCTGAACATTTTACACATCATCAAAATTAAATATTGACAAAACCTGATTAGGGTTAGATTTCTGAGATTTTTAAATAATATTACAATTTTCATTCAGATTTCAAAACTTGGAATTTTCTAAGTGATATCCAGGAAATATTTAAATTATTTTTTTTAACAATACTGTGATTTCACAATGCAACAACTCCCAGAACTGAGCCTAGCTGGAAGAATTTGTTTCTGACAGTAAATTTGGACCTGAATAAAGTGCAATTCTTCAGTGAGTTTGCCCAACAGACTAACTTTCTTATGTCTGGCATAAAAATATACAGACTATTGGAGAACATCCTTCTTTCCCCCACCACTCTTGCTGCTGTGTACCAGGATTGTTGCTATTCAGTGAAAAAACTCAACATAGCAAACACATTATTTATATGTATCACACCTGTTTACAGAATGCTACCTTTTGTTTAGAAACTTCTACTGATTTCCAAATACAGATAAAACAAGTTGTGTGTAAGACTTGTATAGAATACAGAATTTTTTGTAGTTAACTATGCATGCTCAGTGGAATTATATCTGCATATTTTTACTCAAAGATTAGACACAATAGAGCTATAAGCAGTTTTATCTAAAAATCACTACCATGTGGATCAAAAATACCATGCAAATTATCATAATGTTGTGTACATATAACAGTAGAGTTCAAAGTGGAATAATGCTGCCATAATTAGTTTTAAAAGGGGGAATAGGCCATGCCAGAACAAGATTCAAGAGTTTCTTTCATCCAATTCATTCCAGAGATTGCAAAGTGTGCTGTCAAATAACTTGGGCCTGATATAGCTGACCTCATTTTAGTTATTACAACTTGGCATTCATGGTCCTCTAAAGTAAGAATGCTAGAAATATGCTATTGGGAGCTACCCTTGTAAATTAAAAGCATTCCAGGTCAATGGCCCTACATGCAGTTAGACATAATCCTCCAGATGCTGAGCTCAACCCGTCCCACCACGTGCTCTGCCCACCTGCCAGGCAGCACCAGTTCTAAGAACCACAGCCCTCACAGCCTCACAATAATAAAACACGTAATAAAGATGTTCTTGGGCCCTGAATTTAATAGGGCAAAAGTATTCATGGAGACAAATCATGCTGGTTACTGCATCATTCTCCTGCCCAGGCAGTACAAGAAAGCAGGAGCTCCACAAAGGGCAGAGAAGAGGGAATAGAGTGAATTTTGAAGCAGGAGTGTTTGGAGGGCAGTGAAACAGGCAGATGTAAAAGACAAATTCTGGCAACAAGGCCAAATTCTCTGTGAAAATATCCTAAACAATAACAACACTAGTTATATTTCTTTCTCACAAATATTGTAGAGAGTGCATTAAAAGAAAAAAACATCCCAAAACAAAACAAAAACAAAAACAACAAAAAAAAAACAAAAACAAACAAACAAAAAAAAACCACAAAACACCAAAACAAAGCAAGAGGTGAACTGAAATACTATATTCTTACAAACCCTTATATTATATTCTCATGAAATGTTATATTCAGGATCTCTTAGGTCACTTAGGATTTGGGGGCTTTACAGTGGACAGGTGAAGGATGTTCAGTTCAGCGCGCACACACCCATGGGAAGTGTGCTAGATCACAATGTGAGCTTTGCTTCTAACAGAATTACATATGACAGGAACATGTAGACTGTGTTTTAAATTTAGTTTTGCCATAAAAATGTTCAAGGATAAAGCTTACTTCTTGGTTCTTAATTGCTTTCCAAGTCCATAACTCCTGCCCCTATATCTTCATTTTCACTGTGCTTGCTTAAACTTGTCAGGTACTAACCATAGTGGGGTGGGTATTGTTAATCACTATTAAATTTATCAGCTTCCCTCTACATCTCTTAACTAGTTGCCCAGTATTTTACGATGGGTTCAGCTCCTCTCTTAAACTGGCAAATCTGGTTCAAGTTACAAACCCAGGTCAGACAAAGGGAGAGCTACAGGTAAAAGTGATCAGCTCAAGGACCTGGACCACCTGGGCACAAGCACCTTTGGGAGGGATCTTTATTGTATCAATACTAGCAATTGCTTTTGGCTATGGCAACATTGGAGCAGAGTTTAAGACACCTCCCTCTGTAATTTTTCCAAAGCAGCAAGTTCTGCTCAGGGAGGGGGCAGAACAGCAGAGCCTCCGGCTGCAGCCACAGCATCTTCCATCAAAAGGGGTGGAAAGAAAAGGATCATAAGGCAGGGCAGTCCAGGCCCTCTTCTGCTCTGAAAATGCTGTCCCTGTAGTTGGTGAGGAAAAAACAAAGAAGGGATGAGAATGTGCACATCCGGAAATCTACTTCTTCTTTCATACAGAAAGGAGAAGACAGTTAAAAAAACCACTATCTAATAAATTATCTCATAAGATGTTATTCTCAAACACATCCGGCTCAGGTGTCAGATTGATATGGTGCTGCTACAAAATAGTTTAGTGGCTAGACTTGCATGTCCCTCCTGAGTACCTTTTTTTCTGATCTACTTCTGCCACCCAGTGGATATCTCATATGAAAACTCTCCTTTGTGTTTATTTCAAAAGATGTCCCAGAAAACATGTCCTTCTCTGTGTGATTATGAGCAGGTAGCTAATACCAGGGTCTTTGTGCTCAGGAATACAGTGAAACATAAATTTTCAGGGGCTTTGTCGTGTTTTTTAATATTGTTGTAGTGTCATCTCTCCCCACTCCCAACTTGGTTCTTTTTTCCTCAGTTTCACAACTTTGAAGGAGATATAAAAAGACTCCTTTGGCATACAAGGTATTGTCAAATAAAAACAGCTCATCAGAAAACAGACACTCCAGTAATAGCTGCCTGATAAAAGCCCTTAGGAAAACAAGTAATTTTTTTTCTAACAGCAGCTCAAATATCATGAAATAAGAACACCTAGAGCCACACACTGAAGTCAACAACAGGCATAAAAGCTGTGCCTAAGACAGCATTATCTATTATGTGCTTTGTATGATTAACTGAAGAAAAGCTGTGGTATAATAAATACAATCAGTCTTGAATGAGGCATTTCGTAATATTAGTTAATTTACTTTCCAACATGGAAAATATTCTTATGAAGAACATTTTGCATTAAGATCAACATCAAATCACCTCCTATCTAAAAGGCATCTTGAAACCTACTAAATCTCATATAAATCAATGGAAAAGTCCTAGCTGTTAGGTTTCCTTCCCCCACAAAAACAAACAAACAAAAAAAAAAAAAAAACAAACAAAAAAAAAAACCAAAAAAAAAAACAGATTTAAAAAGGGAAGGCATTAAAAAATAGTCTGAACAATTGTCAGGCTCTGTTAAAGCAGCTTTAAAAACTCTGCACTCACCAAGCCCATGTGCTCCTGTACCTTCCTGAACTAGCTGATACTTCCTGCTCATGGCTCCTGATGCTCATAACTCAGTCTCATGTCACTTGCAGACAAGTGTCTCGGTTTGTCTTGCATCCCCAAGGAGAAAGTTTGGGAATGGTTGTTATTTGTGTCTTCCTCCCTCCCTTGATAGTCTTACTGAGGAGAGAGATGCTCAGGAGAATGTGTTCTAGCAGCTGAAAGGATTAAATCTCCATTTCCCTTTGTCCAGTGGCTTCAAGTTTATATGGTTCATCAGGAAAGACCTTAGCTCAAGCTGGAAGATAGATCTAGAATATGCAGTATCTCAGCTATCATTTCCCCAGCAACAGGTCTGGCAGCCAAAGCAATGAATGAAATAGCCTTTCAAATTTAACCCTTTCTGAACTTATGAGCTTAATGCTTCCTGAACCCCGTGGTCTCATTTCCCTAGATCTCATCGTTGTCTTCACCATGGGCTGCAGAGGAATCTCTGCTCCAGTACTTCCTGCATCTCCTCCCCCTTCTTCTTCAGTGACCTTGGTGCCTGAATAATTGTTGGTCTCACATATTTTCATTTCTCTCTTCTTTGGCTGCAGTTGTCCAACCAATGTTTTTCCCCTTCTTAACTGTGTTACTATCTCAGAGGTGCTACCACTGTCACTGATGGGCTCAGCCTTGGAGCCAGCTGGCATTGCCTCTCTCATATGAGCTTCTGTCAATTTTTCACTGAGGTGATCTCTGTAGCCTGCCAATACTAAATCCTGGACATTCAAACACAATAAATCTGTAATTTTTCCCTGCAGGTAAAAAACCACACTTTGTTCCTATTGAAGGAAATGGGAAACACTTCAGCTTTAGCTCAATGAGAACAAAATCAAGTATAACATTACACCAATAAAAGTCCTTTATGTTCCATGTCAGGGCTTCAACTACATTTAGATTTGTGAAATGGGCCTATTTTTCTCTTCCAGTACACTTATCTAGTGCCCAGGATATACAAGAATGTCCTGATGTCCTGGATAAACCACCAGCAAGTTTCTGTAGAGGGGGCAGCCGCTAGTACGTTACTTTCTCATGCTGTCTGCAGAAGCAGAAGTTTGCACTAAGAGCATTCTTTCACACACTTCTAATCATCAGAATTTCTAGAAAACGTAGTCCCTGTAGTTAAGTAGCTTAAGAAACATTAGGAAAATTAAGTAGAAACAGCTCCATCAAAAAATCTCACCAAAATGCTACCTAAATTCCCCGTAATTATCTGGTTAACAGTGTTTGGCTGTACTGCATTCTTCTAGTATCCAGCTAAGGCTAAAATTATGTTTATAGTCAAATATTCAAATGTAGTTGTTTTAAAATATGGCTTTTACGAAAATAAGAAAGAAATTTACATGCCAATATCTGTGATCTTCAGATTGGTTTAATTTCCTTGTAAGGTTAAATTCAGATTCAGTGAGCCAGAAATCTTCCCTAGAAACATCCTTCTGTGTCTAACGACAGGGAAAGTCTTAGTCTATTTAGTCTATTTCTTTGACAGAAAAAAAGAAGATAATTCAAAAATCATAAGTAACCAGAAGCAAATTTCTGAAAGTCATCAGGAAAAGCTCATGGTCAGAAAGGTGTCATTCTACAGAAATCCTGCAGCACCAATTCAGTATCCACTCAGCAAGAAGAGAGCTGTCTTTTGAGTCATTGGTATCACCACTTGCACACCAAGGCTTTCCCTACCATAGGACTTACAAATTTGTTTCTCAGTTTTGATTGGCAATGGCTGCAGTAGCAGGGAGACTCACTGCAAAACAAATGAAGGTTGTTTCAGTATGCTTTGTCACCACTGATCCTTACACATCCTCACTGTCTCCGTTTGAGAGGAAGTGAGTTTTTTGGGAAGTTTTAGTTAAACCAATCAGTGGTCAGATTCGAATATTGACACCTGGTGTGACCACTGAAGCCGTGAGTCACCTCTGAAGACACACGGGGTTAAAAGCAGAGATTTCCCAGAGTTCGCTCTCTTTCGCCCGTGGTAGCCCAGGGAGCGGCACCGTCTCTGCCCCGCCCGGCCACATGGCTGGGTGGGGGAGGGAGCCATGGAGGCCCAGGCTGAGGTAGGCCGGAGCCCCGGAGAGAGAGAGAAGGTGGAAGGGAATGGAACCGGGCCAGCCCCTGCAGGACCGAGGGGTGGAAAAAAGCACCGAGGTATCTTTTGTTCCCCCCCCC
>VZSE01015381.1:179414-437422 GCA_013398275.1 Promerops cafer | reverse complement strand
TTTCGGTCCATGGACGGTGGCGAGAGCACTGTACATGGAAGGAGCATGTCACCATGGCAGAGTTTCTCCGGGCGGTGCCATGTGTGACAAAGAAACATGGGGAGTTTCAACCCTGTTTCGTGGGGAGGACTGTGGCACAAGAGAGACTCCTCTCTCCCCTGATGGACTGAGAATTGATTACTTGAGGGTTGGTAACTTGATCAGGACTCCGAGATTTTTGTCTCACTGTGCTTTGGTGAATTTGGGTGGGAGGAGGAGGAATGGTTTAAAAGGTGTTCACTCTGTTTTCCTGTGTGTTTCTGATTTTAGTTTGTAGTTTAATAAAGTTTGTTATTTTTCTCTTTTTCTAAGTTTAAGCCTGCTCTGCTCTGTTCCTGGTCACATCTCACAGCAGTTAGTTAAAGAAAATACATTTTCATGGGGGCACTGGCATTGGGCCAGTCCTAAACCATGACACCCACTATAGACTATTCAGCCCTTGTTTTCCTTCCATATCTTCTGCCAACCTTTACACAGTTTGGCACATGGGGAAAACTGCCACAAGCTGCAGCTGATCCAGACCCCTGACAGGGCAGAGATGGCATTTGCTGCCTGACCAGCCTCTGCTGCTAGGAAGAAGAGAGGCTGGGTTCTGTTTGTCTTGCTCAAACCAGAGTGCTAACCCCAGCCACTCTTGGTGTTTAGGTTTCCATGTTCTAGAGTTTATTATTTTGTATTTCCCAAAGCTTGTGGGACCTTGACTACTTACTCTGAGATGACTCACATTTGGTTGAAATTAGACAATGGAACATGGAAAGATGACAGTACGAGTAATACAAAACCTTCATGTAGGAGACAAGTCATAAAATCAACCTTCTCTGCTTTTGCTGTGGGCTGTCCTCTGTTTCAAGTCTTTCAGATACTCCCCAAAGGGAAAAAAGTAATTTGTACTTCCAGCTGCCTTCAGTAATAACAATTTTATGGCTCTGTTGAAGATAATGGCATTATGCTGAGTGTATTTCAACTTTAGACTCTAATAATACACTTAAACTGCAGGAGACACACATAGGTATTGCAGGGAGAATTTAAAACAGGCAAAGAGCTGTCCCCCTTTGAAAGAGAAATGCATTCATAATACAGAAAATACTACAGCATTAAAAACCTGTCAACCAAATTAGCAATTTTATATTACTGATCTCTTCTAATTTTTCAAGCAATTATGTAACTTTAAGCAATTTCCATATCTTCATAGAGACCAAGTTTCTTAGCCTAAGGTTCTGTGGATGTAAAGGAGTTACACAAAGGAAGCATCTAATATCATTTATAAAAGAAGGTAGTTCTCCTCCCTCATGCTTTTATATTTACCATTTACAGATAAAAAATTCAGACTAAAAGTTTGATGAAAAAGTGGCATAGCTCCTTGTCAAGGTACTAACTTTCTCCTTAAAATTTAATGTTAGCTTGCTTGGTAGCAACATATGTCAGACTTTTAAAAGCCCATAGAATAGAAGGCAAATGCTATTCCATCCAACATGTACCCTTTTCCAACCTTTCTCATCTTAAACAACTACTATTGTCTGAAGAAGAAAAGGGTTGTCTTTATTAAGGAAATAAAAAGAAAATTTAATCAGAGACCTTTGAAAATAAAAATCCACTAACATTGTACAATTGTGCCGCAACTCTGACAATTCAATACTCTATTGGATCACCTAGAGCTCTGCTAACAATAGATAAATGCATTTTGTCATCTCTAAGTGAATTTATTACTGTTGAATATTTTTAAATGACCATGCTGAAGCACAGCACTTTCTGTTCACCTTCTAGTACACCTTGAGGCAGAGGATATTGGAGTTTTACCCTGTAGCTCAGTACAGTCCCAGAGGTGCAAGGAGAAGATGCTGCCATTACTAACCCTAGGACTGATTCCCACAGCAGCCTGTATTCTGAGTAACACTCATGGCTGAGAAACCAGCATTTCTAGTGCAGCCTACAGTATTTGGCAAACGTGACAGCTGAGCTTCAGAAACCTTCACATCACACATGTAGGACGTGTAACAGCACAGCGCAGATGAAATCAGGTACCAGAGCAGAGCCTACCATGGCAGCAGTGATCAAAACCTCTCAGCTTCCTCCAGGTACTTTTAGATCTGGCTGCTAGGCTGACAGCTTGCTCAGAGTGACACCAGAATGCTTCAGTTGGAGAATTTTTTTTTTTCCCCCACAGAGAATCATAAGTGTATGCTGACTTCTCAATGAGTGATTAAAATCCCAAATCCCACAGCAGCCATCCTCAACACACCATGGTCCTTGCTTCCTCTCTGCTGAGAAGAGCCAAGCAAGTCTTACACAAGGCCAGATTTCTGGAGCCCAGGTGCTTCTCCACAGGCAGAGGGGAGAGGTGTGGGAAGACATTTGTAGATTTTTGTGGGATCACCGTGTGGAGGCAATAAAAAAAGTGTGCTGACCACCTGCACCCTGGTTTGCTGCTCTGCTTCTCACCCTATTTGATTCACAGCTGGCTTGGTAAGAGAAGGGTGGTACCTTGTTTTGATATCAAAACTGAAGCATATGGCTGCTATATTTATAACTCTTTCAGACTGTCCTTTTTGCCCTTGGTAGTTGTATTAAAAGAAAAATGGGCCATGAAAGGAAATCAGCAGCACTTCCATGGGGACATGGAAAGCTCCACAGGGACAGCTGACTGTCCTGTTTAAAGGTTATCTCGTGGCCTGGGGCTCCCTGCCTTTGCTGAACACTGCAGACACACTGGCTTGATGGGTTTCCAGTCACACCAAGTTCAGCACTGTCTCCATGCTGGCAATGAAGAGGCATTATTTATTTCCTGAGTTTGGATTTCCATCCAAAGGCAAATTTGCTGGCAAATGAGTTTCAGTGACTCTGCAAGCTGGGGAGGAACAAGCACTGGAGAGCTGGCAGGCCTTTTCTTCCCCTGCATCTGGAAAGAAGATTTCCAAGACAAAGCCTGCGCAGACAGGGAGGAGGCAGAGGGAGGTGGAGAGAGACAGCCCGTCTGTGCCAAGTGCAGGCCACCAGCTGGGACTGCAGCAAGCAGCTCTTGGGAACAGCACTTGGTTCTGACTTTGGTTTTGTTTTTGCTGTGTGAGGAACCACAAAGCTGCTTCTTCTCAGAGTACATTGTAGCAGAGCTGTCCCTTGGCGGACGCTGCAAGCGCAATCACATAAATGTTTTGGGGCTCCTGCAATTCCCACATCAAGCAGGGCACCCATGCACCCCTCAGGAGGTGACCTACACAGCAGCAGGCTGGCTCACAGGCAGGGAACTCTGATCCATTCCTGAACCCCAACCCCCTTCTAAGCCCCCTCCACAGGCAGAACTCACTATAAGCATCAGTCACTTCATTTTGACCAAAAAAAAATCCATTTCCAAATGTTCTTCCTTCATATACTGAGTGAGACTAAAACTTGCTCTTTCTGTTTATAAATTAATTTCAGCTGTGCAGTCAATAAAAAAAAAGCTGCATGTTCTTAGACAATCACAGAGAATTAGGGAGAACTGGCAGGCTAATATTAAATAATCACCAGGAAAAGCAATCATGAGAGGAAGCCTGCACTGCTGGGAAGAGAGCACAGCCTGGCTGTATCGGGAATTTTCCAGCAGCCTTCCAAGCAAGCTTTATCTGCATTACAGTGAATTTCAGGTTTCTTTAAGAGTATCTCAGAGACTCATAAAATAATTGTCTAACTACACACACCATGACACTAATTAGAAAACAAACCCACATACCAAAGCCCTAGCCCTGTTCTGCTCCTGGACACAGCTTGTGACCACACAAGCACTGCAAACACCGTGTCCATCAGCCACACAGGCCCCACCACTGCTCTGCTGGTTAAACTCATCTCTAATGTGTCCAGTAGGTTCCCCCCCCAAACAAGATTTCAGGTCCTGCAGAGAAACTGCAGAGTCTTCTATGTGAATGCAGACTGGGAGGCAATTACATCTCTACTGATTTCAACAATAAAATAATTTTCTTTTTCAATTGAAAGTTTTAGGTCAAATACTCACTGTCTGCAGCTTTATGAGGAACAACACTCTTTTAATTCAAAGTATAGTGCCTAATTTTCTTCCAATTGCTTTCTTTCCCTCTTAATTTCTTCCGTTTAGTGTCCACAAAAAAATGTTAAAATTAATACAGTAAACTCTTTCACCAATAGCGGACTTAGTTAGTAACTACAACACTGCATTCACAGAAAAAAAGGGTGCCACCAATACACAGGACTGTGTGACTTGTAGATATAAAGCTCACAAGTATGAAAACTTCCTTCCGTTTTGAGCCCTATGGTCACCACTAGAGGGAGGAGCTGGATAAATAATACTTAATTCCATTTGCAAGAAAAACACTGACTAGTTGTAAAGAGCTCCTAAGAGGGGTAACTCTGTTATAAGAAAGAAGAAAAACGAGCTTTCCACAATTAAAAGCTCGATTATTCTAGTAAAAATCAGGAATCTTTTCCCCTATTTCTATAAGATCAATAAATGGGTGATGAGATTGGGGTGGGAATCTGCCTGAAGGTTGTTAAAAATTCTCAGTAAAAGTGACTGCTTTTGGCAGACATAAAAAACAAAAGAAACAAACAAAAAAGTCCCACCAAAATAAAAATAAAAGGATACTGGCTCTAACGAAAAGAAGACATTCCTTAAGAGATTACACAAGTGTGGAAAAGGGTGCAGTAGGAAAAAAAATGTGGTTAAACTCTCAGAAAAATAACTCACTTGTAAGTCCCATCAGTCAGAATCACACACCATCGGGTACCAGGAGGAAGAAAATAGTGACCCACCTGCCTGATCCACCAACCAAAAGAGCTGATGGCTTCATGGCAAAATATATTCATATCTTCAAGTGTTGCTCTCCTTATTTTAAGTGATAGAATGGACACTCTAACAATCAAGAAATAATTTTGCATTATTTCATTTCTTGCTCAATTCTATCTTGTGCCAACCATTAAAATCTTTCCTTGCATTCTTTACAGTTGTAAGCATGAGTGTTTGATCTGGTGTGGTATAGGAGAGACACAGAGATTGCCTTTCTGTCAGACATGAATGACAACATGCTCTTTGCTGCCAGAACTACTGACTTGCTGTAAATTCCACCCAGGCCACAGACTGCCTTTCACAAACTCAAAAGGCCACAATGATGGAATCCTCGGATGGGAAGCCTTTTGGGTAAGCCACACTGTAAGAAAAATACATGTAAGGGCTGTTAGAATATGCCTGCTGACAAATAGAGAAAATATCCATTTGATAAATCATACTTCCAAGGTTTCTCACGTGGCTGTTTTCCTTGTCCTCTAATGCAGCAGAGATATCCTCATCAAGAGATACATTTTAAGACAAGTAGTTAAAGGATTTGGCTGCATGAGGCTTCCTGAGACTAATTACCCATATGTCTGCTAAGTTCAAAGAACAAAAGGTCACTATTTTAATTTTTATTCTTCGACAAACCTCTGCTGAAGACACCAGGGCCACTCTCCCTGCAACACTCAGCACGGCTCTGACAGCTGCACAGCAGATGAGACTACCAAAGCAGGTTGCCCACTTACCTGATCCTTTGAGGTGGGTTGTCTTCCTGCATATCCGAAGTGAGTGATCTCAAGGTGCTTTTATGTGTATTGATTGCAATTAACACAATGAACTGTTTGTTTAGTAGTGACTTGTCTCCTAAAACAAATCACAGAGCTTGATTTTTAAATCACAGCTTGATTTATAACTTACATAGTGTGATTCCTGGCAGGATTTCTGAAGTGGGCTACATTTCGTAAGCTGAATTTTTCAACTGCAGCTATCTCACTTGCCCCAGACAATCTGAATCCCTGAAGAAGTTTAAACATTGCAGTCTGGAAATACCTTTTTTTTCATTTGTTTGGGGTGGATCCTTACAAACTTGTCCATGGTAGAGTTTTCTGCCCATCTGTTTGGCTTTGGGGGTGCAATTAGAGGTTCTTTAGAGGTAGATACTTATCAAGAAACACCTTGTGAGTGCTGCCTGTAGAAAATGTATCTGGTTTGGTTATTTCCTGGACTATATTTTAAAACTGTCAGGTTTTGCAGCTCAAAGGAATGAAGATGCTCCTCTTCTTTCCAAGAAAGTCTGAAGGCCAAGGCCATGCACAGCTCTAGCACTGGTGATTCCCAAGGGGTTGTTGGCAGCCTCAGAGGAAGTCAAACAAAGACAAAATTATGGACCTGCTTCCTCATTGCCTACTAAAACAGGAGGCTTAGGATGGTTTGGACACACAGTCCCAGCTCCCCACATCTGAATCTGTACCTAAATTTATTACTTGATATCTCCCTTAAGAAAGTTCAGTGTAATTTTTATTAATTTCCTTCTTTTGGCTACCTGGTGCATTCTGCAGTAAATGCACTTTCAAACCAACAGACTGGTCGGAAGGTATGAGGCATTTCCTTCCCCAGCTCTAACAATGACTCCTTGCCCTGGGAAAAAAAAAATATCTGCTGTTCAGAGTTGCTTATTCCATAGGTAATTAGACATAAAAAGGAAGTGTTTTGTCAGGAAATGTGTTTCTTATCCAGCTGCATGAAACACAATTGCATCCACTTACTTAATTTGTGTGTGGGCTTCAGTTGTGTAAACGTAGCTGCAGTGTCTCTGCAGACCATGGACTGTGGCAGCACTGGACTGGCTGTGGAAATCTTGAAGCCATTCACAGAACTCAGTACCAGTGTTTCTGTGCTGATATACAACCAGATATACCAACTAAAGGAGATTTATGATTTCAGAATACATTGAAAGACACACTCATAGATTTAGAAACTAATTTGGTGGGTTACTTTATAAAATAGCATAATCATTGGATGCTTTCTATTCATTTTCATGAGAAAGTAAACCATTTTAAGCTTAATGCTAAGTTACATCCTAAATGAAGGTACAGTTCAGGACATCTTCTAAATCTGTGTATAGACAAAGGAAATAAATACATATAAATACATAGTACACATAAATACATGTGTCTATTGAAAAAAAAAGGGTTATGTTATAATAAAAGAGATCATTTTTAACTCTGTTTGTTTCTCTCAGGAAAAAAAAAAAGAAAACAAACCCACACAACATGTTGTATTTGAGTATTATTAACAGACTTTGTTGGATTATTTCAATTTTAAAATATCATGGATAAAACTATGAAGAAAAGGCATGGTTACTTCTCCACTTTTCTTCATCATAGCATGCTTATTGTAACAAAAATAGTATTTTTGACTGATTCCAAATGAGAAGTTTCAGATATGAGGAGAAAGGAATAAGAGAGACCATTTTTATGTTTGCACTGTTGCAGCATTGATTAAATACAGGCATAATGAAGTACTGAAGAGTATCACCAGTAGAACCAAAACAACCTGAAATTGCACTGTATGAATGGTATGATACATTATATATGTATCTATCATTCAGACACTTACTGTTGATTCTGATCACTATTAGTGATAGTCCAATACAAACAACATCTTAAGCATTAGACTTGAAGTTATTTTTATACAAAAAAAAACTATGTCTGAACATTAAAAAAAATGTTGATGGCCTTATAAGTGTTCTTATTTAATATGCTTTGATTCTCTGTCTAAACATACTCTACCTCTACACAGAATAAAAGATTTATAAGTGCTACACATGTAAATATATAAAATCACCGTCTAGAAATATACATAATAATTCTTTTGAAATTTAGATTGAAGAATCCTCTACAGTAAGAAAGCAGCAGGTAGCATCTTCCATAGGTAGAATATTAATAGAGCACCTCCTGAAGTCTGTTGGAAAAATAATAGAATTTCAACAAACATGTTAAAAACCTTTGAGAAGTAGTATATTTTAACCCTATTTTGCTGAGAATTGAAGTGTTGAATGTAACATTTAGAGTTTACTGTGAAAGTTTGCTCTAAAAAGTCAGCTTTCTGCTCTTCTACAGACTTTCACTAGATGATTATTGTAACTGCCATATTTTTTTCACATGGTTTTGATGGTTTTCTCTTTCCTGTTTCCTGAATTTAATTATCCAGACATGGATAATATTTTTCTACATAGGAAGGTATGATATTAAACACGTTTATTTCTTATCATTATCACCATAAGAACCAGCCAGGAGGAGTTTTGCTCTTTATTTTTAGAAGGTAAAGATCAAAATTACTCATGTCAAAACAAATCTCATAATTATTAAAAAGCCATTTTTGCTAAAGTATGTGTAAATTTACCTTAAAAGACATCCTGAACATTTTGTGCTTGATACCTTGGGGAAAAAATTGCTTTTAATATTCCTATAATACAACATAAAAAAAATCTCATATGAACTGGTGTTTAAACAGTTGTTCCTTTTTGTTGAATAAAATTCCCTATGCTGAATAAAATCACATGATGTTATGAAGAAAAGGGAGAGAAATCAAATGAAAGAATTACTCTAATACAGTTAACCAAATGCTGTGTGTTAGTGGCACTCACAAAGAGCAGCCATCTGGTATGGATGCACTGTGATGGGTAAAAATTCTGCAATGCAGGAAAGCAACATTACAAATAAAAATTTAAAAATAAAATTAAAAAAAACCCACCAAAAACAAAAACAAAAAAAACAGATCTTTGACATTTGGAGAAATAGTAAGGTAAAACTTGAACCAGGAGAGTAGCAGCATGATTAACAATTAAGATAAAATAAGTCTAGCATAGTAGCTATTAAGTAGCTTTCAAACTAAGACTGGAGCTGAAATCTGTTCTGTTATAACCCTTTCAATTATAATACTGAGACAGCAACTGCAAATTACATGAACATTAAAAAAAAACCAAACGTGGCCATCCTTATACAAACAGCTACCACCAGGTTTCAGGCTCTTCAGGGTTTGATTATCATGTGGTTCATTTTTATTGTCTGATATGAATCACACCTAGTTTCTTGGACTGAAAACAAACAGATTAATGTTTCTTGTTCTTGCTTCCACTTCCTCTGTTTCATACGAAAATGTCAGAACAAAATCAGTGGTGAAAATATTCATAGCCAAACCCAACAAGTGTCCCTTGCCAGAGCGGGTCAGCTTGATATATGCTCTGCAATATACAAATGGGAACCTAATGAGTTCCAAAGGAAGTATTCTGCCACATCATGTATCAAACCTATGGTCATCAAAAGTGTCCCCTACACAGGAAATTTCCCAGCTGTAGGTACACAGTGAATATTTCTTCCAGCCTTCTTAGCAACCAATTCTGACCCCTGTCCATGCAGGTCTGCTACTTCTTTGGTTTTTTTGCACATCCCCTTCCCTTCAAAGCTGTGCTTTCTCTACTTTCACAAGAATGTTTTGCCCTTCAGCCCCACTGACTGCCTCAGTCTCCTGGTTTGATAAAGCCATTGTTTCAGGCTATCATCTCGAACATTGTTCAGACTAGAAAATATTTTAACAATAAATGTTTCTAGATACAATACTGATGTTAGTCTTCTGCCAAGGACTACAGCAGGTACAAAGTTGCTAATGAATTAATGGCAAGGTCAACATGACATCATTGCTATAAACCACAGAAGTTATGTACAATGACTAAGCACAAAATCTACCCACAGGTTTAGATGGCTGCAGATATCTCATATTCAGAGGTTAAAATATTACAGGAGTGGAGAAAGGAGTAAATCTTTCCTATTTTCAGGTATCTATTCACAAACCCCCACTTCTGTATTGCTCTTCTGATCAGGGTAAAAAGAGTAAATCCCTCTGGATCCCGAATGTGCAACAATTTCTAGTCTGCACCTTCACAGGTAGCTGATGGGTCACTCTGCTCTACCAGGCAGATCTTTAATATTTTTCAGTTTAAAATCAAAACCATTCAATTTGAGCTTCAAAAATCAAACCCCTGTAATGCTCACTTGAGTTAGAACACACGGCTTTAATTGCATCTGAAATAAATGGTCCCATGGCACCGTGCTTGCTAGGGATATGCTGCTGCTTGTCCAGGGGAGGGCAGCAAAATATTTGCTAAATATTCCTCCTTTAATGTCCTCATCACTGAGTTGTCTCAACAAATGACTTCATAAAAACATTGGAAGGGTTTCGTACTTCTTCGTTTGGTTTACAAGACCTTACTTATTTGTTTATTTTAGTCAGAAGTAAGTTTTTATTTTCACATCAGAGATCATGCCTTAAAACAAATAGTGCTTGCTGTATAAATAATTCTGTGGTACTCCCATTCTTCCCAGAACTAATGACATATGTATAAAGAGGAGGAGGGTACTGTGCTCTGCCTGGAAGCCACTTAGTCTCTGAAATGCTTGTGTAAATTTACCAATGGTTTAAATGCAACTGCAAATCTCCAGCACAGCTGTACCAGCATACTGATCATCTTGCATCATTCATTTGCTCTGAGCACACGTTATCTCTGCTTTTAGCTCAACAGAAAGGGGAGTCAGCAGCACTAATGGAATCGTTTGAAAGCTGTTCTATGTGGGAAGCCAAATTAAGAAAGGAAAATATTTTAATGAATCTGTTAATGGATTTTTTCCAATTCTCTTTAGTATAATCTGACTAGCAAATACATCTAGTTTACACTGACTTTTCATGGAAAGCTACTGATAATAACCTTCCTTGTAGAAACAGACTGACTGCAGAAAGACTGCTGAGAATAAAATACATCTTTTCTAAAAGTCTTTAGTCTAAATCACAAGAGCTGTAAAAGATCTTTAACTAAAGAATGTGCATGTGTTTTATAGCTTGCAAAAACCTCCCTCTCTTCATTATATGGTTAGAGTATCCTCCTGGAAATGAGCTCCCCTACTGATTTTTATAATGACAACAAAGCAGAAGGTAGAACAAAGAGTCACCACAAAATGGTTTGGAGACAGCAAGGGTACAGAGGCAGCTGCATTTGCCTCCAGCATCTGCTCACACTTTACACTGAGCTGGCAATACCTGTGCCACAGAGCAGCTCCAGCAGTGGAGTTTGCCCTGGCCAGAGGACAGAATAGATGCCCACATCCCAAGGGTCACAACTGATGTGCTTCTGGTGCTGGTTTTAAACAGTCAGTCCATGAGCTTGGGCTGAAATGTTGAGGAGCACATGCTGGGAACAATGCACACATTATGGACAGAAATTTGAACCATGCAGGGGAATTTTCCTGGCAAATACTGGCAAAATTCAGTGGTTTAAATTGTAAATTAAGCAAAGAGTATTAGCTGGATGAAGGTATATATTAGTGAGCACCTAGATAACATAGTGAGTGCACTGGAGAACCCCTCTGACACCATAAAACGGGCTAGTAAGGAAAACAAAATGAAATTATTCCTGATTATATCCCTGGGAATTCAGGACAGAGTAGCCTGAGCAAAAGTAGAAATTCTCAGAAACAGAAAAGGTTTTGCTGTGTTTCTCACTAAGATATTGGCAGCTGATTGTACTGTATATACTCAGCTGCAGACAGTGAAACTGAAGAAAATAATCGTGCAACAGAACTGCTGAACAGCAAGGAGCCAGGACTGTGGCTGGGGGATGGAAGAGAGCAGGGCTCTCCTGCAGGACTGTCCTACAAACAGCAACAGTATTTGCAGCTGATGCTTTAGGTAAGGTAAATTTCTTGGTAGCTGAGTGAAAATGCAAAAGAGACGGGAGATCTGTTGGTGAGAGGCACAATTTTAATCAGGGAAGGGGAATTCACTGACAGGACACACACAGAATTTTATGGAACATTATTCCTAAATTTAAAAACTCCTAAAGTAGAATGAAGATCCTACTTCATCTTGGAGCTGAATGAACTATCCATAAGAAGAAATACTTACCCACATAGGACATCAGTATATATAATGCATCTTGAGTAGTTACAATGCACAAAGTACCTGTATGTACATCTAAATTATACTTCATGCTCACACCTGACTCTGGCAAATTATTTTTACTGGCACATGCTGTAGTAAATGTAATTACAGATAACACAATGCTCATAGAATGAGTGCTGGCACCAGAGTGGAAATCTTGCAAAAGAGAAGTGCTCTACTCTACAGAATGCAGAATAATGCAGAATAACTGTCCCAGTGCCGTGTTTGTAAGGTCACCAGGGCCTGCTGAAGAGCCTGGGCAGGTTTAATTCAATGCAGTTGTTTCTCAACTGGAAAACATGAATATTATTTCTAAAGCATATGGAGCTGTCTTAAGTGGCTGTTTACAGTAGTATTAATTGCTACGGGGCCTGATCAGATGGAAAAGTTAAAAGGAACAAAACCGGAAAAGTGAAACAATAGCAAAGAGGAGTGGCCCAGTGCACACAATAGCCAGGTTCACAGCTGCTAAAAAACATCTCACCCACCCAGCTCTCTGGGTCCGGCCAAGGTTGTAGAGGGACACCCATGAAAACACTGAAGCTAGGGTCTTCCCTTTCCAGATTTTGCTGGCTTCCTGTCGGGCCTGGGGGTGTCACCCTGTCCTGCTCACAGTGTATTCCCTATTGCTTTCACTGTGAGGTTTCACTCAGCTTCCCCTGCTCTCTGCCTGCTTCACTTTGATGCTTTTGTAGCCAAAGTGCCAACTAAGTGCCAGCAAAGGATCAGGAGCTTCCTTTCAACCTTGACAAAACATACATTTATACCACTGGGATGAGAATCAACACAGTTTCTTCAGAGCTGGAAACCTGGCACTGCATACTGAGGTGTCACTTGTTTTGGCTGTGCCTGGCCTGGTTCCCCCAGTATCTTCCCTGCCTTAATCTGCTAGATTACCTCCACCTCATGCAAAAATATGAGGAAAAGAGATGATGCCTTTTACTCTTCTACCTTCCCCCCACATCTACAACTGACTCATTGATTTCATCTTTTGTCTCTCCTTTTTAGTTCAGTATTTTTGCAGGACAGCCGGCAGCTCACTTGGAGCAACAGCTCAGACCTGGAAAACAGCAAACCGATGGTGATGTAAAGTTCACCCGGGAGCACAGAGTTCTGATCAGCCCAAAATGCATGGAGCAAAGTCTAAATACATCAGTTTCAATATATGACAGACCTGACACCACAGACTTACCTGTATTTCTACCTGGATTTTCCAGGCACAAACACAGAATATCTGCTAAGAGTCTTCCACTTACAACTATCCCTGTAACTGGGGCTGTAGTAAACAAAAGTAGAATTGCTCTCAAACATAGCACAAGGGTGGTTAATACTCTTTTCCTGCAGTGAGAGATTTAACCCACTGGAAAAAAAATACACTAGGTACACCTATATTTCAATAAACAGTTCATGGAGAGCCCAAGCAGTAAATAAGCAGAAGTAAGACACTTGTGGCATTTGATGGATGCTTAGGCAATGTAGCATGGTTCTGTTCAGAACAGGGTTTTCCTGTCTGGCAGTGGGGGTCCAGCAGGGTGAAGGACAGCCAGGAGGCAGCCAGGGCTCCTGCCCAGTTTCAGCAGCACCTCACTGCCCGGGGCTCTGTTTCCGGAGTTACACGCAGCGGTGGCAAAGCTGCAGTCGGGAGCAGAAAAGCATCTTGCCAAGCAAGGGAGCGAACGATGGCCGGGAGGAGACACCTCGCAGCTGCGACAAACAACCTGGGCACGCACAGGAAACCAAGAAGCCGGAGGTGCCGAAGAATGGCAGCGGCGGAGCAGCAGGACACAATGCCAGCTCTGCGGGGGCTCCTGCGCCAGACGAGGGCCCGGGGCTCCAGGAGGGAGCGAGAGAGATGCCTATCTCACAGCTCTCGTACCCGCTGGAGTGCGAGCTGAAGAATGGCTCCTTTGTCTCGGCCCCTCATTGGGTCTAAGAGCCGTGAGTCATGCGGCCAGATGGCCGGGGCAGCCTTCAGGAACGCGGCGGGGAGGAAAAGAAGGAAAGCTTCGTTCCTGAAGTTTGCACTGATCCCTGAGGCTTAGACAACAAAACTGCAGGGAGCGCACAGCGCCTGAGGGGTGGCTGAGGGTCCCAGGCAGCTAAAGGCTCTCCCAGGGAAGGAAGGGAGCTGGGGATGCACCTTTAGACAAATGGCCTTATCTGCTTAGAGCTGCTTTGGGAGATGTGTGATTTCGAAGCGCAGCTGGTGAGCGGGGTCTCCATCCCCTCACCGGCATGCCAGGAAAAAACCCACTCTCAAAAGAAAGCCCCGTAGCCTCGTGGTCCCTGAGAGCCATCACTCGGTGAGCTGCCCAAAATAGAAACTGCATGGTGGCTGCCAGAGGCAGTGTAACTAAGAAAATGGATGAAAAACAAGTGCTGAGCAACAGAGAGGTATTTTTGTATTAACCTTGCCAAATGGATTATTTATACCCTAATCTTCTGCTGTTGGTATGACTGAGCTTTTTAAAGGAAAGTTGCAGCCAGCTTCTTCTGGTTATTTAATGAGGCAGATAAGCTCACATCTTAAATCAGTTCCACCAACCTCTGGCTGCCATCCCATGCATATGGGTTTCAGGATAATTCTTAAGGAAGGCAAACAGTGACAGTTTACAAAGACCGATTCTGGGAACAATGGGGCATAAGGACTGTCCAGACTGTAAACAGACCTTAAGCAGCAAAACTACATCAAGTGCTGAAAGTGTCTTGCTTCAAGAGAAACATCCATAACATGATATGCTGGTTAGGGGAACTGGATCCTGGAAAGGAGTGGACTTGGCCCAAGCAGTCCTTGCTGCCCAGAGGGTGTCAGTGAAAGCTGAAAGGCAAGGAAGCAAATATACATAAACAGAGTATATGTTCTCCAGTTCATGGGAGCTGGGTGCCCCAGCATTAGCACACAGAACACTTGAAGAGCAGAAAAAAGACAAAAGCTTAGACTGCAGAAACCACCCTGGAAGGTTCAAGGCAAAGTAATTTCTACATTGAACAGCAGTATCTAAGCAGCAGCACCCACAGAGCTGACACCTACCTGGAGCCCACACCTGCCTTCAGATGCCTCCTTTCCAAAGCCCTAGAGCCCCTCTTCTGCATTACCAAAACCCAAGTGTCACACCCTGAGTGACTGAAACCACCTACAAGGGATGAGCAACAGCTTCCGCCTTTTTCTCATTAGTTCTGTTCATGTCATGGTGGAAGAATGGTCACCCTCAATTATCCTTAGGAGGCTATGCAGCTCACCACAGCTGCTAAAAAACTGAGCTAAATCCTTCCAGGCATACTTCGGATATTTACACAGCAGAACATATGTATAATCATTTATTACAGAATCCTTATAATGTGCTCCCATCACCTCTCACATCTACTGTCGAGATCCTCCATTCCTTGGGTATCTTTAATATTAGAATAGCTTATGGTCCCCTAAAAATTTAACAGAAGTCTCCTTTACACAATTTAAGAACATTGCTTCATGTGCTTTCTGGAATATCATCTATTCCCTTCCTCCTTGGAGTATCATTTAAAATATTTTAACAAACAGTGTTATCACGCCTCTCCTCAGTCTTCTTTTCTCTAGACTAAACATCACCACTGCCTTCAACTCATAGGACATGATTTTTTAAACCTCTATCTTCCTATTTCTTTGTTTCTGAACTCTGTCCAGCTCTGGTCCACATTTTTTCTGAGAATGAAGCATCCACAGAATCACATTTGAAATTTCACCAATACTTTAAATACTAAAATATTCATTTTGGACATGTCATTATACAGTCTGACATTATACCTCTGTCATTAATTCTCATTGCTGGACTTGTAGTTTTTCATTACTGGGGTTTTTTTCCCCTTCAGGCTTTCACCATGGAAAATAGAACTTGGGATGTTACCAAACAGTTGGGAAGGGTATTAGAGACTCTCAAGCCAGGAATCTGATGGCTCTGTGTAGGAAACAAGTCCAGATATGAGGGTAGACTTGAGGGAATAGGTGATGCCTCTTACTAGTTTATACAGACTTGATAGTCAATTTGAGCTGATTCATAGTGAAGCACACAATGCTCTAGTACAACTATTTCAATAAAATGAGAGTATTTCTGTTGCTGATCTGTTTTTTAAACCAGAATTACTTCTTGAGCACCAAATTACTTCTTGATACATTATTAAAATTTATACCAATAGAAAAACTAAGGAGCAAGCACTACAAATAAAATTATTTATTACAAAAGTGTATGCTGAAACAGATTCACTGGTGGAAACTGGTAAGAGTTTCCTAACTTTTTGAGGAGAAACTTAAGTGTATTAAACAAATGTCACCATAACCAGAGGAAAATACTGTAACATGATTTAAGACCGATGTTTAATTATTTGCTATGCCTAATTATCTAGTGGACTCTGGCAGAATCCTCACCGACTCATGTTTTAGTTACCTTTCTTGAGTACTGAGATTTGCAAAACTTTATCCACAGCTTGCTGTTCCTCTATTTCTTTTTCCTCTTTGGCTTGAAATTTAGCATCTAATCGCACTTTCTACATTTGGCTTATGACTGCCTACCAAACTATTTCTGAGGGCAGAATCTGACTCATAAAGTCTGGCATCATCATCCCCCCAGGACTGCATGTTTGTCTCAACCAGCCCAGATCTGTAATAAAAGCAACATTTGAAAAATTACCTACACTTCAAATCCTAAAGTATCTTCATTTGTGCTTATCAAAAAGGCAGGTCTCTTGAGCTGCGTTCACCTGTCAGTCAAACTTCTGGCAGCTTTGCACCAAAGCTGTTAAGCTTCTCTGTTTTCTCATTCACCCACGTGTCTCTTTTCTTCTTGATGCCTTAATTATCTCTGCTAATTTCTTTGCGGTCTTGTCCTCAATTATGGACTCTTTGGTTTTAGTCACATTTCTAAGTGTAGAGAAATAAGGAGCCTGAGTGAATGTTTAGAATTAGTAAATGGGTGTGTTAGTGGACCCTGAGGAAAGACCCTCGTGGGACTGAGAAGCATGATACCTTCATTAGGCACTCCATTAACATCAAAACTCTTTACCAACAGATTTATACCAGACTATTTTGGGAGTTGGTTAGATTCCTGGTTTTAAATGATTGCATACCTTCCCACCCTAACTTTAGAAACTGGCTTGGTTACAAGCTTTACAATTTCTTATTCTATTAGCTCTTTCTTCCATGTTCTAGAGAAATAAAGTGAAGTTCACACAAAGCATGCAAAGATTTTCCAGATTTGGAAGCTGCAGAAAGCACTGCAGTGGGGAGCTCACCCAGGTCTTGCACCTAACCCAGGAGACTTGTAATCACCCAGAGGCTGACTCAAAGAGTAAGATTTTAAATTCTCAGCTAAACCTAACAATCTTGTGAGCAACAAAATTAACAAAAGAGAACAAAACTGAGCAAGCAAATGGAAAAAGAAAAAAATAATTTTTTTTCATTGAAATTGAATTTGGGTTGCTTACCCCTCAAAGAGAAAGACATCTGTGTTGAGCAGGCTGAAGATGAAATTTTCTGTAGGCAGCATTTAACACCAAGTCTCCTCCGAAATTTTAAAGAATTAAAATAAATTTCATCCAATAAATAAGGGATTGCCCAGGAGAAAGAAAACCCTAGATAATGTTTGTCTTTCAGAAGGAACAGGCAAAAGAAGCCAAAATGTGTTGTGTAGCTGGCAGGGCTCAGCACAGACAGCTCCAGCAGCACGTTGTGTGCAGGTCTCACTGCAATCTGACAGTGCCCTGAGGCCAGTGTGCCCAGAGTGATAAAAGTTACTGAAATAACCCCATCTCTACAGGCTGCAGCTGAGGTGAGGATGGGGGATCGGTGCTGTCTGTGCAGGAGAGGGTTTGGGGCATGTCCCAGCAGGCTTTCAGTGCTCCTCGGGGATGGGCATCAGTGCCTGGGAACCGCTGGCCCGCAGCCTGCTGAGGAGCTGTTATCTTGTGCAGCCTCAACTCACACAATTAGCTGATCCACCTCTGGGCCAGGAGAGATCCTGACAGCTGCTGGGGGTGCTACCTGTGCTAACAAGCTCCTTCAAAGGCAGTGAGTGTATTAATAACAAAAATTGAAGCCACCCATGAAGAAGGAGGTGCCTGGAGAACCAAGGATACCAGCAACACCTTAGGATGAACAGTCAGGCCCTTCCACAGTCTGTAATTTAACATTTCTACCCATCTCCTAGGATGACAAGCCAGCGTAAGCACTGCTTCCCAGGAACATTCAGTGGTTTAGCACAGAGCAGCACTGCACTTAATCCTGTCATCCAAATTCTTCATTGTTCTTGGAAAAGATGCCAGAATACCACGGGAGGAGCTGGCCTAATTGCTTCCTTTCATTACCATCTATGGATGCTTCTGTCAAGCTAACCTCCTTTACTGACTGGGCTTCTTTACAGCTCCTGACCTTCAGCCTCATGAGAGGGTTGGAGATATCAGCTTCATTGTCCACTTCCCCCATAGTCTGTTTTTTAGCCTCTTTTTTAACACTCTCTGCCCATCATGGTCATTCAAAGTAGTTACTCTTTTCCACAACTAACCCTGCTGCTCAGTCTAAAGTGCAGTTTTTCTGAAGAATGTTCTGGACAGGGTATTTTCTGCTTCAAACAGACTAGTGGCTTTTATTTTTTTTCTAAACTTTCCAGGTATTTTTTTGCTCGACAGCTGAGTTTTATGTTACCTACTTCTAAATTCCTACAGCAAAGAATTCTTTTTCTGCAAAGTAGATACAGAGTAGATAGAGATCACCAATGACCTATAACCATCCCACTTCCTTCCTCATTCCAGTACTCTGTGTTGATTTTACCAGTAATCAGTATTTAAATAATGTTTAGCAGAATATCTGTAACACCTGTGGTAAAAAATCTCTCCCTATTCAACAGCATTAGAAACAGCAGCAGAAATACTACAGAAATTGCACGGCCTCACATCATCTGCTGGGCAAAAAGCAGAGTTAAGCAGGTACTGCTTTTCTAGACTTCGTTGTGGTCTTTAATTACTGATCAGACACTGAAATTTGTATAGTAAAGTTTTTATTCCCTTGAGGTCTATCTTTCTTTTTAACCCCAAGAGCCGAGTTGTTTCAGATCCCCAGCACAACACCACCATGATCTGATTCCAGCAGGGAGGGTGGAGCAGTCCCTTCTGCCAGAGGTGGTCACTCTTCACCATCATAAGACCATTGTCTTGGTGCAGCATCCCTCGATCCTGGCAATTTTATCTCAGTCCTTTGGATGCCAAGAGAAAAGTGGCAAATCTGTAGAACACAGATTTCTCAGGCCCACGTGCATGGCCTGTGAATTTGTGTGTAGAAGATGCTTCTGACAGGAAGGCTGGATTGCCTTCCAGCTGTGACACCCAGATAGACAAACCAACACTTTGTTGGAAAGTGCATTTCCAACAACTGGAACAATTACAGCATACCCAGCAGGACAGGACTCCCTTCAACATATTTGAATAGAAACAACACAAATAACAGAAGATAACCACAACCATTTTTGACTGAGTACTACTTAAAAAAACTCACACCTGAAAGCTATAGGAGTTAATTTTTTAAATGCTGTTTCTACTTGGACAGCAACCACACCAGAACAAGGAAAGTTGATACAGAAAGAAGGCACAGACTTAAAAAAATAGATAAAAATAAAAAGTAAAGGAATTAATTCTACATTGTAAAGGATAGTACCAATCATAGTGTTAGTGATTCCGTAAGAGTCTCCATCTTCACATTTTTCACATCTTCAGCTACAGAGCAGGTTGCAAACAAAGGAGAATTCTTATGAGGCAAAGCAGGAAAAAATTAAACAAAGGGTAGAAGTTCATTTTGAATCCAAAGCCACTAACCCCCAAAAACAAAACCGTAAGTTTCCTTCAGCCTAGTACTTTTATTGCTTAACACGTGGAAAATTGCCCTATAATTAGAAAAACAATGAAATGAGTTTTTACTATTTTGGTTATAATACATTATTATTTTCTGATAAGAATATTTGAGAGACCTAAAAAGTTTTTATCTTTATGAACAGATTTTCAGAGTAAAGTAGCCTGACGAACACAAAAAATATTCTAAAACTAGGGGATTTTAAAATACTAAAAGTATTCACTTTAGGGTGCAAAGCCAGTTCTGCTTGCAGGGTTTATAATCTAGCCAACAGCATGAAAGGAGAGATGAATTGAGAAACCCATGAAAAGGATTCTAATGCCACAATGCAAACTGTTCTTGAGGGTGAAAAAAAATTAAAACAGATAATTTGCAATAAATGTGAGCTTGAAATAATTTTATTACAGCAGTACCCAGAGAGATTCTTACACTGTCTCTTGTGTTATACCATGTAGAAGGTTTTTAACATCAATCTTATTTAAGGTCTATATACACCATACAGTAGGATAGTCATTTTAGCAGTATTGAGGGTGACTCCTAGCAAGATGGCCTGGGTATAAACATCATTAGCCAAAGCATCTGCTCTTGGCCAGTGTCAGAGACAGAATATGAAAACAGACAAGCTTTTGATTACATACTGTAAGGCCAACAGACTGCACAGAGATATTAGTTTGGGTCTCAGTGGCAAGTTAATGCTGTCAGATCAAGTCAATTAATCTTCATTTTGGTCTGTTCAAGCTGGCCAGGCACAGCCAGTGCCACAGTGCTGCTCTGCTGGGGTGTCTCCCTGGAGTTTAAATGTCACTGACTATGAAAATAGGCTGAGTGGAAAGGACCAGCCTGTGGAGGCCCATGAAGGTGGCTACTGCTTTCTCTTGTGTGGATCTGCTAGAGACCCTCTGTAGGAGCAGGAGCTCACTCACTGAGTTACTCTGGTGAGGGCACTGCAAGGAAATAGACATGGGGGAAGAGGAAGAGAAAGTACCAATGTCTTTCCAAAGACTTTCGTGTACTTTAAATACATGAAAAGCCACTGAAACTGAGGAACCTTGTAATGAAATAAATAATAATACCATGAATTAACTCTGTCAGAGAAGTGGAAAATCATCCAAAAGGTGGGGGCCACTTTGAAGGACCCTACCTGTGATCAGTGTGCACAAGCACTGCATGAAGATGGGAGCACTCATCTCATGGCAGCAGGACAGACCCAAGAGCTCTGTGATGAGACAGAACAGAGTGTGTGGGGGGCTGTGTGGAAACAGTCTGAAAAGACCAACTTGCAAACCCAAAGCACGTGTGTCCCTCAGCTGAGGGCACTCGTGGAGCCAGTGCTACTGTAGGATCACAGGGCACCTTGTGCAGGCCAAGAGGGGCTGCTGAGCCACGGGAGCTGGGACACATGCAGACAGGCACTGCCTCGTGGCAGGTTTTCAGGAGAAATCCACACAGAAGAAATGAGATGGAAGAAAATCATTGCAGGTCTCTAAATGGAATTTGAATAAGTCTGTGCAAATCAGCTATAACTCAGCTTTTCACAGTGCCAATGTATTGGGATCTTGCAAGACATTTTTCTGAAGGAAAATGAATAAATAGATAAAACCCTTCCCCTGAGGGCAGTTGCAGGCTGGTATCCAGCAGAGTCCCCATGATGGCACAATGGGCACCAAGGCCACAGCTGTGCACTGACCAGAGCTGGGACCACTCTACAGCACTCAGGCCAGATGCCATGGAGCAACTCACCACCTTACCACTAGATCCACCCACCAGAAAGGGAGGTGGGGTGAGGGGAGGCACTGTCTCCAAAACAGCTATTAGCACAAAATGAAGACTGGTCCCAGCTCCCAAGCTGTGCTCAGGAATTGCATGTGAAGGCAAGAATTGGAAAGGTTTCTGGTGTCATTTTGGCCTGAATCAACAGCTTAATGCTACAGATGGGACTGGGTACCAGTGCTCAGGCATTGCATGAGTACTGCCATGTTACAGTTCATCTATATAATAAGCTGCATGCAAAGACCATATAAATCTTTACTGATAGATGCTATATGGAGACCAAAATGTTCCTTGGTGTTAATACCCAACTCCAGCCATTGCTATAAAATAGTGAAAATAACAGAGAAATATGAAGAGGCAAATTCAGTGTTAATTTTTTTCTTTTCTTTTTTTCTTCAAGAGTTCTCTGCAACTTGAATAGTTAGCTTGCTAACCAATAAACTTCACCTCTGGACTTGAGGAATCAGTAGAAACTGTAGCAAAAAATGCAAGCAGCAGGCAGACCAATGTGATAGCCTGAGGAGGAGTGTTCCCAGAAAACAAGGGAGTTATGTCTCGGCACACTACCAGAGTCACTGCAAACTGAAATTGTTTTCTTGGATTTCCAAAAAAAGTTGGATAAGGTCCCTCCCAAAGACCCAGACAAAAGTTGGTATTAAGGAAAAGGGGACATCCTTTATAAAATTATGTTTTTAAGGGTAGGAGGAGAAAATGTAAAAATAAATCAAATACCAACTTTCATATGGAGGTTATGTTAGGGAACTGTGCCTTTCAATGTAGTCATAAACTGTTTAGAAGAAGAGGCAGCTTAACACAAGTGAAAACTTGGTGATGAGGCAGTACAAGGAAAGATGAGGTTCAACACTGAACAGCCAGAGGACACCAGGGGGACACAACTTCCCCTGACACAAAAAGCTTCCAATCAGCAAGTAACATTAAGCAGTATAATGAGACTGGTAAAAGGACCAGGTAAGCCCTCATCTCATTTTGACCATTCCTGAGGGCACAGCAGAAGGCAGCAGCAGAGCAGGTCATAGCCATGCTCTCAGATCCACAACACTCTTCTGGGTAACTCTAAGAATATGGCTGGAAAAAATAAAAGTTATAAACCTAGCAACGTAACAAATTTTATTTTTAGACAAAATACAGCTTTTAAAAACATCAGTGGTAATGGAAATTTCTTTATGAGATTCAACCCTGCTCTTATTTATTAGTATGTCAGTGGCTAGAATAAAATAGTATTTCATGGTTTTATTTTATTCAATTGACCTAGAATAGAGTGATTTTAATCTCTTCTTCCCTGGTTACATCTACAGTGCATCACATGATCTTATCTCCTTATCTCCAATTATGCTTTGATCCTACTTTTCTAAACAGCAGTTTCATTTGCCCTGTCTGTTTCTTGGAACAACCAAGATTACTGCTCCTTCTGCAACATTTCTACATGGGAAGGATTCATATTCACAGAGAACACCTCTTCCTGATGGAAAATTATTTTCCAAGACATGCTTAGGGTAACTGAGGTGCAGCACCCCATCAAGCAAAATATGATCTCTCAAATGATCTCCAAGCTAGGCAGATATCGAAGTACTAAACTTAGGATCCAAACACAGGACTTACGTTCCTCTCACTATTATTTCTGAACTCTGCTGAAATTCAGAACTCTCTTGCTAGAAATTACCATTGCTCACATTTTAACAGCAGAATTGCAGCAGCCCAAGTCACAGATGATTTGCAGCTGGATCCCCACATTTTTGTAAACAGCTGGACCCTTGAACCCCTTGAACTTTGCAGGCTTAGGCTACATCTAAGAAATATGCTTAATGTAAAGACTGCAGAACCTGGCAGAGATGCAAAATGCCACCTGCAGCATTTACACAATTTATTTGCTGTAATCCCATATTACTCAGCAAGGAGAGATGTGTTAGTTATCCAAGATTTGTTCTGGTATCACAAAACAAAAGCATGTACACAGCACACACGAGAGTGGGGGGAGGGGGAAATGAACATTTTCCATTAGCAAATATGAAAACAAACACATCTTTTGTCTTCTCTTGGAACAGCATCGGGATTGGGCTAGTTTATATGACATTCCTGGAGGGAGCATGCTCTTGCAGCATGTCATATCAGATCCGGGCATGAACCCCTGAAACTAACACTTGCCACAAGTGCTATGAATTCTTTGTTTTCTGTATTCCAAGGGATTTTTTCTTCTAGTTTGCTGATCGATAGTACCTGGCAATGTCTGAGATCTAAAAGTCTCTGCTTGGAGGGGAATGACACCAGGGGTGGCTACATCAGGCTCGGCAATGTGAGAATCTCCTCCCCTCCGCAGCCGAGTGCCGTGCCCGGCTGGCTCCCGTCCTGGCAGCTGACCAGGCTGCCGACCAGCACGAACAGGCATTTTGGGCTTTGTCCTGCAAGATCTCTGCATGGAGACTATTCAGCACAGAGACACTGCCCCAGCAAACACCCTCTCTAGTCTGCAGTGAAACCATTCAGTACACGTTAATCAGGATTCGCTTCCAGAGCAATCCTGTTAGCTTAATTAAGCCTTCAGTATCCCAAGAAAAACAGTCAGAAGGAGAGCAATCCTGCAAGCTGGGAGAAGAACCATCTTTCCCCAAAAGAACTGATCTAGGATTACAAAATGCCTCTGCATGCAGCAGCAAGACATGAGAAGTGTATCAAGCACAAGAAAAATTATTATAAAAATTTGACATGACAGATAAACATAGGAGACATTAACAATACCCAGTATTTCATAGCCTGCTTAGATCCCTTGGATAAGAGTAGGCACATGATTAACCAAAAATTCCAGCCAATAGCTGATGTTATTTCAGCATTTTTCAAATGCTTCAACTAGAACCTTGTCAAAATAAATGGTGGATTTGTGCTGTATGTGCTTATATGGCAAGGTTGATCCACAGTGATACTATTACAGTGTTGTAAAGCATAAAATCTAGTTAATGGTTTCTGCCAAACCATGAATCAGTTGCAAAATAGCGACCTAAAGTATGTTCTTTTTTTCCATTCTCTAATATTTCTTCACAGCACAACCCAAACAATTGCTCATAATTAAACTGATTGGAGGAGCAGACACTGGCAGGAAATACAGTGCTGGCACTGCTCCGATAGCACTTCATTGTATTGGATTTAGAACAATTACATCAGTTCCCTTCATTTTGCAGAAAAAGAGGAGGGGGGCTGCTTTTTATCTTTTGCTGTCTATGAGCAAAATCAATGTTTATCAAATCTCTTGAAGCAGATTCACATTTTTTTAATGAACAGCGTAAAGTGCATCCTTGAATACCCTGCTGCCTTTGCCCGTCCTCTTCACCTTCTTTATGGATGCTTTGTATTATTAGTCAGTATCCATCAGGGTATTTTTTGAGAAAAACATAAGTAGATTAGCTTTTAATAATGGAAGGACAGAAAATGAAAAACATATTATACAACAAGCAAGCAAACGTAAAGTGAGACTGGAGTCCACATTTAAAAATAACATGACCTGTGACTTCTTCCACATCCATGGAGCAAGGGTTGTGGGCACTTATTACAGAGGAGAGTAGCATCCCACAGCACTGTAGGGAAGCTAAGGCCAAGTTTTGCTCTTGGGCAGATTTATACAGTTTGAACAAAATTTGAACAGAGACAAGGGGGTTGGTTATACCTATAGAGACAAAGTCAAAAGAACACTGCAATAAAACTGAATCTGATCCTTCTCCTTCACTGTAATTTTGTACTCCAGACTAGACTTAATACCCAGCATTTCCTACACAAACCTGAAAGCTTTCAGCTCTGCTCAGAGTACCTACAGCTCACATCTCTCTATAGAGATAGAAGCCATATTTAGGAGGTCCTTCAGCCAAATGAATGATCTGTATTGCAAGAAGCCTTGTTTTCAGTTCCCATGGCCACCTTGACAGATTTGTGTTCATTCTGCAGTGCCTGGTCTACTGGGCAGCTCATGGAATAAGAGGATGGCTTGTCTCTACAGCAGTTTCTTGCTCCCAGCAGAACATGTGCAACCTTGGGCCTGCACAGAGGCCAGTCACAATCTGGCAGTCAGTTAGATACTCATGCATTCAATTAAAGTGCTTTTTCTCTCACACGTGCCCGGCAATGTAGCACTTCCCATGAACGGCTGTGAATGGACCTTTGAAGAGGTTCTCACAGAATGAATGTACTTCTGTTTCCCTCAACTGCTGAATAGAGGGCAAAGTTGTTTCAGAAATACAATCTATATTAGTAAATTTATAACTGAGATCTGTGCGTTCATATCTCATTCTTTACCCATGCAGACTTAGAAAAAAAAATCCAGAGTGTTTTTGTGGGGGGGAAGAGGGAGAAAAACCTACTTGTGAATAGAGTATTGTGCAAGGAGTGAGGAAGTTAAGGCTTGCAGCTTGCCTTCAGCTTGCCTGCAGCTTGCAAATCCCTTTGTTTCTTTGCCCTTCTCTTTCACAGTCCTAAGTCTTGTCTACCTGTATAAACAGCTCCCTGGGAGCCATAGCTGTGATTGATGCTCCTCAATATTCCTTTAGTAGTAAATCCTATAAAAATCAAATCTCATTTAAAATGAGATTTTTTATATTGTAAGATGAGGTTACAAGTCACAGAATCAGAGAATTGCTGAGGTTGGAAATGACCTCTAGGGATCATTTAGCCCAGCCCCCCACTCAGAGGATGGTCAGCTACAACATGCCACTCAGGACTACAACCAGTCAGCTTTTTAATGTTTCCCAAGGATGTCAACTCCACAACTTTTCTAGGCAGTCTCTTTCAGCACTCAGCCATCTTCACAGCAAAGTCTCCAAGTATTCTTCCTGCAGTCCAACTTGAGCACGCTGCCTTTCCTCCTTTCACAGGATACCACTGAGCAGAGTCAGTTTCCATCTTTACTCCCATCTCTGCCCCAGTCAGGTAACATCTCCCTCTCTCTCCCTCTCATGTTAATGCTGCAATCATGTGGTTATTTGCTGGCCTCCCTCTACTACCCCCATGTGTTATACTGGGAAGCCCAGAAGTGGACATGACCCCACCAGGACTGAGCAGAGCAGAAGGCTCCCCTCCTTCAACCCCCTGGCAAAGCTTTTGCTGGTGCAGCTCAAGAGGCTGCTGGGCACCTGTGCCAAAGGACACGCTGCTGGCTCACATCAAGCTTTTTTCCTGCAAAACTACTTCCCATCTGGTCAGACTCCAGAATATTCTAGAGCTTGGATTTACTTCTTCCCAGGTGGAGGACTTCATACTTACTACCTTTGTGTGATTCCTGGTCACCATTTCTCCAGTTTGTCAAGACCCTCTGAATGGCAGCACAAAGCTCTGGAGTATCAGCCACTCCTCCTGGCTTTATATCATCTACAAAGCAAGTTCCAGACCCAAATAAACATGAAATGAATTGAACCAGAAAAAGTTTGGATGGAAAAAATTCTTCACAAAAGTGTTTGTCAAGCACTGGACCAGGCTGTCCAGGGAAGTAGTCATCATTCCTGGAGATATTTAAAAGTTGTGTAGATAGGGCACTTACAGAATTGGTTTAGTGATGGACTTGGAAGTTCTGGGTTAATGTGTGATAATTATCTTAGAGGACTTTTCCAGCCAGAATGGTTCTGCAATTCTAAAACAGGAGCAGGAGTACATTTTGAGCTATGTCACTAATGGATTCTGGTTGCAGTTTGCACAGCCCCAAAGCTGCTTGAGGCCATCTAGACTTGAGAATCACCACCAGCTCACCTGTCAGAGGCACACAGGGGCCACTGTGCAGAAAGACTGTTTGTCTTGTTTGTGCTGCATCATGCCATTCTCAGTCATGAGAATAATCAATTACATGGGAAAATGAAGGAGAAATAGCACGCAGCTGCTTGTGGCAGAAGTGCAGCAGCTCTGAGACACAAGTAAAACATCAGCATTTTAAATTGGATTTTTTTTTTTTTCATTTTGTGAACCATCTCCTTTTGCAGTTTATCTTTCTGTGTAAGAAGTAGGGTGCCTACTTTCTATTTATAACTTTGCTGGGAAAGAGTCAATGTTTTGGTTTTATTAGAACACTGTTAGAACAGAAACATTCCAGAGCCCCAAACGAAAAGACAAATTCATATTCATGTTTGTGTTTCCCTTGAGCCTGTGCTCCATAGCAGAAACACTCGACGGGCACAGTGTAGTGTAACTACTTGACTTGTACTTTTGTAACTAGCTTATCCAATGCCTTTTCCAGCAGATAATACTGTATGAGTAAACACTGACTAGCTATTTTTAAATTGGAATTTAAATTTCCAGATGGCCAGGATGTCTTTTCAGACAAGGAGGATTAAATTTGGTTTCGTAAACAGGCAGAATTAAATAATTATGTTCTTGAAGGAGAGGGATGTTCTGCTCAGGTTGAAGATGAAGATAGCATTTGCCAAACCAGTTTCCTGATTTGCCAGCAAATTTCCTGAATATTCCCAGCCAAAGGGCTTAATCTGCTTCACTGTTTCCTATCTGCAAAGGTGGCATATTCCTGCTTCCCTTCTTCCTCCTCTTTAGATGTAAAATGGTAAGAGCAGAGCAGCACTCTGCAGAGGTTACAGGTACAGAATGAGGGACCACCAGTGACACAGTAACCCTAATTTGTATTTAGGACACTCCCTACAAGGACTGAACACTTCTGTCCTGCAGACAGCTTTGGTACATACTGCCTTTATAAACAAGATGTGTTTGAACATTTACTCTTTGAACCACATTGTTTAGAGAAATTCTAGCTTCACCAAGAGGTGGTTTTTTTGTTCTTCCATCTCATCTGCTTTTTAATTTTAAACGTCTCTTTGGAACAAGACTTACATAGCATGATACCTCAAATATAAAAGAGTTTGGAAGAACACTTGGAAGAATACTTTTCCCATTCTAAACCAACCACCTGTTGGCCTCAGGAAAAAAAAAAAATAGTGTTTCAGAAGATTTTAGATTCCATTCTTCAGGTGAACTGATATGCGAGGGAGAGATGTGTATGGACACGAAAATACATCCTAAGGCAAACCATTAAAGATTAAAGTTAGACTTGCATTTGTTTGGGATTTTTCAAAGTACTCACGTCTACTGATTTTTGCATTCTTACATTGCTTTTTTATCTTGGTTTCATTCACCACAGGCAACAGAAGTACCAAATAGTCATCATCATTTTTCCACACAGAACTAAGAAGTCCAAGAAAAAAACCCCAGACTCTGTGAGCAAGAAATGCCATCTGTATCTTGCCAGCTCAGCTAGTCATCACTGCCAACACATCTTTAGTGAGAGAGGAGTAGTGCTGGCAGAGTGCTGAAACTACTTCACCAAACCAGACAGCAAAGAGTTAGATTTAAGAGGAGAGTCACCATCAGAAGTGCTGGAAACAGAATGTGTTTTGTTATACTAATGTTTATTGGAAGCACAGCATCACCAAAGCATTACTGAAGCAAACCATGACTAGCCAGGAAACTATCACTTATGGTATTTTTCATATTTCCAGTAACTTGACCTCTTTTTTTTTTTAACTATAGAACAATCACCAACACAAGTGCTTTATACTGGTTTCTTAGAGAAATACAGCCTAAGAAATGCCCCAATATCATCCAGCCTGATACTCTGGCTTGTTTCTTTACACCATTTTGCAACATCTCTTTGAGAAAAGACTCTCCCAATGTTGTTACCAGTTTGAAAAAGCACCATCCATCTCCTGCTTTACTTCCAGAACAGAGCCCTGCCAAAGAATAGCACTTGCAAGATATGACATCAAATGTGAGAGTCCTTGTTTTCTTTTGGCCAGTCTCCCCTCCTGAAAGACTAACTGAAGAATAACCTTGACAGAAAACACAACTAAACGCTGGCTTACAAAAAAAAAAAAAATCAAGTAGAACTTGATTTTTAGCCATCTTTCTTCTGGTCTGATCAAGTTAATCCCAAGCTCACCCCACACCCCAAACTCTCAGAGTCAGGAAAAAAGTTTGTGCTGCAGGGCTTGCCACTCTCGCTTTAATTAATAAGTCTATTCTTCCTTGGATTTAACACTTATTTCAGAGTTTGATTAGGAACTACGCTTTAATTTGCTTTTTTCTTTGCCATGGCATTTTTTTTATCACTCTTACAGACCATCCTTGGACAGGATTGGAATTAGTACAAAACCTTTTGTTTTCGAGCACATGGATTTCAGCCTTATTTCTGCTATTCTGAGAGGTATGAATAAATTATGCTATAATTTTTTCTGACATGTATTGTTAGCTAGATCTCTCCAGAGATAGACACAGCTGGTGCTCCATTCTGAGACTACACATGAGTTGACAGAAAAAATGTTTCCTTGCAAGTTAATATCTCAACAACCCAATGATGTCTTTCTCCTCTTATATTTTAATCCAACTGATTTTATCTCCAACTCTACCTTCCAAACCATGTATACTTCCAAATGACCTCAGTTTGATAAGCTCATGCACAGGCATTTAATTGCAAAAAACCCAACACCAAGCCCCAAAACTGAATTCTCCAAACCGTCACTTGATGTTAATGCAGCTGCCTAAAATATTGCCCATCCAACAGGTTCTTCTGAAAAATTTTGGTAGTTTAACAATCATAGCATAATCTTCACATAATTAAATACTTCTGTCAAGAGTTTTTATTTTATTTTTTAACAGTCAAATTAGATCACTCTGCTTGAACTCAAACTCCCTCAACATCATTTGACTACTCAGCTGCAAGGGTTTGCTTTTATTTATTTAGTACTGGAGACCATATCTTATACTCTAGAGTTTAATAACACAGCGTTCAGGGCCAGAGACTGACTTATATAGAGACCATATGAAAAAACGTCCTATATGAAATGGACACGGTAGGTCATACATCTAAGACAAGGAAAAGATTCCTTAATCTCTGTCATTTTCATAGAGAAACTCCAGCTGCTAATCCCCCTTTTTAGTTTGTATTGCTATTTAGGAAATTCCTGACTAATTGTCTACTTCTCCTAGTGTTTCACTAGGGCATGGCCGGTCTGATGGGTGGGAGGGGACAAACCCTCTTGCTGCTGGGGGTGAGCTGTGGCAGCTGTGACAGACTTGTCAGTCTTGCTCTCATGAAGCCAGGCCTCCAAGCAGCTGCCTGCCACCCCCGGCTCTGCCCACAGACACTTTTGGTTACCCTCTGCCTCCAAGAGGGCAGCGTGCCCCAGCCTCAGGGCATCTCTCCTGCAGTGGGGGAGAGCTTGGTGCTGGCAGCCTGATGCCCCCGCCGCCAGGTACAGCCTAATGGAGGATTTGGGCTAGTACTGACCAGGGTTACTCTACTGCATGAGATCACTGCAGCATTCTTGGAGAGCCCTGCACACATTATTGGAAACAGAGTAGGAGCTTGGAGGGGAGGAGGAGCTCTCTCACATGGAAAGCTTTAAAGCTACCAAATGTAAAGTTCTCACTCAGAGGCTGAAGTTTCCAATGGTAATTAAGAGCTTTTCCATTAGCAAGTGCTACATTAAAATTCTTTTGCATCATTAAGAATAAAATCCTCCTCAGAAATGTGGAAAGATTTAATAAATCCTGATAAGCTAGAGGGGTTGGAGGGGCAGGGAAAGGAAAAAAAAAAAAAAACAGAGAGAGAGAAATGAATGCCCTGAATTGTCTGTAGATAACAAATTATTAAAGATTATTTCTCCATTAGTTCCTCTACTAGGTAAAGACAGCATGCGTATAAGAAAGAAGTCCCATGCAGAAGTCTGTGGTGACCAAGTGACCTGATCAGTGGACTTAAGGAAGATTTTCTAGTGTCTGAAAGCACTGTGATCATGCTCGTGCTCTTCCCAAACATCAGCAGAACTGATGAGCATCACCTCCCAAGAGTCACTGCCAGGTTCCTCTGGAGAAGGGACAGCTCTGCCCACGTGGGGCCATAACCAGGAGCTCCAGCTGAGCTCGGGAGCTGGGGCTCACACACCTTCCTCACCATCTGGCCACAGGAAGCATCACTTCAGCTCTTGTTACAGAGCCATACACATGGGCTGGAAAGTCAGTTCACTCATTTTAATGGGAAATGCTGCAGAGCTGTTGTACAGTTCAGAACAGCTACATTTGCAAATACACTCTGTGAGAAGAAAACAATAGCAGTGCATATAAACAGCCTCCACTGCAAGCATCTTGCCTTCCTTAGGCTTGCCCAATTTATTTGCAGTTTGTTTACTACATCTCCTTATATCTTTACAAAAAAAATTACATTTGCTTTAAAATGAATGTCTATGCTTTGGCCTTAAGTTTCAACATAATAAACTGTTGCTCTGGATTCATTTCTCACTGGGTAACTATTCAAAGAAATAGTTACTTATTTTTCTTCATTCCAGAAAGAGCTATTCGTGCCTGGTCATACTCAATTTTGTTTATTTAGAAGGCAAACAGGAAAAAACAAAACAAAACACAAAGAAACCCCCACAAACAAAAAAAACCCAACCAAACAAAAAAAACCAAAACAACCACACCATACTAATGAATAGCTCACGTCCTCTGGAAAAAAAAACACTTTTCTTCCTCAGATCCATAGGACACTTGAAAGGAAGAGAAACATGTCAACATGGTATTCTTTTCAATTACTTCAGTTTTTTAATGGTTTAGGTCTTGAGGTTGTGCATGATCTGCCACTGTCCCCTGAAAGACACGTTCATTTCCCTTGTGCCAGTGGATCCCAGGAAGATAAACAATTGGAAAACTCAAAGGAAACAGGACTGGCAGGTGCCTTGCAGAGATAGGTGTGACTGGGAGTAACACAGAGAGGAATATGCTTGTACCTGGGTTTGCTGCTGAAGGATCCCAGGAATGCTCAAAAGCTCCCTAAGTATGAGAGTGATAACGTGATGGGATTCTCCACCCCTCTTCCATGGTTTGCATTTCCTGAATGTGACTAAAAATGATGCAAAATTACATGATGATCCGTACTCTGCATACCCTAAAATACCTTTAGTTCACCAAAAAGGTGTGAAAGTAATAAGAGTTAGAAGCAGAATTTCCAAACCACTCAGAAAAATCCCATTCAGTGTTTCTTAGCTCAAAATGAACTCATTAAGTTGGGGTGGGACTCATTCTACTTAAATTAGCCATCTGAAGATTAGTTGGCTGGGGCTGAGCTAGTCCCTGCAGGATCCCCAGCATCAGTGGAAAGCAATGCACAGCCCCATGAGATGCGATGAATCACAGAGACGCAGTGATGCTTTTTCCAGAGCACCCGTCCAACAATGTGCACTTCAGGAGCCTCTGAGCCAGCGCTTGCAGCTTTATGTTAAAACCTGTCAAGGGCTCCATTGCAGAACTCTTTCCTCTGTTAACACTGAGCACATTCTCCTGCACTGTCTTTCCTAGCTTGCAATGTGCTATTTACCCTCAGCAAGCCCTTTCTTCTGATCCCGTGAGTGCTCACTCCTTTGAGGATTACCGATTTCTTCTGCAAAGCCATGTGGTCAATCTCAACCTTTGCCCACATTAACTGATCCTTTCAAGGACTTTCAGGCAGCTTCTAAGGCATGACATCCCTCCAAAAGCTAAGCCAACTCTTCCATAGTATATTTATTCAGGCTTCCACTACTATCTCATTTATTACTGTGTCTATCATTTTTCCAAGTCTAAACCGATCAGCACTTTTCTTGATCTTACCAGTACCTTTCTGGAAAAGGCATCCATTACATATTAGACAGTTTTCAGTTCTCTCATGCTCACACAGGACAAGAGGACTCCAAGCAGCAGCTTAGCTACTTCAGTGTTTGGCAGACATTACCTAGTCTGAATTACCTTATTTTGTTGGTTTGATCCATAAAGCTTCAAATCAGTGTTGCTTAAAGCCACATCCCCTCTTCTGATAAGCAAATGTGGAGTTCCTTAATATTTCGTATTTACAAGCCTGTTTTCCTCATCCCCACTTGTGTATTTTCACATACTTTGATATTGTAAATTATTTTTAAATTATAGAGGTATTTCTTTATCATGTGAAATCATTCTCTTTAAAAATAGCCCAGACACTGCAAACTCTTTCATAGGTCCCTAGGTTCCCATTGTTCTGCTGAAAAACCGAAATATCTTAGAGGTCTTTTACAACTTAAATTATTCTGTGACTCTAAGATTTGGAAGAGCCAGAATCAAGCCCCAAAAGGTGGTGGGGGGGGAAGAATGGTACTGGATAATTTTCCAACTGTTGCAAAGATTGTCGTGACCCCTACAAAAAACTCCACATCAGCTTTCCCTGAGGACAAAGCTATCACCATTCCATCTGCCTCCCCTCAGAAGAACAAGTAGTATTGTAAATGCTGACAGAGCCTGATTTATAGGTTGGGATTTTTACTCATATTCAACTATCCAAGTGCTAATAACACATGTATTAACACTCTCATACTTACTCAGCCAGGATTCCAGCTAAGTTACACAATCCACCTTCATCACACTTTCCTTTACCCTTCCAATAGAGAAATACAGTTTGAGCACCCAAAGATGCAATTCAGACTATTTAAACAATTTCAGTTCATCAGAACAACTAATAAATTATGAAAAAAACAAACCCCAAGATTCCTTTAGCTTCAGGTCAGATACCACTTTATTTGCAACAGCAAAACTCTGAACAGTTCTTTACCAGAGAACTTAAAAATACCTCAATACTATCAGCCACCCAGCATTTTTGTGCAAGTTACATAGCATTTAAGGTGCTGCCTCATCCATTTCTGAAGAGCTCCCTTTTCCTCTGCAATGTTCCTGGTTTTAGGAAATATATGTTGCTTTTTTCCACAGAGGTAACCTACCTGCACTGTTGAAAAAAAAGCAAGCAAACAAGTTAAGCATCTCTTCCACCTCCATGTTGGCAAACAGGTTACATAAATTCAGCAGAGAAAACAAGTTTCATTAGGGAAGCACATTTTCCTTCTTCTATAAAAGACCACTCACCTTGCACAAGTATCTAAACCTCCTAACATCACCCCTCCAGTCAGAGCAAACATCTAGCTAAATACCTCTTCTCCAGGGTGAGCTCAGGTGCTGCCAAAGGGCCTAAGAATGGGAAACACCTGGAAGCAGTAAGGGCAGTTCTTACACAGTGAATGAGGCAATGCTCATTTTCCATCCCTGTGGTTATTCACAGAACATTAAAAGCAAGTGCTCAGCAATGTGTCTTCTTGCCACATACCATGAGGAACACACCTAATGCTAGAGCCCCTGTCTCATGTGCAAGCTGTGGGGTACTGCCAACCCTGTCAGAGCTATGGCAACCATGGGTCCAAACCCTGCTGCTCACTATGGCGTGGCATAGCTGCTTGCATCAGTTTATTTTTATGAAATGCATTAGTTTTTAAATGAAGATTAAATATAACCTCATTTCTATGCTCTTGTAAAGAGATACGCTGGAGGCAAAGCCTGAATTACTGTCATCTATTGCATTAGCATGTAAGGGGCTCACAATATACCTTAACTGAAGCTGAGGATGCCTAGGCCAGGAGGCATCACTAGATCACTACAGATTCCATCTGCAGATTGCAGAAAATTTGTGGAAACTCCCATTTTGAAGGCAGCAAAACAGAAAGGCAGAAAGCTGAAAATGAAAAAGTAAAGGAGCTTAGAACTGAGCCAGCTTTTCCAAGTGCTGAATATACATTATTCACTTAACAGTGTGGTTCCCATAGCCATAGGCTGTCCAGCCCTTCTTCCCGGTGCATCACCTCTGCTCCTTCACTGTGCAGGACAACCACAGAATAAACACGTGAAGAGTCTAGACCACACTAAGTTGTAATCAACTCATTTTCATCAGCAGGCTGATTAATTTCTGATCAACTCCTGTTACTAAAAGGAAGGTAATAAAAGGGTGAAAAATGCATCTCCAATTTTTATGAGGTCACATAAAAACTCATGCAACTGAATAAGGTTGGGATGTACTTGTAGGGCTGATCGTTCATCTCTCATTTATGCTGGTACCAAAGAAGAAATGCTTCTTATTTATAGAAAGATGGAAATTGAATACCACCACTTTCTTTACAAAAACAGTTCACTGAAACTGAACTACCTATCACTTATCCATATGTTCACAACATGCCCTTTCCATGAAATTCTGCAGATTCCTCCTTGGGTCACAAAAGTATAGAGCATCCATTGTTTATTTTCAGACTTTTGTCAGTATGAACTTTGTATCACAGGCAACAGAATTTTGAAAAATCTCTTAGTATCAACCTAAAGCAGTTAATTTTTGGAAGAAGTTAATTAAGGTATAACATCTAGAGGCAGATTTAAGCTTTTTAACTGATTTCTCAGTCCTATTTAATTCACTATTAATGTTTTCTGACACTGGATGATTCTCTCCAGCCAATAAATGAACTTTCTCACTTTACTAGTCCCATCCTCCCCCATTTTGCAACCACTAGCAAGTCACAGTAATCTACTTGTCTTTGGATGTTAGTGATGCCTTAAGGCATTGGATTTCTCAGAGGCTGGTCACCCCTCTAATATTTCTATAAAGTTACAATGTAGTCATACAAAAATTCCATAAAGTTGCATAATTAATGAAGCATTAAAAATGTATTTGAGCTAAGACTGCAATATAAAAGGGGCTTTAAGGAGGTGCCAACACTACCTCCTGTGTATGTAGGTTGCTTTTGGGATACAAGGTACTGAACTATGTATGTACCCTTGCAAAGGAGTTAGATTTGTCCTCCCTATATCCTTGAACATCAATCTTGTGGTTAAAAAATGCACCAAGAATATCCCACTGGGCTCCACCACCTCTTTCAGTCAAATTATCCATGCAAGTGCCTAAATTCTAACCTTTTCTCTTCTCCAGCTTACAAGTAGAGATATTTCAGCTATCGTCTGTAAATATTGAAAACTATCCAAGGGTGTTGGGGGTTTCAAAAGGCACCAAGGTCATTTTATCTATTTTAATGTTCTAGGAAAACAATCACTGGCTAAATGGAAGCAACAAGGAGAGGTGGGAAATGGAAAGATAAAATAGTGCAGCAGAGACTGATGCTTGAGTCATCAGTAAACACTTGTGCTGATTCCCAAGCCAGGTAGGAGCGGTTGATCATGGCTTTCTACAAACCTTTGTACAACTCCATGTTAAAGGAAATCCTGATACAAGTGGATTTTGATTGATTCAATTATCTTTTGAGTATTATTTTGTTTATTTGGCCAAATCCCACCCAAGTCTTTCTGATATTATCCAAGAGCATTTGACAGTTCTAGGGATTCTGTCACTACTTACCACAGCATCTATTCAGACATGCTACAGCACTCCCATTTGAAGCTGCACCTTTTTTCTAGTGAAATTGAACTATTAGCTATCCCTTCAATGAATCCATGAATGGCTAGAATGTTTCACTGACTAACAGAGCAAGTGAATTACGCTCTGTGCCTTTCATACATGCCTTTCATATATAAATGACACAGTTTAATATGGAGAAAGTAACTGTCGACACACAATAATTACATAGAATTTCACATGCTCTGATATGTGCAATTTAGTGTTTTATTAAACAAATACAGTAGCTAACCAAAATCAGATAGCTGATAATGGGAAATAACATTAAAGCCTGTGTTCCTATGGTAATTATTGGTCATCTGAAATGGCATATGCTCTAAAACATAACACAGAAAATTACCTTCCTGTGAAATAAGAAATACAATAGAAATAAAGTTAAGGGACATGTTTATTTCTGAGCTTTCTGCAAGCAAAATTGCTTTGATACAAAATGAGTTCAATGATACAGTGCTACCATCCACTCAAGCAAAAGAAAACCTCACATTTACATGAATGCACTTTATATTGATATTCTTACAGAATAATAGTTCAGATATCCAGAATGTGTCTGGCCTCATTGAAAGCAATGGCACAGAAATGCTGCAAGGTATTGGAGTATCATATTATTGGCAAGTGCTTAATTAACTCTGTGAGTTCTCTGAGAGATGCTGTATAAATAAGGGTACTGTGAATGTGTGTTTGTATTCCTTAGTAATTTTGACATATATCGTTTAGTGTTTATTTAGTTAGCTCAAAATGTGTAATTGTGTCTTTTGGCTTTCAATATTCTTTTTTTCTTTTTCAAAGAAAAATCATGAGGTATCCTTTACTGTTAGCTAATGACATAGTGATAGGCCTTTTTTACTGAGGTTGCAGAGACTTACTGTACATTCAGTACACTGTACATTCGGCAATTATCCTTAGTGTACTTTCTACATGTTACTGTGTACAACTGTTAGTTTACATTAGAACTCTTCCCCTTCTCACAGGATATGGCAAAACAAAAAAGAATCTGACAAAAATTATACACATAAAATAAGAAGACAAATACACAAATAAGGCCATCTGCAGAATTAAAAATCCACCTCTTGCGATATTTCACAGTAATTTCTACATAATATTTTACATCTTATGAACTTAAATATTTAATGCAAAAGGAAAAGACCTTTAAGGAGCGAATCATATTATCTCTTCAAGGACTTGTCCGATTTGCTGGCTAGTGGCCTTCTCTGGGGGGTTGGAATTTTAGAAGGCTTGGCGGATCCTGGCCGAGAACCTGCTCGGGGTGTCGGCCTGCTTGCAGCAGGAACAGTCTCTGACATATCTGAGCACACAGACTGGATTTCTGAAATGTCAAAGTCAGATGCGTCACTGCCTCGGCGACTGCTTGACCTGCTGCCAGCCTTGCTTCCTGCTCGGCTACCAGGTCTGCTTGGAGTTCTTCTGGTGTCTAGAAACAGAGAAGATAACCTTCAGGATTAAAGGTAAGGATGGAAAACCTGTGCAGGTCTTCCCTAGGTCTTTGGCAACCCCAAAAATTCCTTGTTGCACAAACTAAACTTTAGACCTCTGCCAGGCAAGCTAAATGATGCTGTGTCTCACACTAAAGAAAAGGAAATGCAAGATCAAATGCTGACACATAGTTAATTCATCACTAACATATCTTATTAAAAATGCACTATCCTGGCAGCTTTTCCTGACTTCCTAGACATGCATAGTACCTTCACTCAACAGCCAGAGCCTTTATTTCCCCTGCCATTTTCTCAGCTATTAATTGAAAAAAAAAAAAAAAAAAATTCAGTATCTGGTCTCTTCATGCATTCATGATTTCTAAGTATGGGCATCTTGGTGATGCAAATCAACATCCCAATATTTAAATGTGTACCACTCTTTAAAAAAAAAATTAAAATCCATACAGATGAAAGCTGCAAGTAAACAAGGGCAAAGTAGACATCCTGCCCAACAAAGGACTGAGAAGATGAGCTCTCAGCAAGCCTGCTAAGTAAAAGCCTGCCCAGACAATATGCCATGAAGAAAAAAACAGAGCAAGGAATCTTAACCAGAAAACAATTAATGTGGTTTTTCATAATTTTCCAATTACTTATTAAGTATTTTTGATCTTCAAAAATCTGGTTCCCTGTATGTATGAAGAAGACTGTGTTGAAAAGCACAGCTTCACTGCTTTCTATTTTTGATACTGCTTTAAAAATCTCTGTGGGATATTCCATTAATAAGGTAATCTACAGCTGCTCCCTGCAGTTCTTCCAAAGGAAATGGACTAAGTGACCCCTTTGCTGCATCACACTTGAGAATAACTTGAATACTGTAAAGAACTGGATCCTTTGAGTAAATGCTTCTTCCCTAGTTCCTTGGGCAGACACATTGGAGGTACCATTGTAAAGAAGATTGCAGTCATGAATTTGCACATCCAGAGCTGAACATGTGAATGGAGGGCCTGATTATGTGCACCCCCAGCAATGGGCAGACAGTACGACTTTTACTCCTTCCCACTCTTCTGACATCTCCCTTGAACCCTAATGTGATCTGAACTATTCAGGTGGAAAACAAAGCAAGTGCTAGATCAATCTCTGAAATCAAGACACTCACCTGCAAACTGAGCTCTGACTCTGGTAGCTGCTGTCGACAGGATTCCACTGTCTTCTCCTGAGTGGAAACCCTTCCCTGATAGATACCCTGGCAGTCTGAGTTTACTTCCTTGGATTGGTGTTCCCTATGCAAACCAAAACACAACAAAAAAAAAATGCTTTTTTAACTGAAGGTAAGGACTGGTATTAGGGGCTACATAGCTTAGAATGTGATCGTCATAACAACATTCACTGTGAATCTGAAATACTGGTTTGGGCCACTGTGGGCATTATTCATAATGTGAAGTTTAGCACTTTGCATTTGAAGTAGTCCAAATGTAAAACAACAACAAAAAAATAATTTTAACAGTCTGCTTAACATTTTAGCATCTTTGTGTGTATTTCAATGCATGTGAAGAAAGAAAGAAGCTACCTTCTTATAATTAGTCAAGCAGGTAAGATTAGTTGATGGTAAATATTGAGATTTTATGTCTGCATAACTTGACTTTCCACCATTCTGGCTGTGGTTATAGGCAATGAAAATATTTCTAAAACTGAAACAAGGCTACCAAATTTCAGAAACCTTTTGCTAGGAGGAAAAAAACAAAGCCAAACCAAGAAAAAACAGAAAAAAGTGCATAGGACTAATTTAAAAATTCAGTTGTCCACTGCCTTACAGTGTCTCTACTACACAGTCTTACCCTGCCTGCTTTCTTATTTCTGAAATGAGTCGTGATTTACAATCTCCCCAAATCAGAAAATTTCTTTCACAGCCACAAAAACTGAATCATCAGATCTCAAAATGAGTATCACTCACTAAATAAGAGGTGTATGTAAATAAGAGGAAAACTACATTATTCACAGTAATTTAATAACACAAAAATACTACATAAATATTCAAAAATAAGAACAAACAATGCAGTGATGAATGCAGTTTGTGGAGTGGCCTGGACCCCAGGATCCTGCATTCTGTGCTTTTGATCCCCATACAATTGTAGGTAGAATTAGGTACTGAAAACCAAGATCCAGAGAAGTGTGTTGGAAGCTGCCCTGAGCTAAGAACAGAGCAGAGGCCTGGCAGGAGCTTGCCTGGCAGCTGCCAGTTCAGACCACTTCTGAACAAAAGAGTGCTGAGATGTTTCAGAGCAATCTGCTGGCTCTGACAGGGCAGGTCACAATATTAAACCCTCGTTAAAGCCAAGTACAGTGCTTGACATACAGCTACCCATACCCTGGGAATCTCTGCTACACAGACACTGCTTGGGAGGGTAAGGAGAAAGGGAACACTCTTACCTCCACTGAAGCTGCTGCACTCTGGGCAAGGCATTGGGATAGAATCACCAGTGCAAAAAATAAAACTAGCCTGTTCTTCAGTTTTGCCCTAAGCCCAAATGCAGTTGACATATAAAATGAATAACTGCTCTCTTGGGCAGTAAATGCTGCAGAATGCCTTAGAAATTCACTGAACCTACTCCACCCTAACCATTCTGTTTATAATCTTAAACCACACTGGTTTACATAAAAGAAACTCACTGAAACTACTGGCAGTTGGAAGAGCAGATAAGAAATACGGTGCCCCCATATGAAATCAGGCCAGCTGCTTTCCTGTTATTGTAATTCAATGAAAACAACACCTTTCCATGTCTATAAACCCTTTAATGTACCATCAATTAATCTTTCACTGCAGTTACCAGCTAAGAGATGAAAGAAATGACAGGGATATATTAGAAACTGACAACTGACTAAACTCTGTGCTGTTAATCATTCTAAGCCACAGCCCTGTGGGCTTGCAGTGCTGTACCCACAAACACACCTGCAGCGTGCACAACAACACGCACAGAAGGAGGGAGGAAGAAGTTTGTTGTGCATCTTTGAGCTAAGCCATGCTGAGGTTAGGGAAAAAACTTGACACCAGAAGGTGTCACATGAAGAGCAATAGGCATCAAAGTGCAGATTTGTGGAAAGCAGATACAACAGAGGGGGTGGTAGCACAAGCTTCTCCTCTCCAAGCCCTCCATCCAATGCAGGGCAAGAGTAACTCCCACAAATGACACATCAGTGTGCAGCCTGATCCAGCTGCAATCTTGTCACTGACTGTAATGACATTAGAGCAAACACTTTGGCTCCAAGCCCCTTAAAAATTTGGTCATAGCCTAATTGGCAGCACAATCCTAATTGCTATACTAGCAATTTCCATGGGAGCCATGCTAGTTTCCTGTTAAGTCATCAAATAGCTATCCTATTAGAGCAATGATTGGTCACTACCCCCCTAAACAAAGCTTTCAGTTGTTGTAAAGATATATGTATCACAGCCAGACTTTTGTGCCATCTTCTTCACAGTGATTGGGTATTTCTTTATGTAGGGGTTTTGCACTAGAGATCATGATTTATTAATCTCACAATTAATAATCTCTCAGTTCATGAATTCAAAGTAAACAATCTTAGGAAAGAAACCTGTAGAGTATATTGAATGTTTTATTTTTCATTAAAAAAATATACTTTTCCACATTTACTCTACCATTTTATTCCATACTTCTATGATTTATTTGAGCTTTAAACATTAATCATTGAGGCTGTATTTTCCTAAAATTAAAAAAAACCATGAAAAATAGAACATAAAAAAAAAAACACTTGGGGGGGAAAAAAGTAAGAAAGAATTTGACAAAGGTCTAAAATAAAGACAATGCATTAATATACACAGGATGTTGCAGCTCAGAAGCACTGAAACTCTAGTGGCTGTTAGTGAAGTGACAGTTTTAGTGAAGGAAGTCATTAGACTAGAATTTCTGTCCTTACTGTACCTCTGCAGATGACCCTTGATAGTCTGAGGATTCTGGTGGCTTAGAAGGAGTTGATGTTTTGCTGTTTGTCAACCATGGTTTACCATAGTTGCGTGTTAAATGATGTGGTGTCTGTATGAAACAATGGTAAATCAAAATATGAAGGACAAGTAGAGGAAAACAACGTCATGGAGAAGGATACCTGGGCTTTCAAAATTTCAGTAGAAATAAAATCTACGCAGAAAGAGTTAATGACAAATGTTCTAAAATGAAGAGATGACTGAGTTTATTTTTCAAGTGAAATGGAGAGGTTTGTTGATCTTTCAGAGCAGTTCCCAAACTGCCGGTTAGTTCACGTGGCACATTAAATGTAGAAATTCTTCTACTGCCATGTTGCAAACAAACAGTAGAGCAAACATACTGAAAACACTTCTCAGATCCATCCCAGACTATGAAATAAAATGGAGATACTTTTTCTCCATCAGCTAGAGAAAGCACCAATATTACTGGAGCGAGGAAAAACCCAAAAATTCAATCTATATCCCATTTGTTAACCAGTGCAGTTCTGTACGTTTCTCCTTACCTTCGGTGTACTTGTAGTAACAGCTTGTGGGGCAGCTGCCTGGCCAGCTTGACTCGACAGAGAAGTAGATCTGTTGGGAGAAGCACCTCTTGAAGAGGGTCGTGATCTACGGCCCCTTGGTCGGAAAGCTGCCATGCTCTGACTGGCACCATCTGCCAAAATGAATTTTTCACGCAGCTCCACGTTTGTCCTCCCTTTAGCTGCAAAGAGAGGTGTTCATTGACTCAGATATGAAAGCTGTCACAAGGCTGCTCATTGCCATTTTTGCCATGCCAACTCCTACACGTTTTAACAATAAATAAAATGCATTACTGTGTAATGCATTTATTTTGGACACAGAAGAGTTATGTGCAGGACTCACTTATTCTAATACTTTATGCCAGCAGGAATGAACCACTGTCAAAGGAAGTCAGCGTGATAATGGAATGCTCAACGTGCTAAATCATTGTTAATCAATCAACTATTAATACATAGACACAACCTGACGGGCAGTTTTGCTAACTCTACAGCTATTCATAATAAATAATACTTGCTTGGATGTTCTAGAAGAAATTACAGGAAAGCAGCAAATATATTTATTCAAAACTATGAAGTTATGTAGTTTGGCAACATGCAATGATGAACATAAAACCCAAACTATGATGAGGTAATTGGTGGCTAAGCACTCACACACACACATACAAACACACATATGAGAGAATGTTCTGCATGAATAAATGCAAGACATGTTAGCATTTAACTGTGTCAGTGTGAATGACAATTGTTTTTGAAACACTCTTCAAGCGTGTCAAAAAATTAGCTTGCAAAGCACCAGCCCATGTAGGAACATGTTAAGCTAAATATGATGGGTGAAGCATATAGTTAAAAGTATACATATATTAAAAAAGCGGGAAGGAAAATAAGAGAGAGAAGAGGAGGAGAAGGAGACAAAGAGAGGGGTTTGCCAACCTATAGTAGGCTGAGTGGTAATTGAAGAGTTTGATTCCGAACGTAACATTTTACTCCCGTGATGATGAACTAGAAAAAATGACACAGGACATGGGTCACATTAAAGAAAATCGTTAGCAGGAGAAGAAATCAAGTACAGCAGCTGCATATGCAAGAGACTTGGAGCACCAGGCCAAAAGACAGGACTTGAGCAAAAGCTGTCCCTACGTGGTCTGAGGTGAGTTCTCAAAGGTCTCCTGTGCAAAAAGGAAATGGCGTTTGGACAGACTCAGCTACAGTCCAAAGTATACTTGTGTAGCAGCGGTATTTGTCTGCTGACATAAAGAAGTAATACAGGCTAAAGAGATTTTGTATGACTAGTTGCAGTACTCTTAAAGCTGTTTATGACAACAGTTCTTTGCAATGTGATTCATCTGAATACATGAGGAGCACTTGGTGGAAATGCAGATTTGCTAGATGAAGTGGTTTAGGAAAAGTTTGAACCTGCATCACTGACTTCAATCAGACAAGGATTAGGTACCAATGCACAACATCCAGTGATGTTGACTTTATGGAGTATTCTTACAGGTGTTCTTCAGACCCACTGTGTTGACATCTGCTCACATATACCCAAGAAAAAGGATCCTTCTTTTATCCCTTTCTACTTCTATTCCTCAAAAGTGCAGAGTAATAGAAAATAAAATGTGTCTCAGAAGATCTGGCTTCATTGAAGGGTTAACTTGGTTAGTTCTGTTGTACCCCAAACATTTTTCTTAGGCCTACTGACAAGTACACTGTTACAATTGATTCCTAGGTTGACACTCAAAGATACAATACCTAATAAATATCCAATTAATTTATTGGAATTCCTTATTACAGTCCTCAGTATTATCTATAGTGTACTGAGAAAACAGCTCATCTGATGCAATGCCCTGGAGGGCCCAGTGATAGAGCACTCCCTGCTGCCCCGGAGCACAATGTCCTCCGGACCAGAACATTTTCCACTTGCTTTGTATAAGGCTCAGGGCTCTACAAAGTGCTTCTGGGGAAGATGCCAAGGAAAAGACAAGGTTACAAAGGTAGAGACTGAAAAACTGGGAACAGTTGCTGGCCAGAGGTTTTTGTGGTGGTGGTGTTACTCATCAATTCAATTGCCTTATTTTGACTTATTGTGTTGCTGAGAAGGTTTTATTGGACATTTCTGTGTGCTTTTTCTGCCAAGTCATACAAGCCACTTACATGCCACAAAGTCTATCTGGGCTAAGTTCAGTTCTTACTTACACCGCTATAACACTGAAGGAACTGTGCAGAAGACACCACAGTTTTTCCAGACATACATCAGTGCAACTGAAGAGGATCTCAACCATGTGATTTAAAGTTCACAAAAATGTGACATTTAGTGAGATGATGTTTACAACAACTGGCATTTTATACAAGTCCATCTCCATCTTGAGACAATGAATGATGACTGCATCCAAATAATATGCTGCAAGTCTTTAACAGTTCTGTTACATACCACGACAAGGATCATTTTTCACTAAGAACTCATCAAGTGCCATCCAGCCACCTCCAACACGGACCATGACCGTACTTCTTAGGATACGAACAAGGCGCAGTTGTTGAGAGTCACCAAACTGCAATAAAAATCAAATGACAGTCTGAGGTTCTCAGGCATTCAGATGCAGTTCAACACTGATTGGTTAAAAAAATCAGACATATTAAAAAGTTTATTTTGATATTTAATTATTAGTAAATACTAAAAAAACCCCCAATTTTTTAATGAAGATTATTAAAGCTGTTAAGATTTCAAATCAGATGGCACTGCATTAATCAAAAGAAGATGGCAGGGTGGTAAGAAGAAACTCAGGTTTAATTTTATGCTTGATTCTCAAATGTCTGAGTCATAAAAGAAGCAGAATTAGTAGTACATTATTTAATTGGTTACAGTCTGATTTTGTGCAAATTAATGAAGATCTATTTGCATTATTTCAGTGGTAAAATCTTAAGCAAACACTCTTCTGCAACAGTCTTGATTTTTAGTGTTGTCAGCTGAAAGGAAGGCAGCATCACTTTAAACAATCAGTGTATAATCTGGAAATTCAATGTGTTATGAGTGTTGCACAGTTGAATCAATTGATTCATCTATGGGAATATTTTCAGGTATAGCACTACAGTGCTGACACTGCTTACCTATAGCAAGGTGCATGTGGAGAAGGGAACATTAAAGAACCAATGAATGATTAATAACTACCATTATGTTTGTCATTCCTCTGTCTACACATCAAGGTTCTTCATGATTCAGAGATGCACAACAATCTGTTTCATACTAAGTTCCTGTATGAGTCCTTTGGGCTGATGGCCCAGGCCTAATGCATATTTTGCTCTTGAAACCTGTGCAACAAAACCTGTACGCAGTACCTTCACTCAAATTCACATCAAAGAAAGCATGACCAAAATGTTGACCTCACAATCTCAAGAAAACTAACCAGAAGAATTCAGCACTTTTAAGCCAGCACTACAAAAACATTTTGATACCAGATCACCAGGCCAAGTGCAGTGCACTCTCACACAAACATGCAGAGCACTCACTAAAACCAATGGGGATTGAACACCCCTCTTCGGGACAATCTCTGACCCTTGGAGAAGGCTGGCCATAATTCAACTGTACCTACTTGCTCCAGTGATGGGACTGAACAAACCACACAACAATTGTGCTCCCTAATTGTTAGATGACTTTAGTTGTTTGGTACTACTCAAGCCAAGAAGAGAGAATAAGTTTAAAGGAATATTACTTTTAGGAACCAAACAAAAGCAAAGCTTGCTTCTGAATTCAATAATAAATTGTATTTGCAATAAGTAAGAGCCTTCACATGAGCAGTATTTTTAAGAGTTTTTTAATAATGCATTCAATATGTGCCAGACAAAGAACCATTTTTACATGTAGATCAAAGTTTTTTTAAAAAGGCATCCAAATTAATGCTGTTTATTTTCACTGGCTTGTTCCTACCAAAATTTTTCTAGTGATTCTGAAGATAGTATCTTTCATCTTTTCTTTATTTTTTTCCCCATCAGAGAGTAATTAATCAGTTAGACCCCATCAGGCAACTACAACAGGGGTCAAATACAGTGTGCCCAGAAAGAAACTGCCCAGCTAGCTGAGGTTAATTCAGAAAGCGGGGTTGAAAAGTAACAAGTAATGCAATAGTATCTATCTATCACTGCATTTATTATTATGGTAACTCAGTTGATTTCCTTGCTAAAATAGCCTGGATACCAACTTTCTTTAAACAGTATTTAACATTATTTCAAATAACCAGAGGTAAAAACATAAAGGAGTTTAAACTACAAAAAGGCCTGTTCTTGACAATAGCCTGTAGGTGCCATTCTGCATCAGTAATAGTTTCTCAAGAAATGCTCTATGTTTCCCAGATCTGAGAGTACAGATGACAGATAAGAGGATTAACATTATTTCAAACAGTTCTTTCAAAAAGAGACTTGTTCTGTATGTGGAAAATATTTTAAATTATTGCTTAAGGCATGTGGCAAGATTATCCACTGCTCTGTGCTGTCTTCTATACTTAACAGGCTCTGCTAGTATACAAGAGTGGACCCACATTTTCAACGTCTTGAGATTTAAAATGGCTATTGCTGTTGATGCTAGCATGACCAGAATGGATTACATCCGTTATTGCCTTTTTAAAAGCATAAGACTAACAGTATCTGATATCTGGTTTGCATAAGGTGCTTCCATTCTTACTGGGCAGATAGGATTTAGCACTTCAGGAAGCTGTGTATCAGTGTGTAGCACAGGAGTTAGAGCTGGGCAGCATTTCCTCCTGAGGGAGGACTCACCAGTGACCCAGTTGACACAAAGTATTCTTAAACACAGCTCAAGTACATTATAGACTTGCCATAGCTCCTTGAAAACACTTTGGGAGAAGGATTAGTCTAAATGGGAAGAGCAATTTTATTTTGCCTATTTCCAAAATAGGTATTTAAAGATTCACTGTGTTAGTACATAAAATAATTACTATCAGCTAGGTTCTTAATCAGTCTGCTTGATTGCATAGAGACTATAACTTTTTTTTTGCAAAGATTGAAGTATTTTTTGTGCAATTTGCAATGAATAAGTGATAAGACCCTGGGATCTGTTTGCCATGATTAGCCTTTAATTAAATGGCCTAAAAAACCACATTACAGAATTTTGAAGGATTCAACTATAAAACTGATTAGATAATCGCAATCTCTACAATTGCAATTTAAATGCTCAAGATTTTTTGCTATGGGAATTGCTGCTGACCATTATCTGGTTCCTTTAAAAGTAATCTCCTTAATGAGGAAAATGACCAAAGAAAGCAGGTGAGGGATTGTAGAGGAGGGATCCTGAGACAATGCTCCATAGCATTTAAAGAAATACCACAGCTGACCAGCAATGAATTAGCTGAAAATTAAAGGATGGCGAGAAGACTGACCATTGCAAGCTTAAATCACTATGCGTTAGAAAAAAAAAAAAAACCAAAAACCAAAAAAACTTCATAACACATTCCACTGGTTTATACCTGATTTCCCAGGAAGAACTGATAAGAAATGAAAAATGGAAGAGAGACACGATTAGTTTACAGGAAATTCTCTACATGACCTAGAATACATGCAAACTAACACATTAGACATTCTAAATAAAGTATCTACTTGAGAGATGAGCAGGTAGCTAGCCATCCAGAGACTGAATATTGCAAAATATTCAAGGCCATCATTTCCTTCCCATTGCTGTTTCTGTGGGCTTTTAAAATCTACAAGCACTTATTAATCTCTCTTAGCCAAATATTGCCTATTTTACCTCAAATTGTTCTGGTTATTGAATCCAGGGGTAGCAGATCTTTCTCTACTGTGTGATATTTATTTTTCTGTATTCTAAAATAATTCTACAGGTATCTAACATTTTCCTTATATTTCAGACGTATGCATGTTCCAATAAAATGACTACAGTGAATGTACATTGAATGAGTACAAACAAATACACTTTGGTAAAAGATTTTTGAAGTACAACACAATACCACAAGAAAATATCAGTCACTTTTTTATGAAACTAATAGAAAATCAGCTACAGTTTAAATATTTAAGGTATCCAGGCAGAAAGACCAGCTTTTGAGGATATATTGTATGTATGTATGCATGTGTACAGATGTGTGCAGTTAGCTGTTAAAATTCCTATGACTGAAAACAGCTTCAATAATTAAAGTGAAAATAAATACAAGCATCAGCAATTTTCCATATTTTTAGTCTATATGTTCTAACAAGAAAAAAAAAATTAGGCAATCTTAAAGAAAATGTGTAATTGTCATACAAGATTCCTGTGAATTCATATAGCCTAATTCCTTGCTTAAACCATATTATATGAAGAAAGCTGAAAGAACCGAGGCCCTTAAAAGACTTACCCTGTACTTGTTATCCCCAATCTGTTCCACTTGAAACCGCTTCGCACATTTACATTTCGCTACCTGCCTTGTAACCTGCAAAAAACCACAACAGGACCATTGCTTTAATAAGCACATTTCCAAAGATTTGGGTACCTAGCAAACTTCAGATTGAATAGGAGTGAAAATAAAGTGAATTATTACAGAATATGACTCCAGGAGAACAGAATGCAACCTAAGAAAGCAGAGAATGTACCTCATCTTCAATTTTGTCAGCATCTGTGAGAGGCTTGTATGCATCCTTGTTTGGATGAAGAGCTGCTACAAATTCATAATAGTCAATATATCCATCACCATCTCTATCAAAAATGTCTGCAACAGCACTCATTTCAAGTCGGCTTGTAGGGAACTCTGCAGGATAAAGACAACAACACAAATTTTTTCACTTTTCAACCCCATTACAATGAGAGGCTTTATCACAAATATTAGAAGGTGATTAGGCATTTGGTGACAGATAGTGCTTGTCAAAAAAATAAGGACATTCAAACAAGTGAAGGAATATTTCTGAAAAAAACCCCAGTCTGAATCTCCAGTGTTACCCAGATATTGGATTAAAATGAGTACCATACTGTGGCTTGAAGACAGAGACAAAAGCAAGGGGACAGATTAAAATGTAAAATATATGGGTGGGTGTGTGTGTGTTAACATTCTGACCTTCAAAGTGCATAAAACGCCAGAAATTAACACGATAAATAGTTAGTGAGGAAAGGTCAAGCAAGAGTTTCAGTGCTGATTAAATCTGGAATGTGAAGCCTTCTCCATGCATGGTGTTTCATCAAGTCCTTCTTTAGATCAAGTTCACAGCAGAGATTCTCAGTTAAATGGTCAAAGAAAATTTCAAGGTGATGAACAGGGATTATATCAGGAGTGTTTGGCATTCATAATAAATTGAAACCAACTGAGTTAAGAGTAAACTATTTAACCTCTTGGTGGTATTAAGGTTTTTTTCATGAAGTTTTATTAATCCAAGCAAAACAACAATATTCACATATAGTGATCTTTTACTGCATTTCCTAAAGCAGGGGAAAATATACAGAGTACAATATTTTCCTACTGAGTAACACTAAAATGAAATGCTAGAAGCAGCCCATTTCTGAATCATTACTGTTCAAAGCAAAAGTCTCCATGATCTGAAGATAAAGGATTATGTTAAATATTAGGTCCTTACCTGTTATGAGGCTGTTCCTAAAAGGAAATATGATCACATATACGATGTGGAAGACTTACATTACCACCATACCTAAGGAATACCGATCCACCAGGAAAGCTAGGAAAATTCCTTGCTAATTTGATTGCTTGGCATTTTAAGCCTATATAGGTCTATGAATATTGCCATGGCTCATGGAAACACTGGTTTCAAAAATTACAGTTTCCTTCTGTAATTGAAACTATTCCATGTAAGTCCTTTAATAAAAATCATATGATCCTTTGAACTGATTTTGAAAATCATCTATAGGTTACATAAGGTACCTCTTACTATTATGAGTAATCAATCAAAAAGTAATTGTTGAAGTAGCTAGTGGACTATAGGAATGACAATCTGAGTTCAGTAAACCAGCAAACTACTAATTAGACATTAATATAAATGTGACATTTGTGACGTGATTCACAATGTAAAATAACTAGAAAGAGTTTCTAGAATCTAGAAATATTTTCAAGTAAAAAAATTATAAAGTAATAATAATTAATAAATTCAAAAAGGAAATCTGTGACCTTCTAACAATAAAATGCATAGGTCACACTATCTAGACAATAAGACTTCATGAGATGTTTGTTCCAAGTTCAACATTATGTTAATTTTAAAACTTACTTGAAGAAAGAATTCCATCAATAAATTCCTGTCTTGTAATCTTTCCATCCTGATCTTTATCAATCCTCCTAAAGAAGTCCATCACGCGAGACTTCTTATGGTTCATCCATCGCATGTATTTTTTCCTCCAAATATCAAAATCAAAGTTGGCAAATTCTCTCAGCTTAATAAAAAACAGAAAGAACCTTTTTCAGCTGAAATCCATCAATCTAGAACATCAATGAGATAGATACCATCTGCGTTTTGTTGAGTAATTGATTCTTTGAGGACCTATGCAAGCATTTTAAATATCTCAACTCTCCTCATTTAAAATTATGATGACAGCTTTTAAAGCATATTGAAGCACATGTATCACAGTGTTTTCAGTTAGCTGTGCCATACAATACAATACAACAAACATGGAAGCTGTTCACAGTATTGGAATTTAATCCAGGGTAAAGAAAATTATGCAAAATTGTGTATATTTTGTACAGCGCTTTTCTGACCTCTTCAAGTCTGTCCAAAGCATCGTTTAGTTTTCTTCTTCTTTCCAAGGCCAGAAGCCAAACTTGCTGCCATTTGCTGACTAAAAGGTTTACCCGTGGATTCTTGGTTTCAATTTGTGCCTGGGCTGCTGATGGATAAATGCCTGGTGTTGGGGAACGCTTTCCTGTTAAAACATGATAAAAAGCATAGGGCTCACCCAGTTCAAACCAAACAAACGTTCACATGAAATGCACTTGACCTTCCTAAAATTATTCCTTCCTGTCCCAAATAAGGAGGTCATACTCCAAGGTGATTCCATATAGTGGGATTTTTCTTCCTTTTTTTTTACCATTGCTGGGAAACAACCCAGTGGTGGTTACAGCCTCTTTTATCTAGCCAGGAGCAGTTAGTGAGGGCTCCACTAGTCAAGCTGCACAGTTTAAATTAAATCTTCATAAATCTCTCAGAGTTGCAAAGTAAACAACCTCATTTTAGAAGCAGGTTCCATGTATGGGTAAGTATAAAATACAATGGGTAAATACATCTAAAAATACAAAAAGCAATTTCCTCACTTGATGATTCACTTTCCATTCAACTTCACTGAATACACTTTTAAGTGGATTAATATAATTTTATACACAGTAAGAGCACAATGTTGTCTCTATATCTCTCTGTGAAGTTGTCTTCACTTTTACATAATGGAAGATTTGCAAAGACTCAGCATGTACCTGCTCTTGGCAGTTTAAGGGCACGGGAAAGGCTGCACACTTCAAAAATAGCTATTCATGAAGATTAGGACAAAATGTAAAAATACATGTCTGCTCTGAGAAATTTCCTCACAATTTATAAAAAATGAGAGATAATTAGAAAAAAGTCAGCCAAGGGAATTTTACCCTTTTCACCAAAAGTTAATCAAACCTTTTAGATTATTAGCAATCTGTAAACTTTATAGATAGAGCAATAGTATGTGTGACACACCCCAAAATACGCTGTTACTTACTTCCTGCTCTCCCCTTATCAAGGACAGGAATATGAGATTGTACTGGAGAGGGTTCAAGTGCTTTCCTTTTATAGGTCTTTGTAACTTTATCCACATCAGGCTGTTTTCTGGTCATTTCTTCCATGAATGTCTGCAATCAGATAGAGGGGATCTTAACTAACAATACACAAAAGTAACCAGAGGAATGAAAAACATACACAATAGCAAAACACCAAAGTTAAAAAGAAATGCACAGACAGACACTTATAATGCCAGCCTCACAATATAGGCACAGACAAATGCTTGTAGATAAGAAAAATCAGCAGTATAAGCTTTTAAGATCACTATGGCCTGGCTGTTAAAATAAGGTGAAATCTGAAAAACAATCTGTCAAATTCCTTTATTAACTGTAAATGGTGAGGTGATAGAGAACAGAATTTTGCTTCCAAGATCCTACTATTAAGACTGCAGTTCACAGAAGTGATACAGCACTGGTGTATAAGCTGGGTTAAGTCTATGAGCATTCACAACACCAGCAGCTCCCTCTGGCACTTCATAAACCTATTTTTGATATTTAATCAGTAAAGCCACACTGCAGCACTAGATCTAAGGTGGCAGCAGTATCATACATTTCATGTGGCTTTTCTTTTATTCCCAATCCCATCCTTGCTTGTATTCAATTATTATGAGAAAAAATAGCAAAGGAGATTTGCACTTGACCACGCAGCCTAGCTGAGATGTGAGCCCCATGAGAGTGACACACATCACTTAACAATCCTTACCTGATGTTCGGCTATAAGCGCTTTAACTTCCTCAATCTCCTGGGGGATAACCTCTTTATCTTTTTCAGTTAGTGTAGTCTCTGCCCACTGCAGCCAGGACAGCAAGGCTTCCAGCAGCTCCTGGTTAGCAATGAGTCCAGCCAGAGCTCCTGCCAGTCTCTGTTGATGTTGTTTAGCCCACGCCAAGACCTTGACAAAGGAACCAATACATGAGTATGTGCACATCTGAAACCCTTCACAGTTTATTTAAAATTGCTCTGCTAACTCTAAACTGAGAGCTACTTCTTAGCCCTACTGATGTTTGAATATCAAAGGTGTTAAATGTAGTAGCTGATCACTAACAGTAGCTAGGTAACAAGAATTTCTAATCCAACACATTTCTTCAACAGATATTCAGGATTAGGTGCTGCTAAACACAGTAACTAGCACATTCAGGCAACATATTAAGAATTTTAACTATATGTGTGAGTTAGTGAATCACACAGGATTTTGTGTCAGTTTTCCTCCTGGACACTCCTGAAGCCATACTTGGCTATCACCAGTATTTTGTTTTTCTTTAAGCTTAATATAAAACAGAAAATACCACCTTAACAGCTGAGGGTAAAACCTACCTGTAGCCACTTAAATCATTTAGATATCTTCCATATTAAGAATATGTTGGACAGAAATCCTCTCTAATCAGAAAATCCTTCATATTTGCCCCTGTATTTTCTTTCCTTTGTAACTTTTCAATTTCCCCCTAGAAACTATTGGTTTTCCTCACTTGGGAAGTGTCAGACAGTATTTCCTTTAATACATACAAACAAAGGAGCTGTACCATCTGCTTTAGCTCTTAAAGCCCTGTAAGTTTTGAAAGAAAGCCTAGGGAAGCACAGTATTCACATCCATCACCACGGGTATTTTAAATGTTTAGTTCTCAACAGCTGGACCATTTCCTCACAGTGTAACTACCATGTTAGTTGTCAGCTATGTTCTAATCGAAGATGGACTGCTGCAACGAAGATGGTTCAACATATACTGACCTCTTCAAACCTGGCTCTGATGATTGTTATCCAGTGCTTAATGGTGGTGATGGAGTCTGGGTGGCAGATAGCCAGAATAGCTTCTCCCATACCTGTTGCTTTATTCAGTTCTGCCTTTTTCTCTTCTAGTTTCTTCATAAATTCCTAAAACAGAGGTAATAATTTTAATTAGATGCTGGCAAAATTTGCAAGAGAAATCTGAGTGCATAATTTGGAAGGTCATGAGCCTCTTGACTGCTCAAGCAGATTCAACTTGCAAGAGGCAAGTTTCACTTGTATGAGAAAAGCCTAAACTGTTTAAAAAGTCTATTCCACATAACGTACTAAACAAAACTCTAAAACCTTATCCCAACTTGCCACTCCTTAAAAGCCCACCACACTCTAAATCCTTGAAAGATACATGACTTTAATAAAAAAACCAAAGGAAAATCACAGCATTTAGAAGTGCTGCAAACCAGTTATATGATGGTTAGAATCACTACTGGCAACATTTCAATGACTTGGTTTGTCAGTTACAGCAATTCTTCATAATAAACTATCAAGCTTCTTCCAGAGGCTGGAAATGTCCAACTACAATTGCATGCTCAGACAAGATGACAGAGTTCAGGAGCAGCTATTCTAAACCAACACAAATGTGACAACTCAGCAGCTGAGGGGGAGAGACACAGCATGTGGGAAAAATCCTGTAAAAAGCAAAAGGATGTTTACAGCTTTAGGCATCCAAGCTCATAGTTATTGGTATTCCTGTGACAGCAGGACCAGAAATGGATGTGGGGGAGAAACAGCAATAAGAAAAAGCTACTGAAAGGAGGACTTTCCCCATCCTTTCTATAGCTTGCATTTCTTTCTTTTTTTTCTTTTCCCCTTTCCCTTTTATTTTTGGTTAACATTACTACTACAATGATTTTACTTTTCTGCCTATATGTTTATGCAAGTCTGTGTGTCTTTGTGAGCATCCTTAACTGGAACTGCTAATTGCTCTCAGTGCCTAGTGCAAATTTTTTTTATACTTTAACATCTTTAATTAGGCTACCAAATGGAACCATGTCTCTGAAAGCTTAACTCTTCCTCTCTCTGGCCATAAATCCATTTATTTTGGATTAAAGATGAGCCAAGTCAGATCCTAGACAATTCAAAATCACCAAAACATTATAAAAACAGGTTCTTCAACAACTCATAATGACATTATCCTGTGCCTTTACAAAGTAAGTATGAAGTTTTTATGAAATAAAATGTAAAAGATATAATCTCTTCTACCTTGTTCTAGAAGCCTGGAATATGTAGGCTCTATATTTAAATGTATTTGATTTGTATTTAAATCAAAATTAATTTTGATTTAAGCTTTAATTATTGACAGAGTTTAAGACCCAAATCATAATAGCAAACCTTCTCTCATAAAAACACATGCATCCTTACAATATATCAGTTCAACATAGTTTTGGAAAAGTTGAACTGGATTATATTGAGGGATTACCAAAACAAGCCAGAGACAGGTGGAAAATGGGAAAAAAAACCCCATTGTGTTCCCCTGCTCAGCTGTACTATAGTATTTCAAGAATTAAATCTATGACACACAGCTTACAGCATATTAAACTCTCCCTAATTGTATTGAACTGGGTGGCAAACCAGTGACACAGACACATTTACAAAAGAGGAAATGGGATGCTTTTCATTGAGCAATGCAGTGCATTATCCCACTAAAGCTCTCAGTCCCTAGAGAGATGGACAAGTGACAGATACCTCTCTGACTGAGATAGCAGATTCACTAAATCATGTGCAGTGTTCAAGAGGAGAAAAATCAGAAATGGGCATAAATATGGACCATTTGGATAAAATACTGTCCCGAAGAAAACATTTCTACATGTAGTTGAATACAAATGCAATAAAACTATTTTACAAAAATCACAGTGACAAAAGGATGATACATTTCATATTTATGTAATAATATCAGTCATACATTTTATTATAGTATGCAGCATTATAATGCATACATGGTATTTAAAAGTAAAATAGATTACTTCTTCCCTTATTTTCTTTTTGTCTTCTTGAAAGCTAATGTTATAAGCTTAAAAGGAGAGATGACCTATTGAAAAAGATTGTGTGAGTGGTAAAACTGTAGTGCCATAATCTTTCTTAGCCTAACAGTTTCTCTATTTCTATTGTTGCCCTTTCAGAGGAAAATGTGGTAGGGAGAACACCTTCTAAAGCTTACTAAAAAAATTTAAGTACAGTATGGCCACATCTGACACCGAGATTGGTTGTGTTGTGCTAGCTATCATCCTTCCCAGCTGGACAGGGTTTCTCAGAGACAAACTTTACTTTGAGATTCCAAGTTATGCTTCAGCTTTGGCAGCACAAATTTTGAAATTAGTACAGAAACACTTTGCTAATCTATCTACAGTGTGGAGGAAGACATTTAAAGTTATATTTTTTAATTATTTCAGTGGACCTAAGATTTCACCCAGTTCTCTTCTCTGTAGTCAGAAGATTTAAAAAATCAAATAAAAGGGAACTGGTGAAGCACATGTGGAGGAAAGGCAGCTAAAAGACATTTCACTGAACAGAGACATTAAGTTGCTGCTGCCAACATTAGCCAACACACTATGAGGTTGCTACATCAGCACACATTTGATGCATACATACATTTGATGCATACATACATTTGATGCATACATACATTTGCCAGCTTATGACTAACACTCAGTTTCCAGGGCCCAAAATTAAAACTGAAAACTTTTTCAAAACATTGCATTTTAAGTACATTGAGAGTCCCTCACTTAAGAACCATTTAATAGTTCTATCTTGCATGTACTCCTCTGCATAATTATATTAGCAAAATCAATTTAAACAGGATGCCTTTCCAATCTCCATTTCATAAATGTTGCTTTAACTTTCTTCAGAGCAATGACGAACATATACAGGACTTATAACTTGTTCTATAACACTGTGGGCACTACACCCCTGGTACTGTTTCGTGTAGGCTGCGCTGTGCGTGTTTGTAGCCTCCTGTTTGGAGAGTGAAAATTTGACCTCTATGGTCCTTCCTTAGCCAATTTCCCATTTCATTACTGCAAACTTAGTTTGCTGGCCTATAATCTACTACCTGCAGTACCTATGCCACTGCAATATTACAGTTAGCCAATGCATGTGAAGCAGGGCAGCACGCTGTTTCACCATGACAAAAGGTTCATGGATGATAACATCATTCTGCTGACATTCACAATGACCTTGCAAGAAAAGTCTATGCCATTTAGGTCAATGGTGCTAAGGAGACAGATACACTTTTGCTACTGTAGCAGTCTGTGTGGTAATTTCAGGCATGATAGACTCCACAGATGCAGTGGCTTGCATCTGTCTCTAAACGTTTATAGCAACTTTCTAAAAGCCCATTTTTTCTTTAATAAGCCAAGATGACTCAAACAACAGCCCAACACCAGTCTGGACATCAAACTCTTAACTGCATTAAATTTCTAGCTTCTCTACAAAAAGAATTGCCCAAACACTGGTTGCTGGATAGAACTACCTGGGATAGACTCTGCCTCCTTTCCTCTATTTTACCACCCATCAGAGTAATTAGAATGAAGAGGATCCTCTTCATTTTCTTGCTTACCCTGTGCTGCTCTATCAGTGTTCGCAAGGCCTCTTCATCATCTGGAAGGATGCCGTGGAAACGAAGAGCCTGCTCTGCCTCTGCCAGCCACTCCAAAAGGACATGGACAACTGAGTGGAATTCTTCTGCCTGTTAAGGTACAAGATGTCATGGTCACTCATGAGATGACCTGACAGACACACTGCAGCTTACACAGGGAGACTGAGCCCACATTTGGAATCATTAATCATCCAGCAGTACCGGCACATTATCTTTCCATTAAAAAGTCAATGATACACAGCACTACATTTCCATAACTGTAAAAACAGCTCATCTTTCCCAAAAAATTATAGGAAGCCTAAAAGCCTGTCCATGCTTCTAGTCATCTGATTTATAGTGTATTTGCAGCTCAGTTGAGAATGTCATGCCTTTGCACTGACAAATTACACAGGAGGTGCTTTCAGGGACTAGCTGGAGAGATGAGAACTATTGTCTGCACAGCCTAAAGCACCAGTTAAACAAAATGAATTGACAGCCTGTTGGAGAGTGACTCTTTTGTGTCTAGAGAAAACAAGAAAGATCCACCTTTGGGTACAGCCATATTCAGACACAATTAGTGTTTGAAGTAAAGTTCAGGATTGTGTTTGCTGAGCAAAGCAGAGCAGGAATATTGTACACAGTGGACACATTGCTACTGCAGGAGCCCCATCCTAGCATCAGTTCAAGCTAGTGTATCTTCAGAGAGCTGTATGTATCTTCAGAGATAATTCATATTATCTCAGGTTTGGAAACAATACAGATACACCTCTTTATTGGGACTGGTACCAGATAATGCTGACATACACAGACTGTTCTAGGTTGTGACTGCACTCAGCACAACTCTATTTTTTCTCTGCAGTGCCTCACCATGCATTGTAATTGTGCCAATGTAAAGAATTTTACAATACGCAAATTTACTTCTTTCCAATAAGGCACAAAAAGCATAAATATGATTGCAACCTCCTGCTTCTTGTGAATGGGGCACAGTTCTTTATCATCCTTCAGATTTGACTGTAACTTCAGTGATTTCCTTAGATGGTAAGGTCTTCAAAACATTTGTTTTGCATTTGTAGCAGAGACTAATAACAACAGGAATAATAAATGCTAAGAGGCACTATTTATGTGCTGTGATAGAAGGATAGACAAGGTAAGCAATGCATTAGCACGTAAATGAGTATTTTCAAATGCAATGAGAGTGAATGACATCAAGTGAAAATGAAATTAAATTTCTCACAACTAAACTGCAAGATGTTTTTCACTCCTTCTCATACAGTACATGTAGCAACATTATTGTTCCTCTACCTGCCGAAGGGCCTGTTCCAGTCGTGTTTGCTTGGATACTGACAGGGCACAAACTGTGTCCCAGCGAGTGCTTAGCTCCTGCATCTGGACTTTGACCCAGGAAGAGTCATCACGACTGCCTTCTATCAGCTCCCTTGCAGAGCGCTTCAGAGCCTGGACACTGCTTGTTCTTTTTCCCAGCTCCTTCTGGAAAACCTAGACACCATCAAATATATTTAAAATGTTTAGCTCACTAAGACATGCTTATGTTAAAAACAAGAAGAAAACTACTGGTTATGAAAAGAAATGAAAATATGGATTTATTTCTGTCAAGAGTAACTCCCTTTAAGTGATGCAAAACACCTAAGTTCTATTTATTAGATTCCATAGGAAGATATTAATACTCTCTTCTAACATAATAGAACTGGAATATGGTAGGAAAATGTCAGGCAGATCCCAAGAGTCCATTCTGGTGCAGTACATGGGAAATCCAGTCTCCCTACCACTGCTGGCTTTCCATTCCTTATCAAAGCAATTGATCTGACACGGATTAACACATAAGATTGCTGTGGCAGGAAAAGATCAGATAAAAAGCTAACAATCAAGGAGAGGGTTTAAAATCATCCAAACAGAAATAAATCCCCGTCTGGGGGGTCTAACTGTCAGGTTGTGGATCTTGCTGCTTATTCACATATTTATGTGGGAGTATGTTCACAGTAGTAGATTGAGCAAGCTCCAGTTACTTAAAAGAAGCTCCTAAAAGAAGATGATTACATTGTGCCATGCCACTGACTGCAACTTACTTGTGATGGACAATGGGATTTCAGAAGCAATTGAAGCATAGTGCAGGCTAATTTTTATAGACAACCCATGTTTCCAAACACTTTTTTTTTTAAGCCTAAAATCTCCTCCTCAGTGGAGATGAGATACTGAAAGTCACAGGTGGATGAACAGAGGGACCTTCACCTCCTAATCTTTCCAGGCTGCAGAGCTCTGCCTGTGTGTCACCTTTGCAATACAAGTAACTTCAGCAGCCACTTCTTCTGACATACAGAACTGCAAAACTGGGAATCAGAGGCAGAGTCCAGCATCTCCTACTTGTTCCCACATCCAAAACCACTTCAGTAACAAAATGCTGCAGGTGTCCAACACAAGCTCCCTGGGCCTTGGTCTAGTTAAAATCTATGCACAATTTTGGCACTGTAATAACTTTTCTCAATAAATATACAGCAGCCCGACAGGTCTGAAAGGCTGCTGTAGTCATGATAAGTGCACTGGACATTTAGTTAGCAGATGGACTATAAAAGGGCTCTCTGCCCCAGAGTTTTCCAGTAAAATAATTTTTGCCATCTCTTGCCCCTAGACACATATTTGCAAATGCATATTTGTGATTTATGGCATGATATTAATAAATACACAGGGTAGCACAATAAAATAGAATATCTCAGGGCTAACTGGTAATAATGAGTCACTAAGAGTTGTCCTCTTTCGTGTATGTTTTATAGCATTTTCTAGTGTTGACTACCTTTGTGTTACAAAATGATTTCATATTTCTAAAAATTACAGAATAATGAAAGACAAAGATATTATTAAAATGTTACACTTATGAGCAGTCCAGTAAATAAAAACCAGAATTTTTGGAACTACCTTGTGGTTGTCAATCAGGTTCATTACTAAATCGATGTCTCCATGTACTGGTTGGTCTTCTGCTAGCTGAGGTTCTATTTTGTATAACCAGTCAATGAGAGCTTGCAGAGCATCAGTAAACTGTCCCGAAAATAGCAGGGCTTCCTCCAGTTTATTTTGTCTGAGAGGGGAAAAAAAGCCAAACAACCACACACACACACACACACACAAATCATTTATACACTTCAGGAAAATATTTGCAGCAGAAAATAAGAGAATCATGGAAGCGTTAAGGTTGGAAAAGACTGGTAGATCATTGAGTCCAACCACTATCCCAGCATCACGACGTTCACCACTACATCATATCTCAAAGTGCTATATCCACATGCCTTTTGAACACTTCAGGGATGGTGACTCAACTACTTCCTTGGGCAGTCTGTTTCAATGCTTCACAACCCTTTCAGAAAAGAAATTTTTCCTAAAATCCAACCTAAACCTCACTTGGTGCAATTTGAGGCAGTTTCCTCTCATGCTGTCATTTGTTGTCTGGGAGAAGAGACCAATCTCACCTGGCTACAGCCTGCTTTCAGGCACTTGTAGACAGCAATAAGGTATCCCCTGAGCCTCCTTTTTTCCAGGCTAAATAAACCCAGCTCCCTAAGCCACTCCTCACAGGACTTGTGCTCCAGACCCCTCCCCAGCTCCACTGCCCTTCCCTGGACTCACTCCAGCCCCTCAATGTCTTTCTCGTAGTGAGGGGCCCAGAACTGGGCACAGGATTTGAGGTGTGGTCTCACCAGTGACAAGTACAGGGGGACAATCACTGCCCTGGTCCTGCTGGCCACACTACTGCTAATACTGGCTAGGATGCCATTGGCCTTCTTGGCCACCTGGGCACACACTGGCTCACGGTCAGCTGGTTGTTGACCAGGACCTCCAGAGAACTTCAAATCAAGTTTCCCTTTTTAAAGGGCTCTTCCTTCCACTTCCTCCCCAGCTCTTCTACCATACCATTAGGAAAGTATACATTTGCAGTATTTTACTGTTTTGGCATTCTTAATTATCAAACAAGCTAGCCACTCTGGTTCTACTTTTACACAAAAAATTCCAAAAATAGAAGCCTTTTTCTTATTTGATGAGTAATTAGTTGAGTTTCATTTACCTTTCCACTGACTTTCCACAAATTGTATCCCATTTATCTCTTAGTTCACTCAGCATGTCATCGAGTTTTAAATTGTCATCAGCCAAGGTGGTTTTCTCTTTCAAGGAACGTCCAGTCCTATTTGTAGTATCATACACAGAATGTTTGGCGCCAAGAGATTTCTGGAATTCCTATATATACCGAAAAAAAAGAAAATATCCATATATCATTAACTACTAACAGGCCATTGTTAATTAGTTTTTGACATACTATTTGCAACATAAACTGTAAATGTTGCTGCAAGAATAATTTAAACTACCTGCAAAATTTCTATGCTAGTGCCACAGTGCACCTGGGGCTTGACACAAGCAGACCCCTGCGTTTTATCCTTCTCTGGAAATGGAGCTCTATGCTTACTGGAACAACTTTGGGAAAATCCCTCCTTCAGTGAGGGCAATGATTCCTGGCCTACCATAATATTCCCAAATTTCAGCCTCGTAGTCAGAAGGATGTGAAAGAACTGCTACTTTGGGAGCCATTAACAGAGCATTCGTTGCACTACATTCTTACAAACTAAGATTTCAAGCCACTTGTACGGCTCCCCAAGAGCTACAAAGGTTATTCTGGTTTAGATCAACATGGACAAGCTGGGAAACCTCCAAGCAGAAGCAGCAGTCAGGCAACATCCAAATAACTCAATCTGTGCTAGAAGTAAAAATCACAAGCAGGTTTCTGTGTCCCAGAACTTGGGACAATGACAGTGACAGAGTTGGCCTGCCAGCTCTGCCAGCTCCTTTTGCACAGATCCTCTGGAAGCTTTTCACAGGCACAGAAGAGCACAAGAAACAGAGTTCATCTGATATGACACAGGAATTAACTGACAGAGTAAATAATTAAACAAAGGAACATTGCCAAAAGACAGCACCAGCCCAACAAGGCAGCTTTTAAATTGCAGCAATCTTTGAAATGTTTTATTTCACACCTACATGAATTGCTAGCAGGGAAACAGTTGAAAAAAATAAATCACAAGTTTGCTTTAGAAAACCATTATACACAGCATCAAATATTTTCGGGTTTTTTTGTTACCAAAGAAGCAACATTTCTTTTGTAATTTAGTATTTCCTTACTATTCTTTCATTTTCCTCATATGAAACAAGAAAACAAACTTCAAGAAAAAACATAATTGTCAATCTAGGACTACAGTAAAAATAAATACAATTTAAAAAAAAAAACAGTTTTTTTGTAAAAGTTCCTTCAATACAAACAATATGTCTATGCTTCTTTTATTTGATGGGTTTTGTTAACTACTTAACACCACACAAAAAATGTTACTAGGTTTGCACATGGAAACGCAATTAAATTGCTGCCACTGAAAGATCATACAGGAAAAACAGAGTTAAAGATGGCAAAGGGTTGCAGTTAGTTCATTCCCTGAGACTAAACCACATCTACTTTCATTTGACTTCAGGTATAACTGAGAGTAGATTTTGGTTTAAGCTGCCAGGAACAGATAGGTAAGTTAATTACTGAGATTTTTTTCAGCTAGATACCTTCCTTCTAAGGAAGATAGGCACATATAGATAAAATTAGCCAGGTTCATACAAATGCTGTAAGAACACTCAGCATTAGCACAGGAATGGATTGGGTGACCTAGTGCGGGTTTTTCCATTCCTGACTCCTAAAAATGAGAAAAAAATTCCAATAAACAGACTATGAATAACCCCCAAAAGTCCCTGGCAACATGCTAGATTTGAGTGAGAGAGAAAACATTATCTTGGCTTTTCTTTTTCAGGGACTTTTTTTTTTGGCAGTAACAGCTGGCAAAGAGCAAGTCCAAATTATTGCTTACAGCACACATTCAGTTGGGATAGAAAAATCCTTAACTAAATGGAGCAAGGAAACCTTCAAGGCTGGACAGAAAAGACAAAGACAGACACAGGGTATATGTGGGAGTGGAAGGAAAAGACTCAAAATACAAGGAAGGACGTTGCAGTGTTGGGAGGTTTGACAACTCATTAAAAAACAATTGAGTTGATTTCTTGAGAGGGTGGTGTTTGAAGTTTAAAGTCACAAAGTTCACCAAACTCCCTCTCTCACACACATTCATCTTTTTTCTCCAGATCACCAGTCCCAATCCTTATGTGCCTGTACCAATTTCATCCCATTCCTTAATGGGATTGAAGCAACTCAAGCTGTAGTGCTCTGCAGGCTTTCTACACAAAAGAAGCTGAAGAAAAGATAGCAGTGACAGAAGTGATGAGTCTGCCAGTCCATTTGGTTTCATAAAACGTACTGCTGTAGGTATAAAGCACATATCAAGTTTATCATGTTTAACATTTTTGAAGATGGGATGGGAATACAGGTAGAGAGTCCTGAAAACTCAAAGCCAAGTCACAGTGTTGACCATACTGGTGAGGAATTTGAATATGTAAAGAAAAGAGAGGAGTGAAAGGATTAGAAGATTACTAAGACTCAGACAATCATAACAGCAACATCCTCCCCTGCCAGTTCAGATCACTAACTTCAAATTCTAGCAACAGCAGCAATCCCAAAACAAACTGAAATTGCAGAGTTGACATAACAGAAAGTTAACTTAGGTTTTAACTAAAGGATTTTAACAGCAGACACAGGTAAAACTATTTTTGCTTGACCAACTGCCAGTTCTCGCTATATTAAAGGAGAATGTTTTCCTGGTTGATAAACAACACGTCATGCAACCTGAGAGATGATAAAAAAAATAAAGCAGACTGATGCAGTCATTAATATACATGACAAAATTTGTCAGAAGTAAAAGCAATCACCAGAAGCGACAGTGAAAAGAAAAAATTAGATATGCAAACCCTTCGGGATATTGTGAAATATGAAAAATATAGGAGTAAATGGAGAACAATAAAACTGACATAAAAAGTAAATATATGCCAAAATGTAGAAAACAGAATGATCTTTCAATATTCTAGTGTTTGATGAAACTGTCCCAAGAGAAATCTTAAGACACAATCATATCTCTGAAGATTCTACCACTCATCCACTTGATCCTCAGTAATATATTATTCTAGGCATTTTACAGAAGTCAAAATGAAGTAAAGACTACTTCTGTCTTTGCTTTTGCTCTGTGTCTGATGGAATTACAGAGCTTTACATTATCATTACGAGTTTGAAAAGCCAAATGAATGAGAGAGATTTTTACATACTCACAGCTGAATTTCTGAAAAGATGGTTTCAGAATTTTGAATCCAATAAAGAGAAATATGGGAGCAGTATTTGCTCTAATACTGTCATAGTGCTTTCTAGGGGATTTCATTAATATTTCCACTTGACATAAAGGGCAACTCCTAATCAAAATACTTGATTAAGATTATTTTTCACTTTTGAAGTTGTCTTGCAGTATTAAAAGAAACATCTCAACCCAAGTAAGCGGACAGTATGTTTTTGGTTAAAAAACATAAGAAAGCCTCTTCTGAGATCCCTATTCTGAAATGGTATTAATCTGCTTTTTAAAGTTTCCATGATGCAGTATTATTCTTTCCTCTTCATTTTTAACCATTCCCTCACATATCAGGTACTGTGAAAAGTTCTTTTCATTCCCACCCTGTTAAAACACCATCATTTAACTTGATGTGAATAAACACCCCATTGCAGTGAGGCCACAAATCTACTTTCTTTGATGACTGAACAGTACAAGGCTGAAAGACTTACCTACAATTCACTGGGCATTTTGTGTGTCATGACTCACCTTATGCTGTGCAAGCTGCATCTTTATTTTGTCAGGGTCATTTGCAATTTCAAGATCTGAGTCCAGAGATTTCTCTGACTCTTCCAGCCATTCCATAAGTTTATGCCAGGCTTCATGGAACTAAAAGAAAGTCATATTTGCATGGACTTTAAAATTCACTGGCTCATGAAACAGTTCAAAAGCATTAAACCCCAACCAAGACTGGCAAACTTTGACAAAATTTGATGCGTATTTTCTCCCTGGTCTCTTAAATAGAACTGGTCTAGCCATGTGCCCACTGTGTAGTAGTCTCCCTCCCCCAAGTGAGTTAACAACCTTTAATGTACATGATGTGCACACATCATATGTATCTGTCACAGACATATTGGTCATTTAGATTTCTACAGTGTTAGTAATGGATAGCAAATACAGAAAGAACAGGGCTTAGCTATTGCTTATATGGGACCATGGCAGTAAGTCACTGGGGAAAACTAGCCTCTGGATGACTGCCCAAGATGTTCCCTGTAACACTCATAAAAGCTCCCATTATATCAAAAGCTATCTTGACGAGCAAGGAACAGATTTTTGATCTTCCTTCCTGTTTCAAAGAAAAGAGCACTTCAGGGAAGGAAGCAGGGAAAAAGTAAAGATTCAACCAGTTTTCACAAAATGTCATCCGTTTGGGTTTTGATTTTTCTAAGCGGGTCATTTCTCTCTCTCTTGAAAATTCTTATTGCCTTGGCTGCCTACACATGGAAGCACAAGAAACTAGTTCAGAAACCTTTCAAGGCATCTAAGACACTGGTGTTCAGGGCTGTTGATTAGGCCTTGACACCAGTAGCCTTCAGAACTCCTTCCATACTCCACACACACAGTTGTCATCTTAATAACACTGTATTCAGCTTTGTAAATGCATATTGAAATGGAACCCATCTCATTGCAGAACTGCTTTGTGTGTGAATGCACAAGAGAAACTGCTGGAAAATAAGAAACATGTAATTGGCTTATGGGCTGATTCACTGCCCAGAGAACTTCTTGTTCTATGAACTGAGTGGTGGTAGTGGTGAACGTTGGAACATGGTTTAGCTGTGAACATCACCACATCTTGAATAGAAAGGAGCTAGAACTTCCTATTGATATTTAAACAGGTTACATTCCTCTCATTTTGCATCCTATCATTTATGTTCCTTGGTGAGGGAAACGTGTCAAAGGGAAAAAACACACATGCTCCCAAATAAAGAAAACTGTGCAAACAGCCCTCCCTCCCCCAGAAAAACAACCTCTCCATGTTTATAAGGAAATAAATGGAGATATCTTACCACATAGAAGATATTGGTCTAGTAACTAACATAAGAGATTGAGTGATAAGTGATGAGTATAATCAGGACCCAACACAGGCCCAAGAAGAAAATACTGAGGAATACTCCCACAGATTAGTGAAAAGCATTCATCATATTCTTTAAAATATACAGGGTTGGTTATGAAACTTCTTTTTGAAGACAGATGGCACTAATACACATCTGGAATCCATACTGTAACTTTCTTTTTTCAGGCAATCCTGTACTGCAGACAGAAGTCACTGCTTGGGTTGAAAATGATGCTTTCACCTCCCAAATGAAGTGCTCTGGGATTGAATCACAGAAATCACTCCACTAACTCAACACTGTCTGTTACATTAAACCCAGGCTTGCTTTGTGAGTGCTTTAGAGCTTCATATTCTTCAACAATCTGGATGCAATCACAACTAAGTTCAAAGAGCTGTATAACAGCTGTTGTCCCATTACCTGTTTAGCTCTTTTCCTTGCATCATCCAAAGCTCTTCCCCTTTCAACTAAGCGTTGGACTACTTTTTCCCATCGACTCTGTACACTAATCAGCAGATTCTTAATTAGGACAACGTCCTGTTTCTGGCTGAAGTATTTCAAATGGGTTCCAGTTTTGTCCAGCTCTATGATCTGATCTCGATGAGAGTTCACTTCTGTGGCAAAAACCTTGGGAAAAAAGAGTGAAAATAACTGAATATTGTGTTGGGTAAACACTGAAAAAACCCAGTCTGATAAAGAATGATGTAGTGAGAAAGACTATAAAATACAATTTTAAAACAAATGAAATGTTTCTCTGAGTGCCAGCATTATAGGGTTCATTTGGACATTGTTACAGTATCTCCACAGAGTGGGAGAAAAACATTACACATCTGTTTCTTTACATACCTTGTGTTCATCAATTTGAAATAAGACAGTGTCCAAGATAAGACTTGGCCGAGAAGCTGCAGTTAGAGTCTGCTCAGCCTGAGTAAGCCAGTTGATGAAATCTTGAAGTGAGTTGTGGAACTCCATTGCTAAATTGAGAGCTTCTTCCAGTTTGGTCTGTAAAGACAGGTCATACTTTATTAGCGGCTGATATTGTGCAGGGGCTTCAGCCAAGGAAACCATTTTAGTTCAGCACTTTGGAGTAAACCATTTTAGTTCAGCATTTTAAAACACTTTTCCAACTCAAAGTTTCTGAGTTTTAAAGTAACAGCCTATATTCGAGCATATTCAAGCAGATGGATACAGGAGTTACAGCAAAATTATGTATAACAGATGAATAGAAAATACAGCACCTAGTATCAAGATCATTTTTCCACATTAGAATTTATTTCCTACTACTTAATCCAGATGGGACATTTGGATTTATCAAGTTCAATGCAAAAAATGCAATGCAGTAGAATTTCAGAAATCTAAGGTGGTAGTGCATGTGGAAGAGACTCAAGTAGGTTATTAAATTTATTCTCTCGCACTTAATGAAGAATAAGTTTTCCTAGAGCACTTCTTTTTAATAAAGCCCAATTGTCATTTTGGTTGCCTGAACAGAAGCTAATTTGGGATACAGAATTTTGATGATCATGAGACAGCAGTCAGAGATTTTCAAACATTTACACTGCTGACCTCACTGAGCACTCCAACCTTACAGCTTCCTGCAAGAAGGTGCTCGTATTGGGTATAATTAGTTTGTCATTTTTACTTTGTTATTACCTTAAGAGACATCAGCATTATGACTTTAAAATACAGCTAAGTTGTGAGTTAAATATTTGTGCTTTATACTTATCAGGGCTGTACAGAGAGTTCCTCTGTTTGCAATCATGGGTATTCTTTTTCTTTGATTGAGTTAGAACAAGTGGACTATATTTTGTGCAGGAATGAAAGCCACATGAAATTAATAACAAGAAAACGTATGTTGCATATCAGTGAAATCATGCTATTGATCTGTTAGAACAGAAGGTAGTCACTTGAAGTAAATGGCAAAAGGCCAAGTGTTTGGGAATTTTAAGAAAAAATGGCTAAAAGCTAGGAAAATTAACACAGCAATTCTGTACTGAGGAGGAGATAAACTTGAAGGATCATTCAGTCTCTCATGTCTATGATTACTGCAATAAAACCCAGAAAACCCCTAGTCCTACCAAATGAGCATTAACAGTATCAGTTAATATATTTCTATGAAACAGACTTGTGCCTTTCTCACCATACTCCTCCCCAATTACGGATAATTAACTTCTTGAGTCTTATTTTCCCCAGTACTTTCTAAACATATTACTGAATTACGCCAGTCTCTACAACTGATTTTAAACATTAAAATATCAGGCAAGTATGCATCCATAAAAGCACTGATCATTAACACACTTAAATGCATGATTTACACTTCTATTTTTATGTAAAAATACATACTTTTCTTTCACTGAGTTTTGTTTGCACAGATTCCCATTTTTCTTTTAAGTTATTTATGTCCTGCTCAACGTTTGTTTCAGCAGACTCTGGGCATCTTGCAAGCATCTGCTGGCCTTTCTGCATTAGACACTTGTATGTCTCTTCTTTGGCCTCAAAGGCAGCACAAAGTTCCTAAATAAAGAAAGGACCAGAAATAATAAGGTAGAAATTCAATACTCTTTATAAATACCAGTATAATATTTATTCCTCCCCCAACATTTAGCAGGTATGATTAAGATTAATAAGGGAAACACATGTAATTCATAAAAAGCCAAATGAGAAAATGAGGGACCCAGCTCCTCAGGAAATGAAAACTTGTATTGTCTGCCAATGTCTTCTCTGAGATTCAAAGACTGGCAAAGTAAGTACTATGCACTTATTGAAGAAGAGTTGCTATAGCTTGGATGGTTTAAAGTCCATCTGTAGCCAAAACACAAAAAGTGGCAGCATTACACTGTGTGCTGGAAGCCCAGACCTATCCAATACCCTTCAAAAGTGGGTGGGACAGCTTGGGAGGGCTGGTTTATTGTACATTGTCTGTATCTTCCTTCACTTGCTAGGCATGAGCACTGAAGACATTTCAGACATTAAAAGAAAGCTGTAATAATAATGGTAACAACATGTTTTACCTGTTAACTATTCTAATAATGATGCTTTTTTAATCATGTTAAAGGTAAGCTGGCAGAAGTCTGGGAGCTCCAATGCATCCCTCTGACTCAAAAAGACATGTTCAGTATAGGTAACAGACAAATCAAAATGTACCAACAAAGTTACTGCAGACTCACAAATGATGAACATCTTCACAAGGAGATGAGAAATAAGTGGCTTGCAAATAAGAAGAAGAGTACTTTTTCCTCAGATTCTCAGGACAAGAGCCCAAACCAAACATTTTTTGGGGGTTAAGATATACTGTACACAGGGCTGTACTGACCACGTAGGCAGGCAAAGCAAGAAGCAGGTTCATTCATGAGCTTAAGATTTTGACACAACAGAAAGCTTCTTTGTTTTCTTTCTGAGGACTATGGAAAGTGGTGTCACCTAGACTGCTTCCTCCTACTACTTCAGGAAGAAACTGAAAACAATGATGTTTTAAGAAAAGGAGAGGGATGGTCTGAGCAGCAGTGGGACAGCTAAAAGGGTGTCTTTTTAAGCCCCTTTCCTAATGGTATCCTGTAATGTCTCTTCATTTCTTTTGTTTTCCTGGGGGTGCTTTAAATGGAAATGCAGCCTGATCTCAACTCCATTTGTGAGCCAATTACGGCTGAGGTTCATTTATTCATATCTTTTATTCATATCTATAGAAACAGGCCTTATACTGAAGAACATGGTTCATAACACTATTTCTAAAGAGGAACAAATCAAAATGTAGTGCAAAACTTTCTCCTTCAGTTTCACATCAGTAATTAACACAGTTGGTATCACTTAGAGCCAAGTTTGAATTTGAAATGTAGTAGACAACATGACAAGTGGCCTCAACATTTCAGAAAAAAATAAATAAATAAGAAAAGATAGAGAGAATTAACACATATCTGCACATGTGCACTAAGGTTTAACCAAAAGGAAATCAAGTTCTGTGTTTTAAGGGTTGATGGTAATTCAATGCCTGCAGATGGCCACCAGGATAGTAACATCCTGTTAAAAGGTACATGTACAGTTAGGGAGGGATTGTACTTCTAGAGTGAATATTACTGGGGACAGTCAGACTTGTTCCAACTTTGACATTGAATTTAAAGGCCCTTTAACTAATCAATCTGTAAACATTTTAAGTGTAGAAAATTTGCATAGCAAAGAATGTACTAAAAGAAAATCATGAAGCTTTCCATGGAAAATGTTTACATCTTGACCTAAGTGCAGGACGAAAAAAGGAAAGACCGGCACTGACTTTCAGGGAATCATGATTACAGTCCACTCTCACAGGGGGAAACCCCCCATGCTATTTTTTCTCTTTTTTGGTTTTCTCTTTATGACAAAAAGAAAAGGATTATAAGGATTCAAAACAACAAGGATTATTTGTGTTTTGATCTAGTTTCCTGTCTTATCTGATTTCAAAACTGTAAATTAGTTTCCCTATCAATTATAGATACTGGCAAATTTTTGAGGACAAAAAGAAGGGGAAAAAATGTGCCCCATGTTGGTAAGCACCGATCTTTAGCATCATTTAAAAAAAAATCTGATTTTTAACATTATGACAATTCAGCATTCTAATTGGAAGTGTCAGGTCAGGCATATTCCTGTTCAAGGACAGCTCAGTAAGTATCACTGTTACATCTGAGCCAGGAATTCAGAGGTTCAGATCACCAGGTTTGGGCTTATATCCTGGCCTAATAGCACATCATGATTTTACACAAATGGAGCAGTAAGAACCACCTTCCTTAGAGGTAAAAGATCAAGTTAAGTCTCTTTTTTTAAACTCTATGGTTCTATGGGAACAGAGAAATCCATAGAACATTTCTTAAAGAGAAAAAAGGGGAATAATTCAGGCATCCTGGTCAGCTTGCCATTTCTAATTAAAGCACAGCATCTACAAGCCAGTAGTCCTTCTTACTTCTATGCCAATGATGACTTTACTGTCAGCTTTGGTTAGATAAAGAATAAAGGATCAAGTATCTTAAGTCAAGATTCAGTGAATGTGGGCCATTCTTAGGTTCATCATCAAACTTTGGAAAAATCATAAATTTAGTTATGGGGTCAGAAGGGAGAAGAAGAATAGGAATCACTGAAAAATCTGCAAACACCTTTTGTAAAGATGCAAAAGTTGTTTTATTTGTCTCAACACTAATAATGGTTCAGCTTTGGGCATGTCCCAACAGGCTACTAAACTACTCTGTAAATAACAGTGTTGTTTTGAAGGCTATTAAATTTCTTTAAGACACTGTACAGACATTGTGATACATAGAACACACTCTGTATTTACCAAAAACACTCTTAAAAGACAGTTAGTCCTGAAATGCAATTTGCAAAGCATTCTAATACTGATACTTACCATATGTGCATTAAGCTGCTCTCTTGCTGTTTCTGGTAAGCCTCCAACAGGTTTTGATGCCAACAGTTGACGTTCAGTGTCTGTCAGCCATTGCTGCAGATCCTCAACTTCACCATGGAAACCTTGAGCCTAAATTATACCATATCATTTTAGAGATACCTTAAATGTTCTCCATTCCAATACGAGCTCAGATGCATAAGCACATTGGCAACTGGTTTAATCAGATATTTGTAATAATCAAAGGAAATTTAAGAAAAAGGGGAAAAAAGGGAAGAACAAACAAACAAATAGGCTCGATTCAATCCAAAGGTTAAGAAAAAAACCCACAGAAATCATGAAAGCAGTCAAAACAACTACTGTGAGACCAATGTTTTCCCTGAATAATACACCTATACAGAAATTTCACCCTTTACAAAATGTAGACCAACAGCTGAAGTCTTATATCAGCACTGTAAGGGACAGTGTCCAGCTGTGGAAGATACAGCTGTATTCAAACTTTCTCCAAATTCAGGAGCGTCTGCATCACGGTTTTGATTTAGGCCAACTTCTAATACATGTATCTGTGTATTTCATGTCAAAAGCCACTTTTTCTGAGTTATCTCTATATTTGATCATTTCCTGTTCACCTGGATCAAGGCACTATCCAGCTGCTGTTTCCTTTGTTCTGTTTTTTCCAACAAGTTTTGCCAGCGCTGATTCAGGAGTTCCAGCTTGCTCCGTAAATTACTTGCTTCTTCAACAGCACTCGATTCAATCAGGTCATTTCCTGCTTTTTTAACAGCTTCCACCGTAGACTGATGAGCAAAAACATCATTTTGTAGCACCTACAATTGTAACACAGCATGGCCATACCAGTAAGTTACTGAATGAAGGCACTCACAGCGACTGAGCCAGTTGTAGTCCAAGGACAAAACAACAGCTTAACATCAGCACAGGTATCACAAATTAAAGCTAACAGCTAAGACCTCTTCAATCAAAAGCAGTAACTGACAATTCTGACAAAAAACTGAAGTTCATTTTTGTATCTTGGAAAAAATAATATATTCCTTCTGAAAGCATATATTTCTGAAATTATTAAAGGTTTCTAGCAGTGCTAGAGAATAATTATTTCTTCACTTTTTAAATTTATTATATACTTTCCTTTAACAGGACTTTTCTTTGAATACTATGTGCCTGCTGTGCTATACAACAACCCAGCTGCCACAGTGTCTTCTTGTGCATTTCACGGCTACAACTTTTTTCACATTATGTCAGGCTACCAGGACACTTGACCTGTGCTAAAAGCTGGGGGATGGTTGTAGTACTAACACCAAAAGACCTCCTCCATCTGCTGGAAAACCTCTTATCACCAACCACGGTAAAAACCATAAAAGGCAAAATGTACATTTGAGAAAAAAAATGCTGTTTTCTGAAGAATGGGGGTCAGGGCAAGAAAAGCTTTAATATAGAACAGAAAAAGAAATACACAAAATGGTTGGGAAGAGAATGCTAAACCCTATCTAAGAAATTCAAGTTTATGATTGCTGTCTTCCATGGGGTCTGACTCAAACTCACCTCCATCAAAGTGCTAGCATATGGAAAAAATATAAAGCTAAATAAAAAGGAACTTAAACTAAATGGAGCACAATACGAAATAGAAAGCCACAAGCAGACCTTAAATGCAAAATACACATCACATTTACTTTAATTCTTCTAAGCTAAGAACCAGATTTTTTTTTTATTTTCCTAAGAGGGTGAAAAAAGGTATTCACAGAAGCAGATGCATCTTATCCCTTCCTTCCTGCTGAGACTCACTAAGAACAAGGTCTATTCTTTCCGAAGTTATTCAAGAGGTGGATGTTTTTACAGGCTACCACAGGATGCACTACTGTGTGAACTTTCTAACCTCCTATAAACTCCATATTATGAAAAGGAAGTAGATTCATTCATGTGTTTGCTGAACTTCTTCAGCACAGACACAAATGATGTCTCGATGCTTCTTCACTAGTAAAACACTTCCTTTAGATAAAAATATAAAAGGTTCATGGAGCAGAACCTGGTTTTGTAATTTTATTTACTTTGTTTTAAAAGGGTCTGTTTATAACAATAGTCACACAGGGTATGTAGATACTGTATTCTGTTCAAGTTCCAACTGACCACCCAAAAGCCTTCAGAAATTGCATAGCTGCATTAACACAGACAATGAAAATACTTTAATTATCTCTGTACTGTCAATTTCAATCAATTCTCTAAAATTCCAAAATTGACTCTGAGTACTTTTTACATCATATGCAGGCCAAAAATTAAATGGCAGATTTAAAGGGAGAGGAATTACAAGCTTAGATTGAAATCTTCAAGCCTAGAGAGAACACATTGTTATGAAGAGCACAGAGTTACACACAGAGGCAGGGAAAATCTCTTACTCCTGGGAGATGTTCTAAGAATAAAGGCATAGCAGAAGCATTCTTCCATGGGCCCCAAAATAACAATGATCAGTAAAAAAACAAACAAACAAACAAACAAAAACCCCTTAACTCTACATTGTAAGTAACGCAGAGAGTTTGCACAGATTTTCGGAGAAGCATTTTCCATCTTGGCTGAACCCAACTGACACACAGTTTTGCAGAATTCAGAAAAAATCACTATTTTCTGAGAGGGAAGAAAGAACCAAAGATATGCAAGAGTCGTGTGAGACCTTAGTGCTTAAACAGCACTAATCAAGCATTTTATTGCTTCAGGAAGAGTAGTAGGTTCAGTAACTTTTGAGTTCCCTAGGTCAAAGAAAGGTGATTAGAGGTGGAGACTAGGGTAAGCTGTTTATTTGTGGCTAGAACCTCTGCCCCTTGCATGGCATATTCAAGAAAGGAAGGAATGTGAAGGAGTAAGAGGAAAGATATTACTTATTCCAAGCCTTCATTTCAGCTAATCTGCATCCTGAAAGTATATGCGGAGAATTATTTATCAAATGTGAAGCTTTACTAAAAGACTCATCCCTAAGATAAATATCAAAAGACCATTTTGGTTAATATTGATTATAATTACATACATGATGTTTGGCAAGTTCAATCTCAATAGCCTTGGGGTCTCCACCCACGGGTTTCTGTTCATTCAGCAAGTCTTCTGTATGCGTCAGCCATGCCAGTAACTCATCCAGGGCATGCTGGAACTGCCCCAAGGCTAACAAGGCACCTTCCAGCTTGTGCTACAGGAAAAAAAAAGTTAACAAGAAAATCATTTCACAACGCAATTGAATTGTCTTACATTGCCATTAGTCACCATAATCCAGAGCAGAGTTCACCCATAAGACAGAATAAAAACCAGGGAGAAACAGTTACCCAGTAGAGGCAATGCTTTTTAACTACAGCTGAGTCAGCAATTCCCTTGTAAAGCCTTGCATTCCAGGCTCAAATTCCTGGCCTTGGAAGAAGCCATACAACCAGAACAGAGTTAAGGTTGAAGGTTCTTTCATCAGATGTATCAGTAGCTTTTTATCACTTAAAACATATTTTCAATACGAATGCAATTTGGTGCCTGATCTTTTTAAAACCTTTTCTTTGTCATGAAATGATTCTGTTTAGAAAAAATAATATACTTCAAAGGACTCTTTCACACCTCTCAGCTTGATAATTTAAGGAAATAACACTGAAATAGTTTAATATTAAGTTAATGGGGTTTTATTCAATTGTTCAGTTCAGCAGCTACTATTGCTTTTGCACATATAAACATGTTTTCAACTGCTACTTAGGACATCATCGAATAACCAAAATGAAATAACCATTCAACATAGCATTACTGACAGAAAATTTAAAAAGAAGGTTTCAAAAAGTTTTAAAAACTCAACTAATTGTACAATTCAAAATCCTATTATATATAGGTTTTCTAGCCTCCAAACTAAAAGGAATGTATAAATTAATATAAGCATTATACATAACAAAGGGTTTCCCACAAAAACCTAGGTTATGAATAAAGCCCCCACCTCCAAGCTTATTTACCTGTCTACTTATAATTTTGTCTTCTAGGCTGTCCCACAAGAGTCTGAGCTCTGAGAGAGGGTCTTGAACAGTGTGCTTGTCACTCTCTTGTGTTGCCTTCTTTAGCAATAGTTCTGCCTGATGGTTCAGTCTTTCCATTTCTATCTGCTGCTGATAAGCTTCTGTCTTAAATTGCTATGGTAAATAGAAAAAGAATAGAGATAAATGAAACACAAGTAATGATTATAGAATCAAAGAATGATTCTATGTTCTAGCTCTTGTGATTGTGATGGTGATAATGCTACAAACTTCAAATGGAATTATTCTTGAAAGGAAGTGAAAGCAAATTTTCCTTAGAACACCCTCTTTAACACACAATTGGTGCAACAGTCTGAATGCATCTTGTGTACATATGTTCTGAACCATCTAAGGTCATGATTCATTTGAAGTTACATCACAAAATACATAAAACAACCTGCCCACAGCCAACAAAACCTACAAGAGAGCAACAAAACCAAGAACCTTCTCTGATCATCACTGATCATATCTCTGCTTTTTAAACATGGCAAAACAGCATCCCAATATCGGGAGCAAATTCAGTTGCAAGTACAGATCCATGCAGACAGGTTTCTCAGTTAGACTGGAATTTTGATTTTCACCTCACTCATGTGTATTGGGAATGTCATGGTCTGTGTGAGCATTTACATAAAGGCTCTAATGGCAGAAGCAAAGCTTTGGAGGCCTTCTCTCAGAACCTCAAAGAAACTGTTCATGTTAGAAACCAGAAAACATAAAGGTCATAGCAGAAGAATCCTGCATATAATAACTTCATAGCTTTTGAAAGACAACTACTATCAGAAAAAAATAAAATGTAGCCTTGCCAAAATTTGGAATAGATTTTTAGATTAAGTGCATTTTAAAATGAAAAGTTTGCAAGGAAATATTTTAAAATTTTCATGCAACTTCTTCTTTACTAAAAATTGAAAATGAAAATTGCATTTGACTATCAAAAAATACTAAACAACACAGAAAAATACAGACAAATGGAAATATAAAGGGAATAAATCGCTAGTTCATACCTTAAGTTCCTCTGTTTGCTGCTTCACTGTCTCCAGATCTGTTCCAACTGGGGACATAGATGCTAACTTGCTGCCAGCAATGTCTACCCAGTCAAATAATGCCTGAAAATCACAGTATGATATTTAAGTGCGAGCAGAGAAAGGCTGTTATTTTTGGAAGTTATATTAAGTAAAATATCAGAAATTTTCTTTTTTCCAGAGAAGTTATTGCTGTGCTCTTTCAAAGAAAATAACTTTCCCAGCAAAACCTAGGTTTCTTTGTAATATAATAGAACAAATATCCATGTAACAGTTACAGGAGTGTAAATTCTGCAAGACTGGACTTCTATTAGCAGCAAGATTCTGCCAGAATTATTCATGCTGAGTAGAAATCTACTTCTTGTGTAAAATCTGCAATTTTTATGAATCCCCTGAAAGGTAAATACAAGAGGAACTCTATTCTACAGCTGTTGGAAGTGAAAATGGAAGGAGGTGGGTAACACACCTTAAATGAGGATTACAAACAAACTTCTTTTGAAGGAAGCTATTTGTGTAAGGAGCATGGAACTACCCATTCAGTACATACTAGGAAGTGAAGGACCACAACTGAGCTAGCATGAATCTCTATAGGATAATGCTGAGTGACTTTAAAAAATAAAAATAAAATTAAATAAATGATGTCTCCCCAGTTCTGATGCTTTGTGGGTGTTCCTTTTGCTCGCGATACAATGCCAAACCTCAATAATACTCTGCATGGATTAAGAACACCTGCATCAATCTGAGTAATTGCACAAGGGAAAAAACACCTCCAGCTAGACTCTTTTCCACCTGCCTGTTATCTGTGGAGATAACATTAAGGAGAAATGCTTAGGACTTTTTGGAGCTGCCCACTGCTAAATGACTCCCTGAGAAAAGGAGAACTATGCCCAATGAGCTCGAGAGGGTGAGGCATCTGCAGTTAACAATCTGTCCATATTATTTTTCATATTATCTATTGAAATGAGTGTAAGACAGCACTTAAATACAGTTCTTTCACAAAGTACCAAGCTTGTAGGCAGTGCCATGTACAGCTACAGGAAATAGAAAGCACTAAAACCAAATGCTGATGATTCTAACTGTCTAATCAATCTCTGCACAGTAGGAACACAGGAGAACACGGACAAAAATCCATAGTGATGGTGCACTGCAAAAAATGAATGCTGCATTCTTATTAAGGAGTGGTCTGCTGCTCAATCTGCACCAAATCCAGACGTAACTGCCCTCAGTGTCATGTGAAATTCCAGTTTTAAAGATTTAATTAACCAGGGAAAACAGTAATTCCACCAAGAAAAAACAAAACAAAAAACCCAAAACAAACAAACAAACAAACAAACAAACAAACAAACAAACAAACAAACAAACAAACAAACAAACAAACAAACAAACAACTACAAAAACCCCAACAGTACATACAGAGAAAAGATCATCGTTTCAAAGGATAAGTTCTGTTGGAAGAGACCTTCAAAGGTCATCTAAGGTACAACCCCTCTTTTTTTTTAAACTTCATCAGTTCTAGGAAGCACAATGTACAAGATATCTTAAAACTGCAGGAATATTTGCCTGCAGATTTAAAATGGGAATCACCTTCTAAAGTATTGTGATAGAATAAATTATACTAAGAATAATGGTTTAGAAACATTAGGTTAAAAATATTTTTGCTTAAAATACTCAAACATTTTACTTATAAATAAGATGGAATAAAATTCAAGTGCTTTAACTGTCTTCCACTCAAATAAAATAGCAGCAAGTGGGTATACAGACCTGTACTCTGTTCCTTTCAGACCACAAAGATGTGTCACAGCTTTAACCTACCTTGACTATCCCAAGAATATGTGAGCAGAACTACTATGAATGTGTGGTGCCAAAAAACCTCTGTTCTTATCAACAAACAAGGGGACATTAATTTTGAATCTAAACACAGTGCAATATATGGACGTGAAGAAAACAACCCAACATATGCATTCTTTAATGCAAAAAAATCCCAACAAACCAATCCCAACCAATCTTGAGAATGCCTGCCTACTGAAGAAAACAGTCACTACAACCAGAGTGCAGTACTTGTCACCTACCTAATCCCATGACACTTTTTACTACAACCACATTAAATCCCATTGACTCAAGGTTGGGCTGGGTATATCACATCATCTTACCTGCAGTCCATCTTGGTATTGAACAGCTGCCTGCATAGCTTCCCCAAGCTTATCCACACGTTCTTTCCATGTTTTGTTTAATGCATCCCAGGCAGAATTCAGCTGCAAGTAAGCACAATTTACTCCAATACACAAAAGAATTTTTCTGCTATATAATGTGCATTTACTAACACTTCACTGATCAATAATACAAATAAACTAAGCATGACTAATTCACATTTATTCCATATTAACACTCTTGTCCTCCCTATTACTGCGTAACTAGTTTCTTTCAGAACTCAGTAGAGGTTCTGGACTATAAAAGCTGTAAACTTCAATACTGATTGAATAGTTTTTATTAACAGAGATATTACAGTTAATAGAGGAAATACTACTAAATCATTTGGAGTTGCATCACCATAATAAAAATAGCTTAAAAGAATAATACATTGCTGAACACTGGAGAAATAAAAAGTACTTTATAGTCATCCAAACAGGATAGTCTCAGTTAAGATGTCTCACTTAGCATGAACAATACATATCCAAAATCTATTCTAGCATTACTTTTACAAGAAATGGTCACCTACAATATTAATCAGTGAGTATTAAAAAAAATCTGTCTTTTACAGAAGTTCTAAGCCATAAAACAATGAAATAAAGCAGTGTGTACATTCTAATCTAATCTAAGGTTCATTCACTTAAAAGGCAAATATTACTTTACCACAAAGGCTTCAGTGGTGTCTCGCTTTTGCCACAAAATTTTGATTTTCAAAATTTGTTGGGGTCATGGGGAATATACCAATTTCAGTTGAGCAAGCTATCACATAGTAGACCTAAGCACCTGCATTTCCCATACCTCATCTATACTCTTGTTGACAATAGGTTTGTCAGGCTCTCCACAAGCAGCTCTCAGCTCAGAGCCAAGGCTCACAACTGCTTCTAGTTCTTCTTGTAGTCCATCAATTTCCTCTTTAGCAGCCTACGAAGAAAAAAAAAAGCCAACACTGCTAATACTAAATTTAATAACCTATGTACAACTTGCTTTCAAGATAGAACACAGCAGGATTCCACCTTTGTTTTCTTTCAAGTCACTTGGACTTGCAAGTCAGATGAAATCAGCTGACATCAGTCTAAATTGGAACGACGGTTTATGATACCATTTTGCATGAGATGGAAAAATTAAACAGGAAGTTTGAAATTAGATTTCTTTAATGAGAGTGTCTTCTTTGTCAGAGGTTATCATTCAACCTTCAAACATTTAACTATCACTATAAATAATTACAGGCTTAGAGGATAATACGTAGAGCATAATACATTTGTCCACCTTTCATTTAGATGTTACGTACTACTCGAGGAATCTCAAGTATGTATAATTTTTAAAAGTCTCAGTGAGATGATTATTATACACATATTTACAAACAAATAAGGAAATGTAATGACAAGCACATGTTGCATGCTCATTGCAATTAAGCACTGATACGTGTTATTAACTGTAGTCTCTTGAGATACCATTACTGTAAATTTCTACACCATTATCCCTCTTAGTCTTTACAAAATAATATAGTCTCCTCTGCATACCACAAATAAAGTACTTCAAGTCAAGAAAATACTTTCTACTGACCTCTGCAGCTTCTTGCTGTTGCTTGACAACAGATGGGTCAACTCCAGGTCCCTCCAGTTCTCGAATGAAGTCCTGAGTATCTTTAATAGTAGCTACCAGAGCCATATGATCACACCAAAACTTTTCAGCTAGTTCCATTACATCCAACAGCTTGGCCTCTCTTTCCTCAGTCAAGGTCTGGATGTCTTCCCAAATTAGGACCATTTGGTCTAGTTTATCTTGAACAGCTAAACAACAAAGGAACTAGATTACTACCTTGGCAAACAATTCTTGGTCATAAATCTCTCTACAGTTCTACAGAAGAAACATATGTGTACATTTTAAAATTTAGACTCTAAAATATTTCTTTGCAGGACTCCTTATAATGTTAAGTGGAAACAAACACAATGGCCTTTAAAAATAAAATAAAGGTCATACCCACAATGAATTATTTTAAACGAATGTTTTGTTTTTATAAATCTTAAGCAGCTTCTCCAGGACAACATTCCCCAAATTAGAGGTCATCAGAAATGAAGAATTTTATATGCTGCAGATTACTGCATTTCCACTACATGAAAGTCTTCTCAGTCTATTACCTTTAGCAGACATATCCTTATCAGCGCCTTCTGAGCGAGCAATCATTTCCTCCCCTCTCTGTTTAAGTGTCTCATACACTGGCTGAAGTTTTTCCAGCTCCACCGACACATTCTTATTTTCACTGATCTGCTCTTTTATCTTCTCCACCTCTGCCGAGATCGAAGGTGGCTGCCTCAGACGTTCAACTATGCGTTTCAGACTCTCCAGAGTTGGATCTATCTTGTCATGAAACTAGGAGGGTGGTGCAGGACAGAAGGAAATGGCAGACTAATTAGAATAAAAAAAACCCAGAAAAACCAAAACAACAAACTAAAAAATGGCATCTGAAATTATCTTGGAAAAAGGTACTTTATATCTCTATCCAATATATGTATGTGCAAATTGCAATACCTCCCTCTAGGCTCTTTTAATATCTAAATTACAAAAATAACCCTGCATAATGGTAGGTTCTCTCAAATTTAAGTATTTTTCTATTAAGTTCAGGTTCAGTCCTGAGACACTCCCTCTGAGGGTACATACATATGGCAGAATCCACTTACATTTAATCCTGTGAAACTCATGTAGTTTGTAGCTTTAGAGAGCCGTGGCTTTCTGACTTCATCATTTTAGAAAGATATGTACTTAACTATTAAAAACATACATTTTCCTGTTAGGACCAACATACTGATATACAACCTCTGATTAAGGTTTTATATGTAAGGTCATGCAAAAAGACATTTGTTAGTGGCCAGGAGGTGCTCGCTAGTGCAGTGAAGGTAAGTTACTTTTGGCAACTAAAAGCACACAACAGTGTATATACTGTATCCTTCCATGTTCACTGAGCCCAGGTAGGTGCTCAGAAACTCAATTACAGGTGTGTTAAAGTGGTTCAGCCTTTGGGACAGGTCCAAAGTAGCCTTTATTAAATGCTTTTGGATTCATAGAGATTACTAAACATTTTGCATCACCACGCCCCTTTCAAATTAAAGAAATCGATAAATCATGGGTGCTTTTAATGACTCTCCAGGATCTACAAAAAGCACCCCTGACATCACTTGGAAAAGATGCTAGAAAGAACACAGCAAAACAAGATTACCTTATGTGAACAAATAGCTACATCCTTTCTATTCAAAGGAATATACACAGGCAATATAAATATAATTACTTTTTCCCACCATACAACCCACTTCAAATCTGACTCTGTGACTAACACTATGGGCCTCAGTGTTTTTGTTAGAAGTGTGAATATCATACAAGCCAACAAATGCGTTATGAAAGATAATTAGCCTTCCCACATTCAAGACTTCTGAGAAGCTGATTGTGGCAACAAAACCTTACAAAAGTAATAAAAACTGAAATTAATTTGGCAATATTTGGGTATAATTTTAGGACATATATTACATTTTTAAGTTGCCAGTGTATTCAGTGGGCCACGTTCTACTCAACTTCAACAAATAAGATAAAGTGTTTTAGAACTTAAAAGGAAGAAAATGCAAGTCACTACAACCTCTCATTCAAGCATCATACATTATGTCCTTCCTTTGATACACAGCGCAATTTAATATAATTTCAGACCTGAAGAGTTAAATAATTACTCTTCAAGGACTGTCTAGACAAACGTTGACATAGACATCATAGTACAGAGGTCTGATAATATATATTCACATATCTTCATAAAAGAAGATTATATAAAATTATATTCTGTGGGCATTAGAATGTTTTGCTTTGCCATTTGCATATACATTTAGGTATATAAAATGAACCATAAAGTATTGCATACATAATTCAATAATTTCTCAACATTTTATTATATTCTAGGTGTTAGCAAAGAATGCATTTCTAATTCCAGCTTTCTGTACTTAGCCAGTACAACATGTTGATGTCTATCACATACAAAACAGAGACTCTAATACTAAGAAAATGTCTTGATTTTCAATTGGCAGCTCCACTGTATGTATGGGGAGGACTAAGCATTTATGACAAAGAAGAAGAGAGGATCTAAATAATCAGGCATATTTCAGAGGTGTGAATAAGGAAGGTGTTTAGAATGACTTAAAGTTTATACAGTAAATATACATATAACATAAAATGTTTATAACCAGTTCAAAAGCAGGATTATATCTTATGTCATTTAATTTTGCCTCACATTCTTAAACTCAACTGCAGGAGCTAGGAATATTACATTAATTATAATGACCAGACAAAAATTACTTAGAATGTAGATTTGGTAAGGTCATCAAGGTGTATTTCTTTATTTAGTATTTAAGACCTAAGCAGAATACAGCACTTAATTTCCAGTGAACAAAGGGGAAATTCCTATAAAACCAGCAGTATAGAACAAAGTATTTTTATTCAGGTTTTTGTATGGGTTTATGTACAAAATTTTACTGAGTTCTTTTCTAAATCTGGGGTCGAGGAAAAGAATTTCTGTGTGAGTTTAATGACAACTAACCCAATACTTAACAGTTGCTAGAACACAACATTTGACAATACTCTACTGAAGTTCATTTCATAGGCTGATGAAGCTAGAATATGCAGCTTTTGTGGACTTGACCTGAATTGTATGCTGACGACATTTTGAGAAGTCTAAGTTTCCTGGTAATACTTTTCTGTAACAGTTTCAGCACGTTATGTGAAGTTCTTTGGAGTCTGCAGCAAAGAGCCAATGCCACTACCACTGCTAAACTACCCACTAGTTCCACTGCCAACTCTTAACTACAGCTGCTAATTCCTAGAAATAACTATAGCCCACTTAACTGATCAAAAGTGACATTTGTTTACAAATGAAGCATCAGCTAGTAACAGACCAGTAAGAGAAAATGAAAATCAAATCCCATATTTTTAGACCACTAGATTTTTTACTTCAAAATTAAGCAGCTGTAACATTTTTCAATGGCTGCAAAGCCGTAATACTGACTAAAAATTATAACCCCTCAAGATACAGAAAAATCAGTACCATTAGCAGTGATATGAACATTCACAGACCATTAGGCTGAAAAATCCAGATGAAACAGTAGTTTAGTCTTGATATATCCATGTAAAATGACAATATGTATTTTTCCATTGAATGAACCCAATTATACTTTAAACCTTAATTGATACCTGGGTACACTGAGAAATGGCTTCATCCAGGGCCAGTGCTCGCTTTTTGACATCTTCCTTAATTTTACTGTAAAGGGTGTCAGCTGTCACATATTTCTCTTGGATAGAAAAGCCTTCTCCTGGGCTCAGCTCCAGCAACTGAGGCCCAGTTTTGTTCATCTTATCTATATGAGGCTTGTGCTCAGCAATCAGCTCACGCAGTTGCTATAACAAATGAAACAACTTATCAGTTTCTTATGCTTGCACCACCACATTACAACTGTCCACACTTCCAACACATCCAGCTGGCAAGAAATTCCAAACAAATACCTTTCGTCTTAATGTAAAGCAGAAATAAAGTTAATGACTGCTTTGCCAGTGATCATTCCCATTCCAACACAGAGCTATCCAGGCATAAAACATCAGAACTAGAGACACACTGGAAACACTCTGGCAGGACATATGATTACAGGCAAAATATAAGATGCTAATTATGCATATGATGCTAACAACAGACATTGCCCATCATATTTAGGACCTATAATGACAGAAAGGACAACGATATTCCAGACATGGGTGTAGCACCACTACATATGTACTTTTCATGTTGATATTGGTCACTTGCTGCAAAGCCTTTAATTGAAGAACATCACAGAAAGAGGTACCAGCATTGCAAGAAAAATAATCCAAATTATCCTTGATTTGAGAAGAGGAAACCAGCACAAGGGAGGGTAAAAGACATCAGTGAAAAGGGCAAAAGGACAAGCAAGGGTGATCAGAAGAGGCCTATCAACCTTGTTTATCTGTCTACCCTTCTGGCCACAAGACCCCTCTGTTATAACAGCACTATTATTCAACTTACAGAATGTTTAACAAGTAATAAGTAAGTGAATTCTATTTGATCTCAGCTGTCTATGCCTTCTCATCATCCACCCCAGAAATGAAAACTGTGCTGAAGACTGTGCAGGGACTTGTGGAAGTGAAATGTCACAAGGTGTCTTCCAAGTTGTCTAAGGATTTCAGATTTTCTTGCTTGCAATAGAACTGATAAAAGGGAAAGGGTTTTCTTTTTGTGAGGAGCCTCATCTTTCCCTCATTTTATTTACTTTCTCATCTCATCCCCCTCTTTCCAGAAAAGTCCCAGTCTCGTGAGGCACTGTCCATCTCAGTGCTGTGAACTCCACGTGTTCCTATCCAACAGCTCCAGTGCAGGAACACGAGAGGTACACGCACTGCTCCTCCACGCTGAGTTTGTTTAAATTAATGAAGACCCAGAAAAGAGCCTGTATCAGTCTCAGTGTAAATAAGTCCTCCTCTCTTCAACTACGGTCTGTCCCTTAAAAAGGAATCCAGGTGCTGGCTTTCTTCCTTGCTCCTACCCAGAAGAGGAGACGTTGAGGAGACTGGGAAGACAGTGACTCAACTCTTCAGGCCCCCAATGACAAAACAGAAATGAAAATAACCCCCCTGACTTCAACTACTTACTTTGAATGTAACTCAATTTGTACACCTTGCCACAAGAAAAATAATGTTGATTAGCTTAGAAGAAGAAAAGGAGATTATAAGAACAGTTTGAAAATTTTTAGAAAATAATTGTGTGGCTTACTTTTGAGCACGAAGAGATTACTTGACACAAGGCCACAAGACTGCACATTTCTAGGTCTAAACCTTATGCTAATACTCTGCCAACAGCTCATTTCAAACCAAACTAACTGAACATTACTCACATAGGATCAACTGTATGAATTCCACAACTTGGAACAAAGATAATCATCAGTAAATACATCAGAACAGAAACATTAGGTTCTCATTCACATTGAGAACTACTTTTTTCTATTCTTCTCCTTTTTAATAGAACAACAAATGATTTGGTCTTCTCCATGATCTACTATTGGGTAAACAATTCTAGCAAACAAGCATTTCAGAGCAGATTACGTGTTAAAAGTGCCTGACATTAATCTTCTATTTAACAAACAAATCTCAGCTAATGGCATAGCCTGGGGAAAACGCAAAAATAGAAGCTCATCTGAAAGGCTTCTCATAGAAGCAGCATGATTAAAGTACATGAGGAACAATCCTGCAAGTAAAGCAAGCATGATATGGTTCATGGTGACTAATCAAGGTAGTTTGTAAAGCTTATGTTATATAGCTAGTCTTAACAGAACATGTTTGTTCATTCTGGACATAATAGGAAGACAAATGAGTGAACCTGGTGTTTACCAGTACATAAGAGCAGCACATTTCATTAGCTGGTCTCAAAGTAAACAAGACTTTGAAGCCAGGGTTCATGCTATCTAACTTGAGTCACTTAATTGAGGCAGCTGAAATAAAAAAACCCCACTAGTTACTCCATGCTTAGCAGGGAGAAACAGGTATCTCCAGTGGCCGTACAGGTTTTGCATCTGCCAAAACATGCAGATTTTTAACCTCAGTGGGATGCATCTGATTCCATGTGATACTAGCAGTCACCTATGAAACACCTCAATTTTTATCCAAACTGATTATATATCCATGTAAGAGAACCCATACAGTGGCCAGTCTACAATACTGTTGCCTCTATTTTGTGATGCTATGGTAAACAATTATTTATTTTAATTATTACACAACAAACATTCTTGACATGATAAATTACTACGGGGTTGGTACCCAAGCAATCAATTCTTGGCCCTCTAATTGTTCATCTTCCTTACTCAGCTAAGTTTAGTTTCAATGTTACCAACAAAACAAAAGCCAAATTTTTTATACATACGTAAGATCAGCATATGTCCATATCTGTATACAGACTGTACCCCTCTTTTGTTTCCTGATCCAACATCCCATAACTGTCCTGTTTTGGTTTGTTCCAATACTGACTGTATTTTTAAATATACTTCTTAACTAATAACTTTTATGTGTTCAGTTCTCTCAGTACAATGGACATTTTTTACCCTTTAGCCCTCTTTTATGCTTACACATCACTTGCTGCCTTCCCCAGAGACTCTTGCTTACATGCACAGTTTGGTAAACAGTAGAGACATGACTGAAAATGTATATACTCTGTATTATTGTTCTAATTTTTTTTCCAAAATAAGAATATCTCTTTCAGTTTTAAGAATTTTGCAGAGTAGTCCACAGTTATACGCAAAATACTTCCTGTTTTTTAAAACACTTACCCTATGTTCTTCTTGTTGTTGCTTTAATGTTTCATATTCAAGGGCAGGCGCAGGAAGCTGAGAGATGATCATTTCTGTTTCAGTTAACCACGGCCAAAGCTCTTCATAAGTCTCCCAGAACTGGTTAACCAGGGACTGAGCCCGTTCCAGCTGGAGGTTTCTCTCTGAGTTCATTTGACAGACTGCATCATATTTCTGTAAGAGGCTTTCAATTTTTTTCTGTAAAATAATATTAATTTTTAAAAAGCATGTTTTTCCATGTGTCTCTTACCTTCACTTTCAAACATTCTTTGATAATTAAAGCACCAATTCACAGTGAATATAATTTCAGTTTTGATGTTTCTACAGTATCAATGTTTAAAGTGGACAGAATCAACTACGAGGGAGATCAGAATTTGGCAGAGTACTTGCAAAATAATTAGTATACATTTAACATTACTGATATTTACAAATAACACTTTATTCATAGAGCTTCTAGCCAAGCTGCAAATGATCTGACTGCAGATCTTAGCCCAACTTCCTTACTGCAGGCACTTATCTTCAGTGACACTTGGCAGAAACTAAGTTTTCCACAGCATTTCTGAATCAAAGCAAGATGAACAATACACAAAATCTGTCGGGATGTTTAGTTTGGTTTGGTGGTTTTTTTGGTGGGGTTTTCTCTTCCACTCTAGCATGATAATAGGATATACTGTTGTGATTGTCATTTACAAACTTGCAACAGAAACCACAAAACATTATTTTCCAGGTTAGCACATATTACTTAGTGAGAATGTATTACCATTAATAACATAGATAATAGTGATAGAACTATAAGGCTTATACATTACAAATTTAATGTATTTGTGTACATGATAATAAATGAAAGTATCAGCAAGCTATACTTTTCCTGTGGAAAACTGGCCATGTTATGTTTATGAAATATTATATATGACAAAGCACATAAATCCTAGCCTTGGAAAAACTTCATATAAGCAAGACATTGAATGTGAAGAAGTTGGTTTTTTTGGCAGAACAAGCTATCCCTTCATATGTTATGTCTTGCATGTAAATTAAGTATAGAGATGCTATCCAGAGGACAGAACATAACCTTAACACACAGATATACAGTATTTTTGACAAATAAAAATATTTAGCAGAGACTCACACAAAACTGCTCTGCCTTGTGACTACAGTTTCATGGACAGAATATCTCATCTATTTTAAATTCACTTAAGAGCAAATCAAATTTAGATCCTGCAGCAGAACACAATTACTGAAGTATTGTTGTTCATGGATTGGAAGGACTGAATCTACACAATATATCCAGTCTCACTGTAATTTAGCAAAAAAGACCAAGCCCACAACGAATCCTTCCTAAATTCCAACATGAAAAATCCATCTCTACATGTTTGCAGCCCTGACATTGGCCTCCCTGTGCCTGTGTCTAATAAACAAAGTCATAAGAATGCCTTTCATGGCCTGTGACAGGATGGAATCATCTTGGTAAGCAAGCTCTACGTGGAAATCAGCAGAAATGAAAGTAAAGACTCACACTGAGGTGCAGGGCCATTGAATTCAGCACAGAAACGCTCACGCCCAGAGCATCACTGACCCAAAAGAACTCGGAAGATAAACTGCCAGATTCCACACATCGACCCAGATGACTAACACCTCTTTACTCAATCACCTATAGGCTAAAATACTATTTACTATGGATGAAGATGATAAATGGGGCTCCAAATTAGTGTCAGGCAAAGAAGCAAGTACAGAGCGTTTGTTCTTTTAACATCCTGAAGGAAGGAGAGCAATATGCAACAGCATTTCCCCTAGCATTACAACCCACAGACAGGAAGTGACTGTAATCAATGCTTTTTCATTAGTATTTTAAAAAAGACACTATAGGAATCCTTCTACTTATACACTGTCTGCATATCTACCACTGTAGCTGAAGTTTAAGGAACTTTACCTTCATCATCTGTTTCTCTTCTTCAGTGCATGTTTTCATAATCTTATCCCCAGATTTAACAAGTTCATCTATAGTATCTTTGTGCCTTAAAATCTCCATGGTAAAAGCCTTGAAACACAATAAAAGTCGGTTAGACTAATAATTTTTAAAAAATTATTTGGAGCAAAAACTGGTTTTGAAGTGCATTAATTATGATTGGACTGAAAATTAAATCATGCCAGTACATTTTCTAGATGGAGAATGTGCCGGCCAATAATTAACATGACAGTTGGAAATGCATTTCTTTTACCTTTTGAACTTGCAGCTGAGCAGTGGTCTGGTCTTGCTCAAGCCTAATATCACCCAGAGACATCAGTTTCTTCTCTGTTTCTGCAATCCAGGCAAATTCAGCATCAGCTGCTTGATCAAACTAATTGAGGGAGACAAGAATTAGTTCAGCAGTTCTACAGACATGAAATTAGAATAACAGTTTCAAAAATTTTGAAGACAATTAAACAGCTTTTTTTTTTAATTTTTAGAAAGATAGCGGCTCAATTTCCATTTGAGATTTTCATACAAATGAAATACAATGTCCAAAATGGTTCTGAGAGACTGTAATACAAGCAGCTTAATTCATAAGCATGACAAAGCAACAGAAGCAAATACTTTTTTCCAAAGTCTACAGCTCTCTAACAGTCATAAGAAAATAAAAAAGGATTATAATCTCAGATTTTTAACTAGACTGCTTGTTTTCATTTTATTCTGCTTTTACATGTCTTTTTCATCTCTGTTTATTTTTACTGCTAGTGCTGCAATTATCCTGAGACACAGTTGTTTGATGTTACCCTATTAATCTGAAGAGCTGCTTTGGTATTAAATGATCAAAGTAAAACAATCACAGTTCAACTAAGTTAGTGCAAAAACCTCACTGAATTTAGAGAAGACAGGATTTCATCCAAATCTAGGCCTCAGATTAAATGCAAAAGGTTTTTTTTAGCATTTGGATACAGTCTTCTTCCTAAAAGATTAACTTCTGACTACAGTTAGTCAAGTGTTTCAGAAATTTCCTAAAAGCACTAATGTAATGAGAGGAGTTTCTTACTAATTTGCAAAGAAAAGCATAAAAAGAAGAATGTGGGGATCTAAGTCTTCTGAAATATGAGAGTAAATTAAAAAAAAACAAATCATACATTCTCTCTTCAGATCAAGTTTATAGGCATGCATTTTAGCACACACATGTTGCAGTACTCAGCCAGGGCAGCTTTGAGCCTAAGCCACAGAGAAATATTACATGGGTTGTATCAGATGCACATGGTAGAAACTACTAAGAATTTATTTATTGAATTCGTTAAAACTCTGCCCCCTCTCAGAAATCAGCTGAACCTTAATATAGCCCTGAGTTATTGTGAAAGTCTGTCAGGATGTTTTAGGTCAGAACCTGCTATTTATGTTGTTGATACCCTCACTTTCCTCAGAAATCTTCTTCTGAACACTCTCAGTCCCACTTGTCTTTAAAATATGCTGGTCTGTGCCTTTATGGCTGTAGTCCATAACAGCCCTGCTCCTTAACATAACTGGAATTCACTTTAGTCACTAACTCAGACTTGTCTTAGTGGTTAATCATGAGTACCACAAAATGAAAGAAACAGTTCTGAGATTTCATTCTTTATGAGTCAATTTTTTCAGCCTTTATAATCCATTTGTTTCCTGAAAGAGCAGAACATTCTTTTTCACTATATGTCATTTCTCATTTAAAGTAACAGAAAGTAAGACTTGTCCTAAATATTGTGATATCCCGCTAGAAAAGTATGTTCTGAAATAATCAGTACTATAAACATTAGCATGAAGCACATGCACCAGTGGTAGTTAAATCCTGGCTTTAGAAATTACAGTCCATAATCAAGGTTTTTAGAAGTCCATCTATTTACAACAGAAGGGGAGAAGATGATTTTAAATGTGTTAAATGTACAAACTAACTGCAGTGAGACTTCCTGATACCAAATATTCATGGGTATATAAGTCATATTGAGGAAATATTTAATGGAAATAACAAATCAAGTCATGGCACTGAAACTTTCAAGTTAAATAGCATTGAGGAAGGGAAGAACTCTAAACTCAGTTTGCTGAAGGTATAGGATTTCCAATTTGTGATGCTTAAAAACAACATTAAGGAATAAAAAGCATAAAATTGGCACTCTCTGCATCCAAAATTTGAAATGTTTCCTTCCCATTTTACGTGGCAGTTACTTATGAGCCCTGAGCCACACTTTGAGTCCCTATAAAATTGTCTACTTAATCCCCATCCAGTTTAATCAAGCATAGTTCATTGTGGTACATTTTCTTCTGATCAGGAATGATTGACTTCCGAATATGATGATTCTGTGATTTTCTCCATGAATGCTTTCTAAAGCACTCTCTATGGCTGCTTTAGAGTGAAGAACAAGGAAGCCCAAGTAGAATATGACCTTGTGTTTCTACATAGGACTCCTTCACTGCAGAACCCCACCAAGGCCTTCAGTCTCGAGAAATGAAAACCAGATCACGCAGCTGAATTTATCTCTATTACCAGTCTGGAACCATTTTGCCCAGGTAGTTGAAAACCCTGGGCATTGCATTTGTCTATTATTCTTCCAGTTTCCATTCACAACATGAAGCTATTCTGCCTAATCATCTGTGTTTCTTGCTGCATTCCTCACCTTGGTCCAGGAACATCTCACACGAAACCCACACTGCTCCTACCAAAGCCTTGTATTCTCAGCAGCTTTGTCCTCCACCCAAAACTTCTTAATAGTATAGGCACTTCAACAGGTTGCCACAGGGCAAACTTAAAGAGCACTAGCTTCTCCAAAAATGTTTTTTATTTTGCATAGCTAGATGGGAAGTATCTTATCCATTACTGGAAGCACTTTAAGCCACCTGAAACTTATCAGAGGATATAGTGTATAGGAGTTTATTGTGATGATGTGGGTTGGCTGAAGTGGAGACTAGGGGTATGCAGGATGAAAATGCAATGTGCCTTGCAACATTAGCTAGTGGAATAGCAGCTCTGGACTTCTCATGTCTGGACCTGAAACTGCTCAACTTATGCTAAAGGATGCAACATAATCACGGAATTCAGAGAATTTGAAGGAGAGCCAATATATAATCTCCTATCTCACCTTATCACTCATTAAAAAAATAAAATAAAAATCACCCTTCATTTTTGAGGATTAGGTTCATGAGACAAGAAAATATTAATTCAGAAACCCCTTAAAAAGAAATCTGTAGTTCTTTTTAAGCTCACCTAGAAGAAAATCTGAATTACTGCCAGTCTCTTTTAGTCGGGTTTTAGCAAATTTTGAAATTATCACACATGCTTTCTCCTTGTCCTCTTACAACTGTTTAAGGGAACTATACAGCAAAAGGAGAAATCTCCACCAGTATTTGTATGCCTGAACTGGAAAACTGTGTTTCCACAACACATTTATAAGCTGGCTTAAATATGAGACTACTTAGTGACAAAATTTGAGCCCAGTTCTCAAAGTGTATCCATATATACTTCTGTGCATGTACAGAAACCTTCACATATTAAATAACTCAGGTGTGGGGCCCCAAGAAGAAAATCATTGGAGATATTAATAAAAGCAAGTGTTATTTAAATCCTCTACTACAGCTTGAACAAGGTCATCCAGCTTTTAATTGACTAATAAGCAGAGGAGCTAGACAATCAGCAGATGCTAAAAGGTGTGGCCAACCTAGCAATATCAGTGTCACATCCAGAAAAAGTGGCTCAGGACCTTGGACCATATTCTACTTAACACAACATGATGTACAAAAGACATGGGCCATTTCAATTCTTAAGCAAACTCCGACTTAAGCAGCCACAGGAGAGTAACAGCAATTTTAGCTAAAATACTGTTTTTTGCATCAACAAAAAGGGAGACAACTACAACACAGTACAGATTAAGAGATTTCTAGCATTCATATTTTAACACTGGAGTCTCATTTCATTCAAATGGACCTTCTGCTGCTCAAGCATAACAAACTTTTGGCAACATTATTAAAGGACAGCTTTTGTTCAAGTACCCATGGCCAGAGACTGTTACCATCCAAAGACCTGTTTTCAGTACCTGCTGGGATCGCAGGAAGGCAGCATCAATCTCATCCACCTTCTGAGAGATCGTGTCACTCACTAATCTGTAACGTTCGTTGTCCTCCGTTATCATCTTGTCCAGCCCCTCTCTGGCCCTCCATGGCACCAGCTCCAGGAAGGCACTGCCAACTTCATTCAGAGTGTCCACTAAGCCTTTGTTGTTCTTTGCTTCTTTTTTCAGCTCCTGTAAAAGGCCATTTAAAACAATTAAACCATTTAAACATGGCAGTATATGAACGGAACATACACAGTTTACAGTTTTTTCATTTTTTCAACTACTCCATGAGTCCAGAACTGAAATGTTTTCCACACAAACCAAAGGGCTAAATCAGAATACTTATTTTCGGCTAAATTGTATTAGCTTTTTGATACTGTAAGATGTTTGACAGAAAGTTAGGTGATTCTTAAGAGAATTTTCCACAGAATCTAACCTAAATATCTTTCTCCATTCAGTATGAGTCTGAAAATTTTCTAAGAATTATTAGTACTTCATGAAGCATCCAAAGAAAATAAAGCTAATGGATGGTAGCGAACTGCAACTCCGTAAGGAAGTCATCAGCAAATGAAATCAGCATGCAATATAGCAAAATACGATGAATTCAAATGATTTTTACAATGACTGGATTAAATTTCAAATGCATATTCACATAAAGTAACAAGTTTTTACCTGTACAGAACTCCTCATCTAGTAAAGAAATTTCATAGAATTTTTTTAAGCTTTCACCCTCAACATTTTCCATACCATGAAGCTTACGCTACATTTTTTCTTTTGAAATAAATCTTGTTAAACAAAATTAGTAATATATGTTTAAAATGCTGACACTTTACAGGATTTTATCCATGCCAAAGCTAAAGAACTAAAACAACTTTGTTTGACAGCTTACGAAGTTTTCCAGTCTTAGGTACCTCCTCGAATAAAACGAAAACGTTGTGCATCTCTTGTGCTAAAAATAAACCTCAGCCCAATTTCATAAGTGATTATAACAGATGACTCTGGAAAAAGAGTTTTATTCTTAAGTACTGTTACATTTAGTCAAATTATGATGACATGATTAATTATTAATCATGTCATCATAATTATTACTCATTAATTAATCATTATTTATGATGCCAAAATTAATTATTCAAAAAATTATTTCATATCAAGCATTAATTAACACAAAACCTCACCAAATCACAGAACAGTAAATAATCCACAGGTTCTAAAACCTACTTTTTGTCTTTCTTGTACTTGGCTTAATTCTTCACCCTTTGGTATTTGAGTTTCATATGAGAGTAACTCCATCTCTACTTCATCAAGCCATTTGCAGAGTTCCTCATGAGTTGAGTGCAGTTGGCCTGCAAGCTGCAGAGCCTGCTCTAAAGTCTTGGATACATCAGAACTTAGTTGTGTAATATCTTTGTATCTCGCTTTAATGCCTTCCAGTTTATCTTGAACAATTACTACTTCATCACCTAAAATATTAAAGGGATGTTATTTACCATGATCACAAATATTAAAAAGAAAAAAAACAAAACAAAACCACAACAACAACAACAAAAAAAATAAAATCTCAAACTCTACATATTACAGAAACCTCAGTATTTAATTTATAAAATAATCCAAACAAGGTGACATGTCCAATCCTTAACTGTTGTAAATTATCTTACTATCACTAAACAAAGCTACAAAGTTCACCTCAGTTCAGAAGCAATCCTTCTATCTTTTTTCTGCTTTACTGAACTATTACAAAGTAAGGAGTTAAATCCAATTTTAAACAGAAACGTTCTTATAAAAAAAATCCACCCTTAAATTCACAATACTTCTTATAAAGGCCAAATAAAAGATATAAAAGTGTTACCAAAAATGTAAAGAATAACAAAAAAATCTACATATTACTAACTAGACTTTCAATTACAGTAGATTTTGACATCACAGTTCACCCTCATTGCTGTCCATTTGAAACACAACTCAAAAGGCTAAAAGAAAAGCAATGCATTGAAATTTATTAGCCATAATATTAGAAATGTTCAGATATCACCATAGAATATGTGTAACGTCAAAGTTTGGAACAGAAAAGGATAATACCACCCTGCACAAACATATGTACGTCTCAAAGGGTTCAAGAACTTTACAAGTACTGGGAAATCTGGACAGATGTTGACCTACAGAACAGACACATTGTAGAGAACTGGAATGGAACTCCTCCCACAGTACTGGCTCCCATGGCTGAAGCTTTCCCCTTGCAGTAATAGGTAGTCTAACATCTTGTTCATCTGTGGATGCCTGCAGGGAATTTACTGTGTCCACTGCCAAACAGCCCTCCATTATGAGTAATGTCCATAACTTGTTATTAGGAATGGAATGCAGGTTCACTAAAATAATTTTCCACCAAAAGTAATAAAAGGATTCAAGGGCTAAGTTCTCTACAAGCAAAAAAGGCCTCTTGCTCACTTACATTAAAAGTAATATTGGCCCCAAAACATAGCCTAGCTTGACCTCAAACCTTATTAAAATAAACAATTATGATTGCTTTAACCAGTAAATATGAACCATATTTACAAGTTTCACTTTAATTTTCTTAGGCACCTACAAGTACAAAAAAGAGTATGACAAATTATAGTCTTATGTAAGTTCTCACCTGTTGTTTGCTTGAGAAGCTCTAAGCCATTTTGTACAGCCAAATCAACATTTTGTTTTCTGAGAACAATCTCTTCCTGAAGATCCTATGAATTAAGGTAATTTATGTTAGCACAGACCTAAAAATATATATTATTTTTATTTAGAATAAGCATACTGACATTTTAAACAAAATATATTAATGAAAATAAATGATGAATGGGGATATAAATCAAATTAAAAACATGAATTAAATAAGAAAAGAACAGAAATCAAAATACCAGTAGTTCAGAGTGCTGTTTCTCAAGTAATTCTGTGTTGCAATCTTGGACTGACAATTTGTTCAGTTTATCATGGATTTCATTCAGCCAGTTCATCAATTCAACTTCGTCCTCCCCAAAAATCTGAGCATTGCTGTAAGCTTGCTGGAGAAGTTCAGACCTGCTGTTGCTCTTCTCTTGAATTTCAATGTATCGTGCCTGAGCAGAATCTAGCTTTTCCTGCACCATATCTTTATCTTCCCTGGAGCACATAGTCTTTAGAGACTGACCAGCACTAATGGCCTGATGTAAACTCTTATTGTGAGCTAGGACATCATCTTCTAGGGCCTATATTTTATTTTAAATAATGAAAAATAATGGAAAAGAAAATCAGAAAAACATAAAATAAATTTAAGTGGAACTCAATAAAAACTGAACAAAAAAGGACATATTGCCAACATAAATGTATAAAACTTAAATTACAGAGGGAAAAAAATGAAACAGTATGGTACAATGAGTACAGTGCAACAGCTTTGCCAGTTGTGTTGTGCTTAACAGAAGCATCTAAAGAGAATGACCAAAGCAAGTGAGTGGTTTGTATCTTACTTTATGCTGAGAAATTTGCTCCTGCAGTTTGGAGGCCTGCGTTCCAATGGGTTCTGCATTTGCAAGCCTCTTCTCTGTGGTTGTCAGCCACTCCACCAGTGGCTCCAGAGCTTCATGGAACTGCTGCGCCACCACCGAAATACCTTCCAGCTGACGGTTCCTATCAATGCACCCAGGGAATGGTTATCTTTTGTGATGAAGTAAGTGTCAAACAGTTTTAATAAAGAAAAAAGTCCCTTGAATCCTTCGAAAAACACCCCAGAAATAATCCAATCTCATTGTAGGAACCAGTCACCAAATGAAACAGACATATATCCATGATACTTAATGAAAAGCAAACTAAAGTAAAAATCAAATAGAATTAAAAACAAACACTTACAAGACATTTAGCTAATATACCAGATTTGAAAATATAAATATCACTTTATTCATACACTTTTTGCTAAAAATAAACTAGTACTCAATTCAGAAAAACATGGTTTTATACTCAGTTAAGACAGTTTTCAAGTTTCCAGTTGTCTTAAATCATGAAGTTACATTCCCTTGACTGTCGTAAATGTTTTAAAGTTAGGCAAATGCTTTACTGAACCAGAACATACTATCATGCTTCCTCAGTGTTGTAAAATATCTTGAAATATTTTTTCAGTGATTACATCAGAATTATTTGGTTCTAAATTTGCATCTCTTGTCCTGGATAAAAGCTCTCAACGAAGTTAGTGAGACAACACTAATAAAGCATGGAGACTTGACCTCCAAAACAGAAAAGCAGTACCTAAAACATTTCTGGCTCAGATTATTACATGTCAGAGAAGACCCTTGATTACAGCAAAGTCTTCTCTACAAGCAGTGCTGAACAAACATCATTCAAGTAGACTTTTCAGAGAGATTTGTTCTACATGAAAACATCACAATAACATCTTTCAAATGAGGATTTCATTCCACATAAAAGCTACATTTATATGTGCTTTCCAAGGCTTCTAAACAAGGTAGACTTGACATACTTAGGCATGGAACACTCTGTGGGGTACTCTACAGTTTTCAAAATCATCCTCAAATTCCTTCTTCTAGAGATCAGCCAAAGAACAATGGAGACAAGCGTGCAGCTAATGGATGGCTTGGAAAAAGCTGCAATTTCATTTGTAATTAGATATCACCAGACTGGGAGGATATTATTAAATTAAAATGACATTAACATTTACCCCAGCTAATGAGTCAGATTCCTTCAATAAAAAAGAAAAAAAAAAAAAAGAAGAAGGAAAAAAAAAAGGAAATAATGGTCTATTAGTGGTTGACTAATTAAATAATCCTATTATTAGTATGAGGTAACAAAACAGGTTCAGCTAAAGAGAGGCTACCAGAAGGAACAGAAGACAGCAGAGGTGAGGTGAGTTCAATAATACTTTAAGTACCAACACAACTATTTTTTCTTCACTGTAAAGCTTCACTGTGCACTTTAATTTTTTCTTCAGCTTCCCAAGTCCTCTCTTACTCTCAACTATAGGCCCTTTTCCAGGCTGTCTCAAGCAGTCTTCTCTCTACTCTGAAAAAGACTGTCCTTCTCAAATCTCCACCCAAAAAACATGCTCTGTAACCCTTTCAACACAGAAAAAAGTGTCTTTCTTCAAAGACACTTTGCAGTTCATAATTTTACAGGTATTTTATACACTGACAACAACTCATAAATGTAAGTCTGTGTTTACACAGATATTGTGTGCATGGATTTTCATTGATTTTTTTTAATTGGAACTTGAAGTGGAGCTCAATGCCTTTTAAGAGACAAGTATCTATATACTTTAAAGGCCCTTTTTTTCCTTGAAAACTAAAGGTGCTCAGCACCTTGCATGCATCTGCAACTGACATCATGATGACCTCTAAGTTGCAGAAGCTAATTATGTAGGTGATATTAAAAAAAAATGAAATAATTGAGCGCCCCTTCTTTGTAGTAGCAATTCAGGACTTTGAAGTTCCAACAGAATATCATTATTATTTGAACTTGATTCTACTGCAAAACAGGTTCTTACCTCAAAACACTTGCATTCTAATTAATAAACAGAGATAAAATATTCAGAAGACACATATGTATATAGCTGATTATCACATTAGACTAAACATTTTTTAAAGAGCTTTTGGTCTCTTCAGGTCACTTTTCTCCACTTTTCTCTCAGAGGACCCATTATATCAACATCAAGACACTAAGACATAATGCAATCAAAAGCATGATAGTACTTCACAGTATAGAGTTCCACATGCTGCTTCTAAACATCTATCACATGCTATGTCTCCATTTTTTAAATCCATGAAAGAATTTCAAGTACCTTGTTTCAGCTTTACTGAGCAAGGCATCCCATCGACTATCCAGGAAACTCAGCTGTTTCAGGATTTTCACTCGATCAGCAGGCTCTGCTGACTCCGCAATTTTCTCCCCTTCGCGCTTGATTGCCTCAACAGTAGGCTTGCGGTCATCCAGCAGCCTCTGGAGAAGCTATAGAGAAAGCAATCAAGCACCAGATTATTAACAAATATTGCAATAATGCAAATGTAACAACAGTAAACTTCTTAAAAAGCCGTTAAAACAAAAACCCCCAAAAACCCCCAAAAACTAAACCATGATGCCTATATTGGGATGAAAATGTGAGCATTTTCCAATCAAAGACATAGCATTTTCTAATCAAAGACACACACATCAACCCCTTCCCCGATGAACACAGGCTCATTTTAGTTTCTCAATTGTTTTCCTAAGAACACTGGAGTTTCAGGAAGCCCAAACAACAACCCTGGTTTCTCTGAGGTATGAACATGTATTTAGAGTTAAGTTACATTTTATAGGAACATTTATGGGAAAACTGCATGCCCTTCCAGATTTGGCATCACAGAGGTAATTTGGATACATAGAGAGATAGGAAAATAGATACTAAAACTATTGTATAACCAACTCATCACTTATATGAGATACAATTGAGTTCACCAATCTAGTGTAGTACCCTAACTTCTCTGTGAAGAATAAAATGCACCTCTGTCTACAATCTTCCCTTCCTCCATTCCCTAGGTGCCTTTGGTAACATTAACATTTTGCCACCACAGGTATCCCAAGACAACAACCTGTACTGGCCATGACTTTATATTAAATCCTTGGGTGACACTGGGCCACACAGTCCAACTGCATGAATTGTATGTTTTATCAGCTACATTATCATTCTTTTTTCTATAACCACTATAAAAATATGCCAAAGTTGATGACACTGATAGAGTTTCTACATTAGCACAGGCCACTTCCCAATGGAATTCCAATTAATTACCAACAACGATCACAAGAAGACCATTAAGTCTGTAATCTGCAATCTTATCTTGGTAGTACTAGAGTGAAAATTTACTAGGTTTCATTTCCTACCTTTCAAGTGGTGAAATACTGGATTTTATGCTTTCTCTTCTTCCAGTGGATCTTTAACATCCTTTCCAGATAGTGTTAAAAATTCTAACCAGAGCTCAGATTGCACAGTATCATTCTGTCTTATACCCAAGAAGATGAGCACTTCTCCCAGCCCTGGACAAATCTTGGGTTTTGAACAGATGGCTCCTTTAAACACCTCAGCACACACCAGTGTAATATAATACACTTGAACAGATATTATGCTTTGCCAAAGACTGGGAATTTATTCTCATTGATCCAGTGGAAGGAGAGATTCTGAAACCATTTACCTTCTGTTCTTGTATTTGGGCTTTGACAACTTTGAATTCAGCAGATGGTGGTTTCTGATTAGCCACAAGATCTTCTGTATCAATGAGCCAGCTAAGCAGAGATTCAAGGGCATCCTGAAATCTCCCACAGTGGAGGAGTGCTTCCTGCAATTGCGCAGCACGCTGGGCAACCTGAAAAAACAGTAGAGGATCTCACCTATTCATTTTATTTCTGTGAAATAATTAATCAAAATCTGTAGAACGTCTGTCAATATCACTAATAAATGCTCTTGTTTTTGTAACTATTCATAACAGCACTATGTCACGATTCAGCATGAATCTCTTGGGGCTGTAAACATCCAATGAAAAGAACAGACTGACTCCCAGTAAATCAGCCTGCTCTAGTAATTCCTTACAAGTCACTCCTGCTTTATATGGCTACGGTACTATGAAATACACTGACGGGATGTTTGCATTTCAGATGGTCTTTATTTTCCTGATAGAAAGAATGAGCCAGGATTTTAAAGTAGCAGCTCTTAATAAGGCCCAATAATGCCATCAGTGAGAAATAACAATAGGAAAGAAGAAGGCAAATATGTGAACCGCAGGTGTCTCTGGCTCTGCTGCATCACTCTTTCAGGAAGAGAGCAGAAGAAGATGAGCATCATTTTTACTCCCCATCCTTTCCATTTTCCAACAGCAGCTACTGCTAAAGGAAGACTTTTGAAAAGTACAGAAAAACATCTACAGACAGTTTTTCAAAGCAGTGGTACTTTCTGATGCCTCAAGCAATACAATCCTTAAGGTGCTGTAAAGGAAACATTCCACCAGTCACACAAAGCTGGGCTGTATCACTGCTCTGTGCACTGTGCAGGTACAACAGTGTACATGAGCACATACAACAAAGTGAAAAAACATGCAAGCAATGACTGAAAGTGGGACTGGATCTCCAGGGATCCCTTCCAACCCCAACCATTTCATGATTCTGTGAGTCTCTCCTGAATAAAAGTCCAGGACAGACCTAGAGAAAGTTTGACAAAATCTTATAAATGACAGCAACACCTCTGGCTATTAGCAATACAAATCTTATCCTTAGAATTACAAAGTGATTGTGTAAAGCAAATACAATTCATATTCTAGTGAATATTTAATTTCCTGTATTTTGAAAGACATCAGCAAGCAAATAATGAAAAGGCAGAACACAACAAAAGCAGGAGAGTATACAAGATAATAACCTTCTTATTAAGAGTCTTCCACCGGGTGTTGACATCTTCAAGGTCGTGTTCAAGGTTTTCTGTGTTGGTACTTTTAGCAGCACTCTGAATAAGGCCTTGACCCAACCAATTTACTTCCTGTTGTTTTACTTGTAAGGGTTCAATTTCTTCTTTCTGGAATACCTGCAGTTGAAACCCAATACAGACATGAAACATGGTAACTTCTGTCATAAAATGCATCTGGTGTTTACATGACAATATGCAACAAAAACATTGCTTAAAACTGGTGTCCAGAAAAAAGGAAGCTACTCCTTGTCAGGACCTTCCTAAAAAGCATTAATAAGTCTAAATAGAATAGACTCAATCTAAACAGAGTAAATTCAATACATTGTAGAAGGGGAAATGGCTTACATTTCCATGAGTCGTTTTAGATAGGAAGGAAAGGGACAGAGAAAAAGAGAGGCGGCGAAAGTTTTGGGGGATGGAAAAAGAAAACTTCATATAGAGAGAAAAAAAAAAAGACTGGAGAAACTCATCTGTTTAATTATCTATGCATAAAATCTAACAAAAAATGGCACAGACCAAGAGAGACAAGTGAGCATTTTTTCCAAATTAGGACTAAAGCCAAAGTTTTAAATCAGAAACAGTGAAGGAAGAGATATTTTAAGATCTGTTTAGGAGATTATAATGGTAACAAGTGAGGAGGAGGCACTACAGATGCTGTTGAAACAGTATCCCGGCAGACACCCAGGAAAATGGGCTTTCATTCAAAGGATACTCTTGCAAATTGCCAACAGCAGTTTGAGGAGTTTTGTGTTTGCTTTATTTTACTCTTGCAGGTATTTAGGCTTTTTCAGAGCCAGATTATTTCCATTAGCAGCAGCAATGTAAATCTCCATTTGTATTCAGCAGCATTAAGCTGCAGTGACACAAGTGTCAATGAGATCAGAAAATGGCCCGAAGCCCCTGAATTAATTACACAGGCCAGTGAAAAATAACCAATGAATAAACAATGCTAAAGAATGCTCAACTTTTGACCCTAAATCCTTCAATTTCTATAGCAGCATTCAGTAACAGTTTTGGTGTACACTTAGTGCATTCAAAGCAACCTTTCTCAGCATCCTGAAAAGCAGAGATCACTCAATGTACCAGCAACTCTCCTCTTTTGCACCAAACACACTGTGGCAAGTGATTGCTTTTAAAGCTGCAGACCTCAGGTGGCTGAGCACACTTCCACCAGCTTGACAAGTTAATCTAGCAGCTACTGCAAATACACTAAACATGAGGGATAAAATAAATTAAGCATCCCTAAGAGACTTGTTCCTACAGACAAAAAAACCCCTAAAAACTCTAAGACTGTGGTTACATGAAAACTGAGAGCGTGCAATGAGTTGGCTGCTCCTAGAAGGAGGAAAATGCTTGTGTTTTTCTTGACTGTAGGGTAAGGAGGAGGCAGAATAATATTTCAACACAGAATCAATAACAAATTCTTCTTTTATGTGCTGTAAAGTCTCATCTTTTGAGAACAACGTCCTACCACAGAGGGGACTGATCTCCATAATCTGCCCTTTAAAAATGCACACATTCTTTGTGGAGAGAAGCTTAAAATAAATTACAATTATTGCTGAGGCTAAAGTTTACCAGAACAACTTAGCAACAAAGCTTGAAGTATCTCAGATTTCAACCAGAGTGGGAAGAAAAAAATTACAGACCCGACAAACACCCTTTCCTTATTACAAAGCTTCCCTTACTCTCTTACCTCATCCACCACTCACAAAGCACTGCAAGATCCTGTGCTTGTAAAATACTACCGTAACGTCAGATCTGCTTTCTGGCACGCAAATGCAAAAGGCAGCTTTCAGAAGAGGCGGTGAGCCTTTAATCTGCCTGCTTTGGAAACCACAACCATCTGATACTGTTGCTTATACCTTGATGAGTAAGGCTGCTCAGGCTGAGCACATGGCCATAGCTGCCCTTGAATGGCATTGCCTGCCACCGCACTCAGCGCAGACACCGAGCACCAACACAGAGCACGGAGGAGGCATTCCACATCGGGAGTAACAGGCACCAGCTGGGCAATAATAACCCTGCTCAAAACAGCTGGAATAATAACCACCCCCTCAGACTTTGTCCCCAGCTCATTTCCCATACTGACTATTTCACCTATTTTGGACACCCCATGTATGCTATGCAACTGACACTGATCACTGCATCTGCCTAATTAATAATTTTCAAAAAGCTATGTTTTTGCAATAATGGCAAAACTTAAGAGTTTTAAGATAGTATCTTTACGGTTATACTACAACTATTTCACAAATCTATGGATTTTTTTTTTTTCTAATTACCTTGTTGGACAAGAGGCCATTGCAGACTGTATCCAAGGTGTCTTGGATGTCAGTAGTCCAGATATTGCCTTTATTTCTCTCTGGGAAAACTTTTGGGCAGTTTACAGTACTATCTAATTCAAGCTGTTGAACAGAAAATGCCATTTCATTTGAGCCTGTACATGCTACACTGCATTCCTCTGTATCAGATAAAATTTCATATTTTGCAAAATCCAAGTCACTAGTATTTACAGCAGCATTAGTGTAATAAACATCTACATGAAGAGATACATCATCCACATAATCCTCCTCTACTGTTGTGACTCGTATTTTAGCCTTTTCATGAACTTCATATGCATTTTCCACTTCATTTTTGTCAGGGGCAATACTTCTTCCATCACCTTGAAGAGGATCTTCATGTGACAGAATTTTCTCTTGGAAACCTTGTAAGTGAGAGCATTTCCCCTCCATCTCTTCCTGGTCACTCTCACATGTCTGGGCATTGTTTTGTTTTACTTTTCCAGAGGGTAAAATGTCATTCAAAGCCAGTCTGCAGTTTTCTTTGACAGGGATACTCATGCTTGCAAGCAGTGGGGTTTGCTGCTCTCTGCAAATTGCTGGGATATATGGTCTGAACTGACCTACTACATGGATATCTTCTGCAGAAGACAGACTTCGTATTTGAGTTTGCTCCCCTGCTAATGGTGTATCTTGTTTATCTTCCCTTTCTGTTGGAGGGCTGCATAAACCAGAATCATCCTCTTCCGAGGTAAGAGAATTCGTACCCCATTTGCATTTGCCTAGTCTAGCTGCCTCTGACAGATCAGCAGTTTCGTTAAAGGAGCTTTCACTTCTATTAGTGTAATCTGGAAAGCTGGGTGGAACAAGCATTCTCCACGATCGTCTGTGCTCCTTCTTTTCGGTGTGAGACTTTGCTTTGGGTAACCCAGCAGTCCGAATTATATCGCTGTTCAGTTTAAGGGCATCAAAGATCATTTTTTCATCTAACTTGTTAGCTTCACGGCTTCGGAGCTCAAAAACACTGGAAGAAGTAAGGGCACCATTGGAGCACAAAGTACTGATGTCCAGTGTTCTGTGACTGTAGGGTAAGGTCCGGTCTGTGAAATGCCTCGAAGAGAGGCTGCCCTTGGAGCCTGAATCAATCTGTTCATTCAGCCGCACAGTGTCATAGATGGACCTCTGAGGAACGTAGCAATCTTCAATATTTAGATCTTCGTCTTCTTCCCCTTTGCCAACACATGGAGGATTCTGACGTAGACAGTCTGGCCTGCTAAGTGGCTTCCCCATGTTGAAAGTATTCACACAAGTATACCTCCGTTTTCACAGATTCAGGGCAAACATTTAAAAACCCCTAGCAATCTGAAGAAATAGTAAACTCGCCCTTAGCATAAGATGCATAGATGCGAAAATATACATCATAAGATATGAAGTGGCTGAGGTCATTCATAATCAGTGCATCCATTTAAATTTGACTTTACCTGGATATGAGGTTTCCTACCCCCCAAAATACAAAGTGCTTCAGTAAGAAAGTAGCAGAAATGTCCCAATGTCACAGAAAAACAAATTATAGCAGAAACCAGCAGTAACCAAATACGTCAAACATTCAGTGGAAGGCTTCATTTATTTTTCCAGGTCAGAATCTGTATCAGAAATCTCCCAAATAAGCCTTCAAATGAACAAGTGTTACAGAAGGCAGTACATTATCTTCTGTACATGACTGCTTAACTGTAATCCATTTAGCTGGCTTGCAGGGTCCCATCTCCTTTATAAATAAAACATTGTGTGGCAGCTTAAAAAGACAGAATCCACAGTGGCTTGTATGGTCCTGACCAAGGCACGGAGAAAATCCTGGGGGGTGGGGGGAAATAAGTTAAATCCAGAACAGTAAGAATAATAAAACAGCCCTTTACTTTTTTGGCAGTAGCTATAAATAACCTTGATCTGAAAGGCAGCTTATCCTCCTCTTGTAACAGGCTTGTTCGTGGTGCCTCCACAAGTCCCACAGGAAAACATCACTTTCTAGCAGCCAAGCCAACGCGTCCTTTGAGCAGACCGTCGGAAGACGAATGTTTCAGACCGATTCTCCCGATACCATCCTGGAGAGCTCTTTAAGGCAGCTGCAGAGCCGAGCAAGCGTGGCGCGTTCCCCGAAGGCACGGCAGGTTTACATTCGGCAGGTCCCGACTACAAGCTGCAGCTAGCGGGCTGCCCTCGCCTCCTCCTCATTTCTGAGGCGCAGCTGCTAAGGAGCCGAGGGAGGGAAACCCCCGCCGTGCAGCGCCGGCGCGTCCCGCCCGGCGCGGCCGCCCAGCGCCCCGGCTCGCCCCGCTCCAGCCGCCAGGAACGCCCCGCTTCGCTCTTCAGCAAACATCTGCCACCGGCCCGCCCGCGCCCGGAGCGCCGCTCTGGGGGCTCCCCCCGGGGGCTGCCCTCCCTCCGTCCCTCCCCGCCGCCTCCTTATCTCCTCAGCCGCCCGCGCCCTCGCTTCTCGCTCGGTGCCGTGCAGGGGGCTGGCGAGGCCAGGCGGCGGGGAGGCTTCGCCGCCCGCCCGGCGGTGACATCACTCCCGCCCCAGCCCCAGCCCCAGCCCGCTCCTGAGCGCTGGGGGAGCGGCCGACACCGCTCCGGCCGGCTGCCTTCCCGGGACAAACTCCGGGCAGGAAGCAGCGCTGTAACCGCGCCCGCGCGCCATCGCCCCGTCTCATAAAGCAGTCATTTCGATGGAGGCTTCCTTTCCACAGTTACACCGAAACTTTACCTCTGTATTACTTAAAAAATAAATAAATAAATAAATAATCCAAACTCGCCTAGTGTTTAGATTAGGTGTTGGAATAGTCACACATTGCTCCATCTGACATTCAAAGTGAGATGTTCAGTCCAGTTTTGATTATTTTCAGTCCGGTCACTGGCCCTGAGGCAAGAGCTTAGGGTGGCGTTGGCTGACAGGGCAGCCACTCCAGAAGAATCCTGCTCCCTGGATTACAATTTTGGGAAAAAACTATATTTGAAAGACTTTTTTTCAATGGGATTTATTGGAGCCCTAAACCAGCCTATCAGGACAAAGATTCTGGTTTTGGAAATTGGCATCTTTTAAATACAGTTCAACACTTTGCACCTACATTTCTAGCTCATAATCACGGAGAGGAAGGGTTGGGAGACTCACGGGTAACTTGCCAACAGCACAGGAGGAGTTGCCATGACCAAGCAGCTCCACTCCAGTGGAAGCCAAACCCCTAATGACGTGACCTGCTGGTGTGACAGCAGCCATCAGTTATAAGGACAGGTCAGATCTCAGTTTAAGGACAGCATAAAGCACTTAGTGCTGAAACTTTAACACAGTGCATTCACTACAATCAGCTTGAGCTTTCTGAATTAAGCAGCAAGCAGGATACTGTATGCAAGAAATACAAACATACTACACTTCATGTTTATTGATTTACTTAATAAACAGTCAGCTACATATCTAAATACTAAGGTCATGCAAAACAAATTCTCTCTTCCTCCTCTCTGGTGAGCAGCCATTTACCATTTAGATTATGCCAAACAGATTCTGGATTCTGTAGCAGAGAATATACTATAATGGTAAAGATGCGAAAAGAATTTTAGATACTTTTGACGAAAGGTCCTAACATCCATGGTTATTTTCACCCAAAACAACAAAAACCAGATAGATCCCTGCTGAATTCAGAAAGTGCTGTATGATTTTATAGGGGAAGTGTATAGCTGAAATTGGTCTGTGTTTGTTCAACAGCAAAATTATTTTAACAGTTAAAAAATTGTTTACCAGTTTTCACTGTTTATGTTGAAGACTTTTGTATGACAGATAAATCACTTTCAAAATGCAACTCTTAAAAAAATTTTGATACTTGCTTATATTACCTTTGCTTTTCAATACAGACCTTAGCTGTAGTAAATCCCATGGAAGATTTTAGTATCTTATTCTAGGGTTTGTAAACAGCGCATGGGATATGCAACACTTAGCTAAAAGAGAAACTTCTGATTATGCCTTCAACATTATTTGCCTTCAAAGCAAAATCAGAGGACTGACACCCTCTACACAACTAACAAGACATGTAGATGTGGCATTTAGGGACACGGTTAACAGTGGACTTGGCAGTGCTGAGTTAACATTGGACTCGATGTTCTTAAAGGTCTTTTCCAACCTAAACAATTCTGTGGTTCTGTAACATAAGCCAATTAAAATCTTAGTTCAAGCTTATTGGCAGGAATACTGAGGCTACCTAAAAATTCCCATAAAGTCCAATTAGAAGGCAACCTCTAATGACTGTATCTACTTTTAATCCAAAAATAAAAGCAAAAATCAAATGAACCACATGCTCATGAAAGCTGTAACAATGACATGTTGGTTTTACTAAGAAGAATGACATAAAATAATTCAGCTTTGGGTTCTTTCTCTATTTCAGACAGAAACTATAGTTGCAAATGCTTCTCCAACTGCAAATATTCTAGCACTGTGCAGCTACTCAAACCCAGTGTTTGGCTGAGTCCATTTGCAAAATACTTTTTTGTTTTGCTTTTGAAGAATGGTGGCAGACTCAGTGTACCTTAACAAACCTAATTTACTGAAATTTCCTTTCAGGACTAATCTACACATTGCATACAGACTTCGGGGTAAAAAGTGTCTTACAAAGCCAAGTTAATTAGTAATCTTTTGTATGTGTTTTATATTAATTGAGATAAATTGTTCATTTGATTATACTCTCCCTGAAGTGAAGTAAGAGTCATGGTTCTACTTCGAAAAGAACTGCTCTGAAGGTTTTCATTTACAGAAAGTAAATTTTATAACTGCATTGTAAATAAATATAGTTTAACACTGATGGCAACTACTTACAATTTAACCCTGACGGCAACTACTTTCAATTTAACACTCTTATACCGACTGGAATAAGTACATTACAAAGAAGAAATATACATTAAAAAGGTATGCATATGCATTTTAAATATATATATAAAAATACAACTCAAAGCCAGTTTATTTTTTAAAAAACATTATGTGTTTTAATGTCATGCCAAGAAGATGCACTCAGCTCTAACTCTTTGTACATAAAAATTGGTTAAACCACAAAAACCACCTCTGGCCCATTATACGAGATCCTTCCCCGAAGAGAGTGAAGATTTCACGTTAATAGATCTATACCAAAGAACAACTCTCTTGCTTTACTCTTGAGGAATTGAAGGTGACTGTAGCTGACCACAGAAGCTAAAGACATAAGGAGCCAGACAGTGGTTTTGTGGCCACAGCCACATTTTAAGGTTGTATGTGTTTGCATACGTGCACAAACACGAGCAAACACAAACACACCACGAGTGGAGCAGGATCTGTGGGATCCAGTCTCCCTACAGTTTGCTGCCTCAGGTAGAACTGCTCTCTGGAAGGAAGGGCAAAGTGTATAAACAGATAGATTACTTACTGTAATTTTGATATGCCCCAGTAGCACTGACACCAAGCATTAGGAGAGTTGATCCCTATCCTCCTGCTATCAGTATCCCTTCACTAACTACACTCTCATTTAGTACAATTTCCCATTGTGGTCTCCCTATTCCCTTTCTTCAAAGGCTCTTCACTCTGCTGTTTTATTTCTGCATTTGCTTTTCACTTATTTAAACAACCCCTTCACTTTTTCATGATTCTTCACCTCCTCTTTAATGGCATTGTGTTTTTAATCATAAGCAAAAGCATGGCCTAAAATAGTTGCTTCAAGCAAAACACATTTCTAGGCTTATAAATATCTAACATAAATACAATCCCATAGTAGAGTTCTGGATATAAACATGCTGCTATCACTGTTCTCTTTTGTCTCTCCAGGCTTTTTTTGTCTTCTTACCACATAAGCTCTTGTGTTTCAGGGATGCTGTCACCCCAGTGGTCTGCACCGGTCTCTCATTCCCAAACCGCTCAATTGCTCTGTTGTGTCCGATACCCTGAAGAACTACAACACTGGGACAGCACACAGGGAACTGGACTTTCCTACCATCTGCTCATCAGGTTGTAACACTCCAGAAACATTTTTCTTTATAATAAAATACATATTTGTACATACACAATTCATTGTATAAAATATGTATTAACAAAGACCCGAAGCTGCATCTAATGTTTGAAAATGTAGGAAATGTGGTGAACTCAGAGATCCCAAACTGGCTACAACTGAAGTCCTGTACAGCCAGTGTAAGCAAAAGCATTCACAGCAGGAGCTGTTGCTATTTTCTAATATCCAAAGTGTTTTACTAGCCATATACAAAGAAAAGCCATTTGTTTCTCTTTTAAATTGAGATAGACTTATTAGGATAGACTTGCATACAATTTTAATCCTCCCAGTCTAATGGAATCTCCTCATAATGTAAGTATTTGTTCAAGATTTTTGTCTCTATTTATGCATTCTCAAAGATCATCAAAACTCACAGTAACTTCCATTTGAAATTCCCAGATGAAAGTTTTCTGGTTTAACTCTCCTTTCCAATATGGCTTAAACAAGCAAAATGCACCCTCTGTTGGGCCAGCCATGTAATGACTCTTTCCCAAGGTCACCAAATTTTTACCAGCATGGCTTATGAAATCCTGCAATGAAGGTTTGGCTTTATCATTAAGTGTCAACTAATGTACAAGTCATACAAACATTTGAATCAATTTTATACTGGAATGAAACCAAAGCAGTGCAGAATATTCAGTGCTACTATATAGCCATTAGGAGATTTATGATATTTTTCAAGCACTGCTATAAATCTTAAATCTTTCTGGTGAGCACTGGAAATTCATTTCTTGTAACCTAACCCAAGCAAATATCTGTACTTATTTCATCAGCAAAGCTCAATTAACACTCACTATCACTGCAATGCATTTTTTTGAGCTGGACATGGATTGCTAGCTGGCATATTAAAAAAGCTACACACAGGAGCTCTGCAGTGCATTTTGGATAAGGATGCTACAGAAAAATCCTAATATCATAGGGAGATTATTTTGCCTCTTTTCTTTTTTATTAGTATGTTTCTAGGTAAGGGTGGAATTCAGTGAGGTAAAACTGGCCAGTGTATCAGAATAGAAAATGGCAAAAGATAACATCTTAAATCTAAATATGCTGAAACCTATACCCAGGTGAAAAAAAACTAAACTACTCAGATGAGCAAAGTGAATATGGGCTGGTATGTGATCACTGGAGTCTAAAACTCATACCACTGTGAAGACGAAAGTTGTGTAATATATGGACATCAAATAGAGACAATATGCAGTTTCTCAAAAACAGAAAGGCAGATGGATTACAGAAGGTAACAAGAAAGCAAAGAGAGGTGAAGAGGGAACTCGGGTGCAGGAACCAGGAGACGAGATGCAAAATTCCCAATGTCTGCCAAGCTGTAGCAAAGGAAAGCTTCTCTGGAGCATAAGATCCCCATTTAAAACAGACAAAATGCATACAGGCAGAACAGACTACTGTGCAATGACTCCTCTAAGGTCTGCACTTAACCAGTCCCTTTCACTATGATGTTTAATAAAATGGTATTGTGGTAAAATACTTTATAATAGTAAGAAAGCAATCTTCCTACCTTGAATGTATTCAGCTGCTGATTAATAGCCTCTGTTTCCATTCCAACAGGACCCTGGGACTCTTCATGTTCTTCAGCTCTCCCAAGCAGAGTGGAAAATTCTTTTAGCTTACTGTAAAATTCCTCAACACGACAAATAGTACCCTCCACTTGATCTTCCCTAGCTTTTGCTCTGTCTAGTAGCTTGTTGCACTGTTTATTTAGAGCTTCCAAGTCTCTCTTTATACCAACAAGATCAGGAGAAGCTTCAGCTTCTGTGGCTAGCATAATTTTACAGTTTTTATTAGCATTTTCATTATTCATTATAAGCTCCTCTAACTTTTTCATGAAATGTTTTATGTCCTCTCTCTGTGATTGCAGTACCTTGAGATCTCTTCCCACTGGAGCCATGCTATCAAGCTCATCATCAAACTCTGCAAACTGAGAGAACATCTCTCGGATGCTGTTTTGGAAATGGCCAATTCCCTGAAGTTTGGTCTCTAGGAATGAGCACCTATCCTCAACTTGCTGCTTCACTGCAGTGTATTCTTGCTCCAAAGATTCGGCTTGGAGTAAGAGGTCAGAAACACCTGCTGAATCAGAAGCTTCTACCACCAGGTCTTGGGCAAGCTTTTTTGCCAAATCAACGTGAGGCTTTAAAGCTTGCAAGGCTTTCTGCTGGGCCTGCATCATTGTCAAGTGTTTGTTACTGAATGACTGAGGTCCAAGTGAGTCATGAGCTTCCAGGTGCTCTTTGGCACTTTTAAGCTGTCTTTCAGTTTCCCTGGATGAGTCCTGAAACTCTTTCAGTCTTTGTGCCATATTTTCCAAGCACTCTCTCTTCTTATGTAACTGTTCTGTAACCACTTTCACATTCTGATTCAGCACCTTAGTCTCTTCTCGAACAATTTCTTTATCTGTTTGACTTGCATTGAGCAAACTTTCAGCAGAATTATTTAATAGTTCCACCATCCCATGGTGTTTATCCAGATCCTTCTGCCATGCCCTCACCTGAACAATAGAGTCCTCTATTTCAACAGGGTTTATGCCAACTTTTAATTCACACAGGTTGCTATGGCACTTCTCTATCCATGGCTGCAGATTTTCTACATGCTGCTTATATTTGAGGGCTTTCTCCAGACAATCTGCTAATTTATCTTCCCTTTCTTTTACCTGTTTATTCATTTCATCCCAATTATTCTTGAGTGTGGCAATTTGGGATTGTAACTCTGCTTTGTCATCTCCTTGAGTCTTCTGTAAGATACTTTCTCCTTCTGCAACAATTTTTTCATATGAACTAATCTGATCGGTCATTGTCTTTTTAAAATCTTTCTGTTCTTCAATTAGTGATTGCAAAGCATCAAGTTTGGCTGACACAGGACGAGCCTGGTTCAGCTCTTCTTTCTTTTTGCTTAGCCAGGCCTGAAAGTCCTTGGACATTTGCTGGAACTGATGAGAAGTGGTGTACGCTGACTGAAGCTGCTGAACATGGTTATCTACAAAGGAGAAAGAAGGCAGCACAGAGGTTCATTAGCAGAACCTGCTAGTATTCAGTGAAAAAAAAAAAACAACAAACTAATATTGATTGTATTATGCATGATCATTATTTTTACGAAAGCCAGTCCTTAATATGTGGAGTTTGACTGGCAGACAACCAAATTTCTGGCAAGGGGCAGACTCATTCCTGTAATACAGAAGAGCAGTGAAGGCATTAGGACATGAATCAAATGAGGTGAGCTTATCCAGTCTGTGTCTACATGGATCCCGTTCGAGCAGATTTTGGTGGTAAAAAACACACAATTGTGCCTCATGGTACTATGAAGTGTAAGCACAGGGAATATTAAGTGGTATTACCTAGTAGTGTCTAACTCATGGCCTACAGGCAATACATGTTCCTAGGAAGATTCTTTAAAGTTCCTTGTGACCAGAGGAAATTAAAAACCCAAAACTAAGGCTGCTAGGGAGAACAAAGTATGATATCATTTGCAATGTATTACTTGCTCAGTTCTGTTGTTCACAAGGTAAGGAAAGGCTGCAGACTACCAGCCCCTTTCTGTCACAGTTTTATACAATTGCCACTATGTTTCACTAAGCCATTAACTGGTGTTTGCCTAGAAATTATCATTTTGGCTTATACTCTGCCCCTACAAAGTTGGGTAGCTCAAGGAACAGCATCCTCTTTTGGTATTCTAATTCAGTGACCATGCACCTGAAGTAAGACATGACAAAAGCAGCCTTGCTATTTTACTCCAAGTTCTCTCCCAAACTATTCCCTAGAGATCCCAAGCATTGTTCTTACCTTTTCAAGGCATGGGGATTCTTCTAATTTTTAATGTACAGCTGCTTGGGGGTTGGACTAGATAGAGAGCTGACACCAAGCTCAGTTCACCTTTTGCCTCACTTTGTGCCTTAGTTACTGTTTTTCTTTAAATAGATACTAACCTGATTTTTGCTCAATATCCTTAAATGATTTTAAGATGCCTTCTAACTGTCTTGTAAGTTCTGCTTTCAAATACTCTTCCCCAACCAGTGCTGACAGCTCTTCGCAAAGAGCTTGTGCTGCGTTTATATTCTTCATTTCCTGTTCTATTTCCTCCTTCAGTTCTTTAGCAATTTCCAGCTGTTGTTTCACAGCATCAGGTTGTGTACTCACAGCCAGGCTGCTGCTGAGTTTACTATCCAAGGCACTTAGCTTATCAGACAGACTTCTGAGTAAACTTTGATACTCTGTGCTTTTCACAATGGCTTGGTCAATTCGGTCACATCTCTTCTTCAGCTGGCTGGTTAGACTGTCCCACTTTTGTGCCACAGCTGCCAGTTGCTCTTTTACAATTTCATGTGAGGGTGGATGTTCACCAGGTCTCTCCAGAATCCCCTGCCCAGCCATAGTTAACTGCTCATATTGTGGCTTTCTGGTGTCAAACTCTTTGAGCAGAATCTAGGAAAAAAAGAGAATTTTAAAAAGAATTTACTTCTTGAGAAAAAAGAATGCTTCTGACAAAAAATCATTTAGCATTTGTAGTAGCTAAGGTCTATTATTGAGTGTATCCAAGTTTAAAAGCCAGTGAAATAAATGTGCCTTCTACATAAACTGTGTTGTTTCCAAGTATTTAAATCAAAGAAACAGAAAAAAATGAGGTGAATTTACACATCATCTAATAGAAATTCAACCAGGAGATACAAGTAAACAATGAACTCTGTTAATACTACAGTAATTAAGTAACCACACCAAGCAAAGTAAGTGCTGTTTAGTTTCAAGCAGTGTCTTCTTTCCTAGACAGTTTTGATATTTGTCTTAAGAAAGAACTTCAAAGGAGGTGTATTCTGCAACAATATTGCAATGTTTTATTATAGAACAGAGACTATTTGGCTAATTCACAAAATGACTGAATGTGTAGTGTAAGATCTTTTAAGTTTATATCACTGGTTCTCAGTATTTTTTTTTTAAAGTAAGTCACAATGCTTGCAAAAGAGGGGACAAATATAATGGTTTTACTTTACAGAACATTACAAACCCTTTCTAAGTCAATTAGGTTGAACTTTTAAGGACTGTGAAGTGATACATGATAGTCTTATGCCATCTGTCTAGACTTCTGAAGCACTTACAAACCAATATTGAGTCATAGTATTTTACACAGTATTAGAACATAGCTCATGATTTAAACATTTCATTTTAAACAATACTGACACTAAAGCTTTAATAACACTTTTTCAAAAACAAATAACTTCCCATCAGTTTAAAATAACTGGCAGCAATAGATTTTCTACCTTCTGCAACCTCATCTGACNTAACACTTTTTCAAAAACAAATAATTTCCCATCAGTTTAGAATAACTGGCAGCAATAGAAATGTTTCAAATTAAACTTTCTACCTTCTGCAGTCTCATCTGATTTCACATTTAGTTTCTTTAGTCTGCAGTTTGGTGTGTTTCTGACAGTAAATTACTCCACTTTTTCATTATACTACTTCTTCTGTCTTTGACACTTGGCCCCATATCTATCCACAGTACTGCATTTCACTTGCCTTCGTATTTTTGTTAGCTACTGACACGGTCAACGGAATAAAATCTCAAAAAGCTACTTCTAACCACAGACTGTACATGAGGACTGACAATAAAATGTCAAATTAATAAAATTCAAAGGGACATTTTCATTCCACTACAGGGAAACCACAGTATGGTCAAAACAGAAAGATGTATCAGAGGATCAATGTCTCCTCAACATTTTCCTTTACCTGTTCTGATCTCTTTTCACTCTTATGATATTTTTTTCTTGTAATTACTGTAGTCTAGTATGACTTAAGCTGATACCTAAAAATAAATAAATCTAATGGCTTATACTAACCCTTAACTGCTCTAGATGCACAACAGTACTTTGCTAATAGCAAAAAGGCAGAAGAAACTTAAATCAATAATGTGTGTTGGCACTACTCACCTGAACCTGTTGCTTTTGTGTATTCAGCATATTAGGATCAATTGATAATGGTCCCAGCACACTGACCATTAGCTCCTTTTCTACAATCCAGTGCTTTAGCTGAGCTTCTGCTGTCTGGAACTGGATCAGGTAATTTGAAGACTCCTCCAGTTTTTGTTGTCTCTCAGATGTAACTTGATTGAGTTCTTTCCATTTGGAATCTAACAATGATAATGTTAACACATTGCATGCATGTTCTAGCAGATGGATTGTGAGACAGCAGACTATATATGAAACATAAACAGAGCTCTCTCATAAGGCTGTGTGCTGATTAACTCCAGATGCCTTATTGCAGTGACTCTGCAAATAACATCTTTTAAAAGTCAGACCCACATACACTTGGATGACAGTCAGCCACGTGTGGAATTTTTAGAGCAATGAATATTCAACATGTAATAAAATCATACTAGAATATTGCTAAATGAAATACCCCCACGTTTAGGCTTCGGTCTCAAATGATATAGAAGGCAAAGGGTTCTACTCAGTTATAACTCAGGTGCCTGAGTTAGATAGACAAATATCCCTGTTTATTCAGTAATAAAGCCCCATAAGTTTTCAAGGATGATCAGAAGCCTGAAATTAGGCTTCAACTCTGAACAGCCCTCTGAAAAAGCCTAACTCTTTTAAATGTCTGTATCATTCACCTAAAACATCTAAACCAGGTACCTAATGATGGGCAATGAGAATACTTCTGCATGTAGGTATTTTGAAAGCACTGTGTGAGCTTAGGGTTCACACCTCGCCAGTCTGTGGTCTTTTCCTCTATGGCAAGTGGCTTCCAGAGCAGCCTTTGAGTCTCAGTCTTCTAACCTCCCCCTTCCCCTCTGTGCTACTGTCAGTGCTTGCTCAGTCAGCTCTGGTATTTTGCTAACCCTCCCTGTCCCTGATTTTCATCCCTGATTTTTACAGTTCCTGTTAATGCTTCACAGTCTTCTGCTCATTCTGTATTAATCCCCTTTCAACACTACTAAAGGTCTGTTGGAGACCTTACCTGCTACTTATACTTTTCAGAGTTTCACTTACAAGCAGGATAGACTGGAAAAATTCTCAGCTTCAAAACTACTGTTGGTATAGCAATGGAAATGCCTATCACTATGAAACAAGATTGACATATAATGCTATTGACCTATAATTTATTTTAAAAACATAAAAAGAACTTTAAAAAGCTCATGACAATCAGGCACTGCAATATCTCAAAATCTATTGACCAAACATGGTCATTTTCTTTTTTTCATTGGCTTTTAAAATATTTTTTAGCAAAATTTATACAGTTTAGAAAGCAGCAAAAAACCACCAAACCCACAAAATACCAAAAGCCACTAGTTCATGGGGAAAATACATGCAGAAGAGCACTACCAACAACACAAACTATTCTCTACATGAAATTAGGATCACCTTAATTTGTTATATTTTGTAAAAAGAACAAAATATATATGTTGCTTGTAACTGGCCAGTCAAGTTTTAGCTGCACAATGTTTAAAAAGATAAAGCCTCTCAAACAGGGAGGCAAGCTATAGCCTGTGCACTAATATAATTTCAAAGCCCATGGACATCACTGGAATTATTTCAGATCTACATGCTTGCAAATGGAGTTATTTCCACAGAATTTAAGAGGTAAGAGGAAACAAGGTATTAAGAATACTTGTTATTGCTAATAAATTAAAAAACTCATAATAAAACAACTTCCAATCTGAGCTATAATATTGCTTTATTGACGTACCTATTTTATCCAACGTTTGTCTCCACTTAGGTGCCTCAGGAGAGTCAGGGTTCTTCTCCAACAGCTCTGTGACTTTGTCCTTTAGTTCCTGCACTTTATTTGCACTTTGCTTTAATTCAGTTTCAAAAAGCTGAAAGTTTAGGTGATAAAATAAATAAATAAGAGACTAAAGAAGAATGGTAACGTTTGCAGTCCATAATACTGAGGTGCCAAACATGAAGATAAAAAATAAGTATCTAGCCTGTATATACTGCTTTTCTGCTATGACTCTCAAAGTACATTATAATGACATATGTTGCCAGTCAATTTTTTGGAAGAGGGAACCTGACAGATATAAACGGTATTAATAATTATTGCTTAATTTGAAAAAGTGACAGAACTGGAAGAACTCAGATAAGTAAGATTCACTAGGTCCCATCATATTCACATATACTTGGAATCTATTTGTGTACAGAAGGCAAACTGACTAATGCAAAGTATAGCTCACAGCAGAAATAACCCAGCTAGCTCCGACAGAGAGGGGTGTGGTGTGGCCTCATTTACCTCAGTAGAAGTCCTGCTATCACCAACAGACTAGTTAGTGTAGATTCCCTAAAGCCATAGTTTAAAGAGAATCAGAGTTTTAAGTGTAAACCTAACATAAGACTGCGATACTCCAGAAAATCCTAATTAAGGCTGTTCTTGCAGACAGAAGTAAAGTTTCTTATTAATTATCCAAAACCCACAAAAATAAAACACGGAACAAACTGTACTTGATTTAGAACTTCTAGTAAAAGGTCCAATGCATCAGATTACTCTTGCCTGAGCACTTGCTCAGTTTTCCAACTATTTGTGAGTATTTTTCTATTACTACACTGCGGGTTAGATTATCATAGTAGCTTTGCACATTCTCTGTTAAGAAAAAAGAGCTGGTTTTCTTTCACACTTAGTCTGAATTTTATGATTGAATGTTATCCAACTCTGAGGAAGTCGGTAGCTGGTCAGGTTAATTTTTAAGGGTGACCCACCAAATATAAAAGAAACTCAGTTAAATCTAATTCTGTCTTTGTTTATATACAATCACCAGCAAGAAAAGAATTTTCCCTATCCATTACATTTCCCTTTATAGATGAACCTTAGATGTGTAAATATTGTCCTTCATTGCTAGGGAAGCATATGCCTCCAATGCTGAAACAGGACAGAAGCTTACTGCTGATTCAGTGGTTTTCTCATATCAATTATAAAGGGGGAAGGAGGCTGTTGTGCAGCTATATAACTTAACAAGCATGACAGGGCTGCTGAAGAGAAACACTGCCTTGGAAGAGACATAAGCCGCTGCAGCTGCAGACCGGGAGGTCTGTGGAGCATCAGTGAGCCAGCAGCTGCAGAAACAGCTTTTGGACAGATACAGCCCTTCAGATATTAAAAGTAATCTATTATATACCTCTAAACTACTAAGATCAAAAAAGTTGATTGCATAACCAGTATAGCCTCACCTTTTCAAACTGTCCACCAAAATTATTATTTTCTGACCCGCAAAACTCATTCTCTCTGACATAGTGCTCCTTTACTCCACTGACACAGTTTGCCAGATTTGCTCTAAGCCTGACTAATATGCTTAGTAGGACCATTTAAATATTCTCTGTAACATTAAGCTAGGCTGAGATATCAGTTATTTCATAGCATCTGCCTAATAACGACAAGAAAAAGTATTTGTTTGAAGGCACAAAGTACCTTATGTTGCTCAACTTGGGCTTTAACCGCTTCACTATCTGTTGGAGCAGCTTCCCAGTCTGATGCAGTTTTGTCCATTTTTTGCAACCAATGCATCATTGAGGCTGATTCTTCCTGAATATTTTGCATTTTTGAAAGCATACTTTCTAGCTCTGAAATCTTTTCATTCAATAAAACTCCCAAATCTTCATAGCTGTGATTTACATTAGACATAGCTTGTTGAACAGTTGTCAGTTCTGTAAAGAGAGGTGCACAAAGACTTTGTTAGAAGTTACAAGCCCTTGAAACAATACTGAACGTAGTGAAATGGTATTGATCAGTACTCTGAGTTACAATAGCTAATATCCCCCAAATAAGAAATCACTGAATATGCTGGAGTTATTTCCAATCCACTCTAAATGTGGCAACACTATATCTGAATGAGGTAAAACAAGTTCCTATTTGCAAGAACTTCTTTTTTTCACAGAAATCATTATTTCAATACATACAAGTGCACAGACATGTTTCAATCTTTCTACCCATTGCTGTTTTAGTATTTTAAGTAACAATTCCATGACCAAAAGTTGAATATACTGGGCTACTAAAAAGTAGCTTATAAAGTTCAGCTACTATAAAGTCCTTATATAAAAGTTCCTTTGTTTCTATAAAAGAGTTGGTCACAGTGATACAAATGTATATAAAATGGGTGTCTTTGTATACATATATTTGTGTATATGCATGTTGTGAATGCTGATGGGTGTTAAAGTAACAATCCCCATTGAAAGCTATTTCTCAAAAGTCATTTCTCATATTAAAATAGTCATCCGCATATACATTTACGAAAGTATATATTGATTCAGAAAACAAGGCCAGATTTGGTTGGTCTTCAAAGAAAATAATGAGATAGATATTGTTTTAATTACTTAAAATATCATGCCCTAGTCAATGTGGTTTTCTTATGTGGTGATGTGAAAATTCAGTCTAATAATGACTGCTACCAGCAGATTTATGTACAATATTTAAAAAATACTTCCATATTTAAGAGTAATTGGCAAGCAACAATTCTTTATCACATGCTGAAATTTTTACTGACCTTTATTTTTCAAGAAATCATGAGTTCCTGGAGCTCCTCCTTCACCATTTAAAATTGTGCCACCTGTGGATCAAAACAGATGAAGCCTCTTGCTTATCTGAGCCTTTTCCCACAAAAACCCCAGCACTTCATTTCTTCTTCAAAGCAGCATGATCCATAGCTGTCATTACAACATCAAGAGTGAAGCTCCAGCCAGCCAGTACCATAAGTGGTATCACATAGGCAGAGCATGTACATAGTGGGTGGGGTGTACATGCATGCACTTAGAAGGGTGCACATATGTATGATGTATAAGCAGTCCTACTGCTCACAATTCTGTACTAAACAACTGGCCAGGGCCAAAGGTTTATGCCCTAGCTATGAGGCCTATTCACATCCAGATTGCTAACATCACCTCTTTCCTCTCCCCTAAAGGACCCTGTTCCCTACTGAGAACACAGTTTTACCCAGCTGTGATGGGTATAGCCTGGGAGAGGATGAGCTGGCAAATGCTGCAACTGAGGACAGCACTAAACATTAAACAGCAAAGAGGCCCAGAGTGCTTATTGCAGACACCACAACCAAAGGCAGCTTTACCCACCAGGGAAGTGGTTGAGATACCATTCCTGGAGGTATTTTAAAAACATGTATATATGCTGCTTGGGGACATGATTTAGTAATGGACTTGACAGTGCTGAGTTAATGTTTGGACCTTATGATCTTAAGGGTCTTTTCCAACTTAAAAAGATTCTATGGTTTATGTGCATTGTAACTCTGCACAGAAAGCTCTCGAAAATAACTGGATTAACCCCTCCTTATTGTGTCACAAGCAAGACTGAAGCATGTGCTCCATGATGGGAGTTGCAAAGCAGCACTCTTATACCTGAAGTCCTTACTGAGACTCAGAGGCAGCTACTCACTGAGGCTGCCCTGCTAATTAACCATAATATCAGAGCCTCTGAAACCAGAGCTAATGGGCTTTGGGAAATGGAGTCAGACCAAAGAGCAGGGCTGTATGATCACACTGCAGAGAACTGCAAGGAGAATCACTTCCCACTCTCCTGCACATATGTATTCTCAGCAGAGCAATTAACAGAGGAAGATTAATGGTTGCCTTGGAAAAGGCTATGCATCCACCCCCCAGTACCAGCTGGACAGTGAGGACCACATTAGTGGCAGCTGGAGGATGGCAAGAGAAAACAAACCAGATAAGAGAAGTCACAGGCCCCAGCCAGAGTCCTGTAGATCTTCACACTCTTTTAGCTGGACTCTGGTATTTATAACTGCTATAAAGTGATACACAGTACAGCTCTTGTCAAGGAGGGCAAATGTTCTGGTCTGGAGGATTATAGCTGCTCTTATGTGATAGCTATTTAACCATTTTTTCTATTTGGATGCATAGGAGAAGAAAAGAGGCAGAGGAATGAGCCCAAATAGATCATAAAAAATTCCAAAATGTTCTTCGAAAGATTTTATTTAGAGTTTTAAAAAAAAAACATAAAAAACAAAACCAGAGGCAGCTATTACAAAGAGATATAAGAACGAAAGCGTTCTACTTTTGCCCAATAGGTATCCTCTGTCAGTCCCCAACCTCCCAGTCATTTGCAGGTGACCAATGAAGGCCAACACACTTGAATTTATTTCCAGACCGAGTCAGCTCAAGAATTGACTGAAAATGTGCTTATTGCCATTAAAATGCCTGATGTCCTTGAACTATGACTGGAATGATACTTGGCAGAATTACTGGTTTCTGTAAAACAAGTTAATATTTAGCACTAGAGTAAAAATAATCATGGAAATAGACTTGCTATCTTTAAATTATGATTACCAGTAGAACTTAGCAGAAGGTCTAGACAGAAACTACATTTTGGCCCAGGAAAATCATGCTGAGATACAAAGTTGATTCCCTTCTGTGCTGTTTTTTCAATTAAAACACTGACTAATACTAATTATGATATCATATTAGGATGAGTATGTTTACCTAGGCTTATTATTTATATAAACCATCTCCTCATTACCCTTCTAACAAAAACTCCACAACTCCGCAAGCCTTTTTGTGTTTGCTTGGTGTCATAGAATAGCTTTTTGGCCATGAAATGGGTATTTCTGTGCAGGTACATCAGTGTTTGCAAAAAAGGGTTTGTATTTCTCCTGCTTGCAGACTTGATGGATATGTGAAGCACCGACCACTGATCAGAATAAGTCAATTTCTCATTCTCAGAAGCTTTCTGGGATGAGATGAAGGCAACTGTGATAGTGCCATTTTCTTCACTATCTGAGAATTACATAACAGCTCTAGGACACGTTAAACTGTTACATCAGTGCACTTTTACATTATTTTGGCAGAGTAAAACAATGAGAATGTGCACTGAATTACAACAGCAACTAGACAGTTTAAATAGAATCACAGCAAACAATGGTCAGAAGAGACATGGCTAAATGTTTTCTCATAAGCCATAATATTCAGAATGCTAATCCAAGGGTGAAACGATATCAATTTTTGTCTTAAAGGTTTCAAAAATTCTTGGAATGATAGGTTTACCTGATTATACAAAAGCATACCTGATTTGGCAACTGCTCTCAGTTTTGCAGGAGAAGTCACAGCAGTGATTAAGTTACACAGCAAAGTTCCTCTGCTATTCATTTTCTGCAGTTCAGGTGCCTTTAATGTCCATTCATCTTTTAAATTCTGGTTAAGAAAGATAATAATTTGTTCATTTCAAAATTGACTTCAGACTTAAGAGAATTAGTGTACAGAAAGGAACAACTTTTCTGCTTGGGAATCTATTGCAAAACATACAAAGCAAATGGGAATGTAAATGCAGACTGCAAGCCCCCCTAGTCCTGATTACTGTTACTGCTTACACCTTAAATCTGTATTTCAATACTAGTAATAGATGCCTTATTTCCTTCAGCCAGATTTCACTTCTCCTAGAAAGGCTTACCAATGTATCTTCCAAAGGTTTCTTTAACTCCTCTGTATTCAGAGAGGGCTGTGCTGCTGGAATTCGTTCTGTCGTCTCTTTTATCCACTTCTTTAATGATTCTACAAGGAGCTCAAAAGCATCCATTTGTTTCTGACAAGATGATACATCCTCTTCTCTAGACAATTAAAGACAAAGAAATGACAGGAGTACTTCTAATAATTAAATCAGCAAATATTATTAATCTGATATTACTATTCTGAAATTCAAAGTATAAAAAAGCTAATTTTATGGATATAAGCAGAATGTGGAAAACCTAGTCTTACTGCAAAGGGAACTTCTATGGAACCTCTTACAATTTCTCCAGTTTTCCTTTGCAGCCTGATGCCAAATAGTACTCTACAGCAGTATACACAAGCAGCAATTTATGAACTATCACAGAAGCGGAGAAATAGGGTTTTCTTAAAATTGCCAAGAATCCTGTGAATGTCACAAAATTTGAAAAATTACTTATCTTTATGGCCCTTTTTAGAGCTCTTGGGCCAGACAGACTAACTACAGAGGCATTTTCAAATAGAATATTTTCCTTTCAATGAAAAACCCCTTACTTGCTCTGGTCAACTGCAATATCTTGAGATTGCATACAAAAGGATAGCAGTAATCACAACATTCACCCTGTGTTATTAGCCAAAGTGGAACCACTTCGATTATCCAACTTACTTTTCTTTTATTGTCTCCTCTACCTCTTTGAATTTCTTTGACAAAGCATTTACTTTTTCTAATACCAGTGCTTTATCTCCAGGAAGAGCATGGATTGAAAGTTCCTCAAGGAGCTGCTTCAAAACTTCCAGATCCTTCTTGTGTTGTGCCAATTCTACACTAGCTTCCTGGAAAATAGGATTACATTCTTCGTATTAGATTTTACCATCACTTCTTCAAAGGTAAACTCTTGATTTTAGCTAACCAACCAGTGCTGGGAAAAAAAAAACATGCTTTGTTTCTTATTCAATCACTTAGATGAGTTAGACTAAGAACGCACAACATACAAATTGAATGCTACAGTACCTGCATGTATTGAGACACTTCACTAACATCCTTTCTTGGTGCCTCCGTCTCACTTAGTGCCTGGTTTTTCTCATCTAGAAATGATTGAAGTTTTGTTGACAGACCTTCAAATAACTCCACTTTAGTCTTCAATTCCTCCATTTTCATAAGCTTCTCTCTATGCTTGTTACTGGCTTCAGAAAACCGTCCTGCAAGTTCACTCATTTTAGCTTGCAGTGTGGATGCAGTGGATGGATCTGCTGTTTCCATGAACTTCTTCACTTTTTCATTCATAGTGTTTATACTGCTTTGGCGACCCGCAATGTCTTGTTCTAGCATCTGAAACATACAAGGACTACTTTGTATTACTTGCAACTAAATTTTAAGGAGTGAAATTTGTCTACCATATAAAGCAACAAAACACTACAGCTAAACCATCAGTGTAATCTATTTCAGCTACAAAAATCCTTATGAGCAGTTTCACTTCACACAACAGTCCTCTTTAGTAGGTATTTTGAATCTGTAAAAGGTGCCAACCTAAGATTTTATTTCTTTAAATCTGAATTATCAAACAAAATGTTTCTTTTTTCAAAGAATGCTACTCACAATGCTTTTACTAATAATGTCCTGGATAGCAGCAGAATTCAAAGGCACTTGATCTTGTTCTTTAAGGCTCTTTTCAACTCCTTCCATCCAATCCAGCATTTCATCCAAACCATCCTGCACACTTAGGGATCGTGTCAGAGTTACTTGAAGCTTCTCATTCCTTTCATTCACAGATTTGGATAAATTGTCATATCTTTCCACGATATCATCTGATAAGAGAAGGTACATTTCAATTTTTTTCTTCTAGCCAAACTAAGCTTTAAGCTTACTTCACCAGCACTCGCCAGTTGAGTCAAAAATTGCTACGTTAGAATGAAGAAAAAAAGTCAGCTTTAGTCAGTAAAACCATGGAAGCAAAGAACCAATAATTTCAAACAGAGCCAAGAAACACACCAGACAAGGGAAATAAGGGAGTAGCATACAGCTGTAGTGCCCAGTGTTAGAAACTGGTTTCCATGTAGCTGTAGCTTAAGACAGTTGTTGACTGTTCCCAAGAAATAAAACAGCAGAGTATTAAGACAGCTCTTCTACAATTATCTCTCTTATGTGTGAGATCTGAGAGGTTCCTCCAGATGGTTCTTCATTAGACATCCAACACTTTCAAAATTACTCTCTGAAAGTTACAAGCTCCATGTACCTCCCATAGAGTTTTATCACCAACTCCAAAGAGTCAAGCCACAGTTTTATTTTGTTGTTCTGCAAGTTACTTATGGGATTCCATGAAGAGATAGCTGGGTGATACACAGAGAGAATCTTCACACTTCAGACAGTGGTCAATGTCATGCTGTGCTACTTCTCACAGTTGATAGGAAAGAGTATTAGGTGTAGGTGGTAAGGTTTTGGTGGTGGTAAGGGTTTGTTAGTGACAAGTTTTTTTGGCACATGTGAGAGGAAATCAAGGGCTTCCCCATGGAAGACACAGATTGTTCGAGCCAGCTCCAGCTGACCCATCACAGTGCACAGCTGAGCTCTTCAGCCAAACTGGTGGTGCCACTGGGAAAATATATTTAAGAAAAGGGAAAACACTGCATGGGACTGAGAAATGAGGGAAAAGAAAGTATGAACACAGCCCTGCAGACACAAAGGTCAGAGAAGAAAGAGGGATGCTCCAGGTGCTGGAGCGGAGATTCCCCTGAAGCCTGTGGAGGATGGAGGAGCAGATGGGCACACTGCAGCACACAGAGGACCCACGCTAGAGGAGGTGCATATTCCCTGAAGAAAACACAGCCTACATCCCCACTGGAACAATATTAGCCTGAAAGATTTCAGCCAGAAGAGGTCCCTCACCGGAGTGGGGGAAATGTGTGAGGAGGAAGCAGCAGCAGAGAAATTACGGACTGACCACGAGCATCCATTTTCCACCCACACTGCACTGTTTGGCAGGGAGGAAGGGGGACTAGGTGAGAAGGAAGGAGTGATGGTAAGCCTGGAAAAAAGGGTGGGGTGGAGGATAGTGTTGTTGTAATTTGTCTTCATTTCGCATTTCCCAAACCTGTTTTATCTGGCAATAAATGAAAGTTAATTTTTGCCGAGTCAAGTCTATTTTGCTTATGACAGTAAAAAGTGAGTCATCTCCCCATCTTTATCTCAACCTGTGGTCTTTTTTATCTTAATTTTTACCCCCATCCACTTGAGCAAGGGGAGTGAGAGAGAAGGTGGGTGAGCATCTGGCAGCCTGCCAAAGTCAACCCCTTCATAGACAGTCTCTTAAAGTCAGAAGGAAGTAATTCCTAAGCTAAGCAAACTTCAAATAACTACTTGTAAACAAGTTTCTTGGAGTCATGTTTCTCTGGAGAATTTATGATGTTCAGCAAATCCCTACCTCTGCTCGGCAATCCCTACTTCTGTAAAAAGAAAAAAATGAAATGACAGTGAAAAGCATATGGATCCATGTAGGAGAGAGACCAACAAAAAAATTACTGTGTTGTAATGACTTATGACTCAACAAAACATGGACTTGAACAGTGACATAAGAATGTGGAAGCTCTGTAATTTTTCTCTTCCAGAACCTGCATGCAGACACAAGTGATGAACAGAGGTATTAAGAAAAGCAAATATTTTACCCAGTGTTTTCTGAATCTCATCTTTGTCTGGTGACAACTCTCCCCTTGTGTCCAATAACACTTCAGCTGCTTTTTTCAGTTTTTCTACAGCAATTTGGTGGTTAGACACTTGTCCCTGAAGAACCTGTAAAAATCCACTATTATCAGGTATGCTTTTCAGTACAGTTGATATTCACATAAGCAAGACTTGAAATACATCACAGAACCTAAACTTAGTGCTGGGAATAAACTAACTCAGTTTGTGACCTCTCCTTAAGAAAAATCCTGACTGGTGGTTATGGCTGCTCTTAACCTTCTGGACCTTTTTTTAGTTCATTCACCATCTTTTTTACCTTATGTTTTAGAATACTTGTCTGACCCAACTTCAATGTAACTTCAAAGGTGTCTTTTGATTAATTGTTTCTAAAGACCCTTTGTACAGACTATTATAAACACATTTTTCAACTCAGTATCTAAGAACAATTCAGAGGGAAAAACATACAATCAACAGCAGCAGTTACACATTCACCAGCAGTGGTATCAAAAAAGGATCATGCTGATACTGTAGCACAAACAGGAATAGCTTGAAACAAAATGATTGCCTTCACAGTCAGGAACCCCTGAAGCAGCATGGCTGACTTTTGCCTAGGTTTGTCCATCTAACCAAGGAACACATGTTCAGAGACTAGCCCAGCCATTATTTTCTCTAGAGTCAACAAAGTAAGGCTGAATCAACTTCTAGTGGCTTTATCTCTCTAGTGTGTAAGAGTACCTTAGGGTAAATAATCTTTAAATTATTTCAGGCCTCTGTGCTAGTGTTTGTTTTGACTCATTTGAACCTTATACAAGTCCAAAATGAAGGGCCATCTCATTCATTTTCTGATATTCATTGATACTCAATGAATATATGAATCAAAAGGTAATCCTATGTGCCCTGCCAGCACAAAGAAGACTTGTCAGTGCATTCAGCACTGGTACCCAGAGCAGAAGAGTGCACCAGAGCACAGTACATCATCTGGCTGAATCATTTGACACAGCGAGCCTCGAGGAGATCTGAAGAGGCTTAGGCTAGTAGAGGCAGGCAGGGAGAGAAAGACAGAAAGACGGAAGGAAGGACGGCAGGCAGGCAGGCAGAAAGAGAGAGAGAGAAAGAAAGAGAGAGAGAGAGAAAGAAAGAGAGAGAGAGAGAGAAAGAAAGAGAGAGAGAAAGAGAGAAAGAGAGAAAGAGAGAGAGAGAGAAAGAAAGAAAGAGAGAGAGAGAGAGAGAAAGAGAAAGAGAAAGAAAGAGAGAGAGAGAGAAAGAAAGAAAGAGAGAGAGAGAAAGAGAGAGAAAAAGAGAGAGAGAGAGAGAGAGAAAGAGAGAAAGAGAGAAAGAAAGAAAGAAAGAAAGAAAGAAAGAAAGAAAGAAAGAAAGAAAGAAAGAAAGAAAGAAAGAAAGAAAGAACCAGAAGATCGTGTATGCTAACAGAAGGCAAGCAAGCTGATGCCAGAGGCAGTGAAGAATATTCTGAAGAACAGTTAATCCCCATAAAAAGATTAGACCTCACCATGCTGCCAAGGTCTGTGTCTAGCTGGATTATCAGCTGCATGTGTTGGCTACAAGGGACAGCTTTAACTTGCAACACCTGACTTCCTCAAAATACTCTTTGTTTTCCTTTCATTAATTGGTTTGCTTTCTTCAGCCTCCTGTTTTTTCTCTTCCTTTGAATCTTTTGACATTTTGTACCCTCTCCCTTCTTCCCAACTCATAGTCATTGAGTGCTCTTTTGTGTGGCAAGTAATCCATGTGGACATTTCATAAAAAGAACCCTAGTACTCACTCCTTTTGTATTACGTCCATGAAAATTTGCATTTTAGAGAATATAATTCATTTTGGCATAAGGAACAAAAAGTTTAAATGAAGCTTCAAATTGTAATTGGTTTTATTCCTACTCTTTTAGTGCTTGGAAGCACAAATGTTCTTAAACATTTAATTGTTAGGAGTTCACAATTCACACTTTTAATTTTGTTGTCCTAAGCACGGCTGTGATTTGTCTCCTTTTGCAGTCATGCAGCAAAATGCTGGGCATTTCCAGCAGCCAATTTGAAAGGTACCATAGATAAAGGTAACTACTGCTCAGGCTGATGTGAGGGAAATGGTAAAGCATGTACTTTCCAAAAGCCATTGACTGTCATTTTTCAATAGCCAATGTGTCTGACCTGCACTGATACTTCACTGCACACAGACAAAACAGTGAGGAAGTGCCTGATCATTAGTCTTGCTCACTAAAAAACAAATAATCTTGCATTTTATTTATAGTATAGGTGACTGAATGTGTTTATGAAAATATAACAGTTCAAAGATGACAGTCTGTATGAAACTTTATATAACTCACCATTTGCTTGAGTTCCTAAAGCCTTCTCCAAACCTACACTTTATACAGGTAGCCAGAGTTTTACCTTCACAAGCTCTATCACTAAATTGTCTTGCCTGTACTAGGATTTACATAAAGTCATGAGTTACATCCTAAGTGGCAGAAAATAAAAAATACTGTTATTCTGTGCAACACAAATTATCTTAAATTCAAAATAATGTTCATTGTAAATTCAAATTATGTAAAATTGTGTTAATACTCTCTGCAGGATATATAGCACTGGGTGAAACTGAAACAGGCAGACAGACTACTCACTGTTCACCTGGTATGATCCCTTTCATAATGAAGTAACACACAAATGCAAACAGAAAAAAAATCAGGAGTCACAGACATCAACNAAAAGCAAACAGAAAAAAAAAACAGGAGTCACAGACATCAATCAAATGGACTTCTCTATCTGGAACCCTATCCAAGCCTTATTCTGATAGCAAACCATAATCACTAAATTCTTTCTTAGTTCAAAAACTTTCCAGATGTCATTCTATCATTTGCTAAGTGATAGAAAACACATCTTGCTTTCACTACTGCTAATGACATCTTGGTACCCCATTTTTTTTCACCCAGTGATTTTCAGATATTGCTCTGGGCAGGCAAAGTTCAGAACCATACAAGTTGTATGCCCACATGATGCAAGGCAAGAATGTGGCCTGCAGCCACTCAGATTATATTAGGTCATCCTCTTTTTCAGACAAAAAGCTGTTCCTTTTAGGACAAAAGGGCTGCTGCATTTTAAAGCTTTTCACCTTAGTTTCTTCAAGTTGTCTTTGGAGATTTTTGGGATCCACTGCAATTGGCTCTGATAGTTGTTTGTTCACAGCTATTTCAGAGGCCTGGAGACCTGACAAAAGTCCAGATGAAGCATCCTCATAATGCTGGTATTTATCCACCAGGTCTTTAAGGTTATTTCCAAGGATGCTACACTAAAAGAGTAAAAAAGAAACAAGCAAATACACAGGCATTAGACTGCATGCTGCATTTCATACCAATCTCAAAGTTATACATTTCTTCCTGTAATACTGCATCATTTTTTCCTGCCATCATTTCACTGTCTAACTGATTTCTGAACTAAGACATGACAGCGGGACAGGCTATGCAGTTTGTGCTCCTAAAGGGTGATTTAGGATTAAATCACTGATGCAGGTAGGAAACTGGAATCTTACTTGCTGTGCTAGAATAGGAAAAACTTCAGGAATAATTTTAGATTCACCGATATAAAGATTCTTTATCAGAACTCTGGCACCAAAAATGTAGAAAGCAAGTGGAAAGTAGAAATGTAGAAAGCCACTGGAAGCTAGAAACTTTTTAAAAAATCAGGAGAAAGATGTATGTTCTCTAAAATACAGACAGTGGAGTACTGTTTTCATAACTACCTTACCTGCATAGTGAATCTAAAGTGATATGATTCGGTATTGTACATATGCTTTGTTTTATTCACTTGAAAATGTCATCTGAACAAGATCCTGTTAGTCCTATATGTTAGTGCCCCAAAATGTTTACAGTGAATTGTCACATAAAAAAGTCAGTGAAACTCTTTCAGACTTTCTGGAGATGGTTTCACAAGCAAAATCTGATTGTATCAAGTAATAATATTTATAAACAGTTACATTAAATATTTATATTCTGAACTTTCTAGATACCATATTTTAATATTTACAAATGGTACTTGGTCTCCATCTGGTGGGCTGACATGGAATATTCTTATTTATATAAGCAGTTAAACCAAGAACTGACTTTAAGATTCCTTCAACATATAAGCCTATAAAATCACATGCAAATAGACAATCTAAGTATTTATAAAAAGCAAGAAACTTTTACAAAAGGTAAAAAAGCTTACTGCCAATTCATTTATAGCTTGGAAAATCTCACTAATCTCACTAATTGTGGATAATCTCACTTTTTAGAATTCTGTCCTTAAAGACACAAAAGGTCTACTTTGTTCTGCATATTTATGGTCAAATATTTAAAGCATATCTCTCATAACCCTGCTAAATGTATATATGGAAAGGACAGAATTTGGAAAACTGACGAATGAAGCTGCTGGCATGGGATTTTTATGTGCATAAAAATAAGCTCTCTGAAAATTTTGCTATGAAATCTTTACATTCACACTCAAAGTAATTCAATAAACCAACTGGAGGAAATCTAACATGTCAATAGAATTGTCAATTTTGCTTCCCTATTCATACCAGTTAAGCAGGAATAGGAAAATGTGCTTCTGTAAATTAACAGCTGTCTTGAAAAATTGAGAAAACAAGTTTGACACTGCTTTTTTAACCATGCAATCAGATACACGCCTTTATAGAATCTACATTTCTGAGCATGAAAACCTCAAAGAGATAAAAGTTTCGAGACAAAGATGGTCACTGTTGCAGACCAATACTGTACCAGTGGACATTGAAGCTCTACTAAGGAGTTTGTACCTAGGATCTTAGAAAAATATGAAATAGCACAAAGGCTACTGACAGCAACTGTCTCTTCAATGGTTCAATTAATAATTATCTCAAAAGTTTACAATTCTGGAATATTATCAATATTGAACAACACTTGTTTTTTTGAAAACAGCTGGAAATTTGGCATGTGAGACTAGCTGGTGATGTTCTAGTTCTATCAGGCAGATTCCACATGTGAACCTGGCACAGAGAGCTAGATTATCTTCCCTCTCTAAGGTACATGAAGGACTTTGCACTGCTAATTACTCATTAGTTAGACACTAATCTGATATTGTTAAGGATAAAATGTTTACTTGGCAGAGCAGTGGAAAATAATTGCTGTCCTTAAATCATTAAGTTCTTTCATGACTAGTGCTGACAACAAAGGTCACATCGGGACAAACTATTTCAGGATACAAATTAAAATTAAAACTTTACCTGCTCTTTTTGGAATACTCTCTCTCTTTTTACACTCATTTTATTAGTGGGGAGCCAAGTAAATAGACAGCTGTGAGAAATATTGCAAGTAACATAAAGTAACATTCTACATCTGAAAGTATCACAATTTCTTTCCACCCCAAAATATTACTCAAGGCATTGTGAGCTGCCACAGTCTCAGAGGCTGTTTAAGGCTGGAAAGAACAATGAAGAACTCTGGTCTAATTTCTTCCTTATAACACAAAGTAGAAAGTATCATCCATTGAGACCTTTAATAGTCTGACACTTGACTATCAAGTAGATCTCCTAGAAAAGCCTCTTGTTCCATTATCTAACTTCAAGAAACAAAGAATTTACAACTTCTCATGGTGTTTGTTTCATCAACTAGCTCCTGTCTACACAAATTGCTAAATCAATTACAGTAGTCATTCCTACTCAGTATAAATAAAACTTACCTTAGTGTACAGAGATTTGAAGCGATCTGAAGCTCTGTCCAGCTTATTTTGCACTTCAGCATATGTAGCTGAAGTATCAATACCATCTTGGTCAACCTTCACACCATCTCTTTTGCTACACGACCTTGCAGCATCCAAAACTCTTTGTCCAGAAATTGTAATATAGCGTAAATCACCTTTGTGAGATATAACATCTTCTGAAAAACTCTTCTGCCTTTTCAGTTTGACCATAATACCACTGAAGTCAGAAGCCCCTGCCTCCAAATTGTCTAGTTCTTGTTCTGCCTGCTGCAGCCACGTTTCAAATTCACTATAGTCTGCATCGAATTTCTCCAACTCCTCCCTTAGAGAATGAGTCAATTTCATTTTTCGTTCTGATTCAGCCAAAGCAGTCTCATACTGAGCCTTCAGCTCTTTCATATTCCTTTGCATCTTGTCTTTTTCTTCAGGGGTAAGGTAGTGCCCTTGTTTCTCAAGCAGTGCCTGAGCAGACTGAGTTGCTACTATGATAGCCTGCTGCTGTGAAATAATTTTGTCATGTTGAGCCTACAAATAAAAGAATAAATTACAACCAGCACCTTCTCACATGGTTCCTTAGAAAAGGACATGTAAAAGACCATCAAAATGATAAAAAGCTTTTCTAACTTTCATATTGTTTATTATAAACCCCATATTTTTTCAGTAATTTAAGTGAAAGTGTGACACTTGGTCATCATATTTCTGTTTAGTTGAAAAAATTTTACAAAACATTCAATGATAATTTTTGCCATGACAAAAATTACAGGCCATGACCATATGGAAATGTTCAAGTATCATTGCAACTCAGCAATACCTGGATGTATATATCACACAAACATTTTCCCTGTACTTCCAAAACACAACTCTGAAGAGCAAAACTAGACACTATCAATCTCTAACTTTTTTCCTAACAAAATTAATTTGCTTATTACTTAACAGTTATGGTAGTGTACTTATTATAATCAAAATTTTCCTAATTCTCTGTCTCAAAATAGGATTTAACAAATAAAACATTCAAAGGTAGGCAACTTTTCAAATCAAAACTCTCCACGTCCCATTACTGACATTGTAGCTACTACCATTACAGACACACAGACCTAAAGGAGTGAAAGCATCAAACACTACAGATACTTTCTTCTTACACTCAGTGAACAAAAATTATTACTTGGTTTTTGAAATTCAATTTTCAAAATCAAGAGCCATGATTCTTATCAAATATAGTTAGTTAAAAAACAGGTCCAATTGACATTAAAAATCGAGACATAATCTACACATGTAAATTTTTCAATCCCATAAAAATATTTAAGTCCAGGAATTAGTACTATACTCCAAATGAAAAACATATTTCAAATATATTCTTTAAAAAAATTCTTGATTTTTGAAGCTCTCCCATGAAAAATAGCTATGTAAAATAAACAGTATGTTTTTCTTCCATGAGTACAGTGGCCAATTATTCTGTAGGCACTAGGTGCAGAAATTAACTGTCAAAAAAGTAGAAGTAAAAATATAATGTACACAAAACCCAATAATCCTATTTGCTTAGGTTGCTTTTGGGATTTTGGTTTTCGGGATTTTTAATAAAAAAAGGAAATCAAAAATATTATCAGCTACAAGCATAATAATTTTCTTTAAGGTGTCAATCAACTCACACCTAAAGGTTCTTAGTTTCTCAGCTGTAAGTCAGCAAACACCATAAAACTGAACTCTTACTATTTTAAATGTTTCCAACTGATCAGGAAATTCTATTTTTAAAATGCTGCACTGTAATTTTATGTAACTCACTCTTCTGAAGCCTTCAAACACTTCTTTGTTAAAGTTGTAGGAAATGAAAACTATAATTTCAGTAAACTATTATTTGCAGCAATTTGCAATCAGTATTCACAGGGGATTAAAAGGGGGTGAACCATCTGGGTACCACAATGATTTTTCAAAAAGTGAGATAAAGGGTATGAATTTATATTGCTACTTTTTACATTTTATTTACCTGCATCAATTTCTCACTACAAAAAATAATAGACTCACCACAAAGATTCTTTACATTTACCCTGCAGAATGTCTCCTTTCTCTTATTTTGCAGGAAACAACTGTAGTAACAGCAAAAAAGTGACAGATGTGCAACACATTCTAACTACTGAAATTCCTACCATTTTGTATTACTATCTTCCTAGTGCTTGCTCCAAAGCCTATGACAGACAGGATGAGATTGAGTTCACTTATGTTGAATAAGGAGGGATACACCTAAATGTTGAATAATCCCAGTAACAATACCTTGACTTTCTGGTACTGCTGGTTCAGATTATCATCTATGCTTTTTACTAGTCCATCCACCTGAGTTTCAATGTCTTGCTGCATTTCCAGCAGATTACCATTGACATCATCCTCCTCTCCTTCCAAAACTTCCACATCTCCTTCTTCAAAGTGTGTTCCATTCTGTTCAATCACTTCCTTAAATTTCCGGCCATGCTCCGCTTCTTTATCCACATTTGACAACCAATCCAAAAGATTTTCTATTGTATTTTTGCTTTCTTCCAGCTGTTCTATGGCTGCAACCTACATTGAAATTTCACAGTTTCAATTTAGAAATCTTTAAAGATCACAAAATATCAAATAAATAAACAAACAATTTAAAATACATTAACATCAAAGAAAAATTTTGATTAATATAGAGGTTGCTCTTGATTTTATAAGAGAATAAACCAACAGTTTATTAGTTACCCAAATGAAACATGATATTAACCTCTCCACAGTTTATCAATATGTATTGGGTTTGCTTGGCCAGGTTTTGGAATCAGGGGGGCTGCTGGGGTGGCTTCTCTGAGAAGCTGCCAGAAGCTTCCTTCATGTCCAACAGACCCAGTGCCAACCAGCTCCAATACGGACCCACCACTTGATAAGGCCAAGCCCATCAGCAGTGGTGGAAGCAACTCTGAGATCACATAGTAAAAGGGTAAAAAAAAAAAAAATGCATGAAAAACAGAAGCCTGAAGAGAGGGGTGAGAATATGTGAGAGGAACAGCTCTGCAGACACCAAGGTCAGTGCAGAGGGAGGGGCAGGAGGTGCTCCAGGTGTCAGAGCTGAGATTCCCCTGCAGCCCCTGGTGCAGCCCATGGTGAGGCAGCTGTGCCCCTGCAGCCCATGGAGGACCAGGGGCTGCAGAGATCCACCTGCAGTCCCGGGAAGACCCCACTCCAGAGCGCATGGATGACCAAAGGAAGTTGTGACCCTGTGGGAAGCTCACACTCAAGAAGGCTTGTGGCACAACTTGTGACCCCACGAGGTCATTCCACATACTGGAACAATGTCCCTGAAGGACTGCACCCCATGGAAGGGACCACGCTGGAGCGCTTGGGAAGGACTCACATAGGAGAAGTTCATGGAGGACTGTCTCCTGTGTGAGGGACTCCTCACACTGGAGCACAGGAAGAGTGTGAGGAGTCCTCCCCTTGAGGAGGAAGGAGTGGCAGAGACAATGTGTGATGAACTGACCACAACCCACATTCCCCATCCCCCTGGCACCAGTGGTGGGAATGAGGGAGAGAATTCCAGAGCTCAGCTCAGGAACAAGGGAGAGGTGGTATCTTTAAGATTTAGTTTTTATTTCTTATTATCCTATTCTGATTTGATTGGTAATAAATTAATTTCCCCAAGTCAAGCCTGTTCTGCCTGTGACAGCAGCTGTGAGTGATGTCTCCCTGCCCTTACCTCAACCCACAAGCCTTTCATTAAATTTTCTCTTCCCTGTCCATCTGAGGAAGGAAGTGATGGAATGGCTTTTTGGCATCCAGACAAGATCAACCCACCACACAACCGTAAGTTGCACAACTAATACCACAAGACATGAAAAAGGTTTGAATAAAGGTATGAAATGGTTGCCTAAAAACCTTTTCTGTTTCCTGCTTAATTGCTGTTGTCATAGCTTTATCCAGTTCTTTTTTGGACTCTTCTGCCTTCTGGCTAAGGAGCAAACACTTTGTCTTAGCTTCATTTAGTTTCTGTTCCAGAACAGTCTTGTCTTCTTGCGACAACTTTTCTCCATTCTCTTTCAAGAAGGCTTCAGTATTTTTCACAATCTCTGCCAGTGTCTGGGCACTTGTTCTCATGTCTTTTTGTATCTCCTTTTGATGAAAAAGAAAGCAAATAGGAGTAAATAAGTTATTCTTGAGATCTTTCCAATTAACTTTACTGAAACTATCTCTCTTCTAGGGGTAAGCACTACACTGGTCTTTCCTAGCTGCACATGATACATTTCTAAATTGCAGACAATTATTAAAATCAAAGGCAAACATCTGACAATGTTGCTGCAGCTGAATATGTCTTTTATAACTTTTTTTTTTAAATTGCAAATCTGTTTGCTTACAGTCCTATTCAGACTGAGGCCACTTTTTTCCCTTTGTTTAACAGTTTAAATAGTGTGTTCCAGATATGCAGAAGAACATACATCTTATTTTTTTAGAAATCAAGACTTAAGTAAATCTGCTACAGCGCAGTTAGTAAAGTGAGTCTCCTGACAAATTCTGGTCCATTACTGTCTGAACAGAAAATAAGCTGTCTAATAGAATTCAGAAAATTGTAATCATCTTTCCTGCGGGAATGTTTTCCCATATTTCTTGGGTTTGTTCAGGCCAGAGATGGCATACAATTTCTTTTTCTTCTATTGTAATCAATCATAATATTTCAGTCTCTCAAGAATGTTTACTCCCATTGAACTTCGTAGAGGACAGAGCTTTAGTTTTAGTTTACTCAAAGCAATTTTCCTAGTCTGCCTCCCAATTATCTGAGAGGAGCTTTAATTGTAATGATAACACTGTTGAATACATTCTCCCAGTTACTGAAACAATGACATTTTTCACCTTTTTATGCAGTGTAACAATCTTGGAGATGCAAAACGGAATATTTGATCCTTATTCTAGACTACAGATTTTGCAGCAATTATAGAATATAGCAGCTAAAACTGCAGCTCATTTTAACACTTCAGCAAGCACATTAGAAAGATTTTCCTGGGGACCCTGTATCAAGAAAAGCTTCTCCTGTGACCAAGATCTCGGTGCTTCCTTTCAAACAGCACACTGAGAATGAAAGCTCTGACTTGATATAAAAAAGACTGGTTTTAACTCCCATTCACTCCTAAGACACACATTTTGAATGGTGATTCCAAGAAATTAGTCAGAAAATAACAACTAGTCTGCTAGGCAGTCACAAACAGCTGATGGAAAAAAGAAATGAGGCATCTGCTTCTTGACTCCCCATGAGCACCCCATTTAGGCCATAAATCCTTAAGACAGGTAGGAGATATTAAAAGCTACCCCAGGGCTGTCTGTATGACTGACTGACTATAAGAACAACTTTGACAAACTAGGTGCATTACTTCAAAGATAAGTAAAGCAAGGCAAGATGAATAAGGAAATTTCTCCTTTTACAGAGAACTGGAGCTCTACAGTATCTATACTAGTACTAGGAGGAGGAAGAAGAGTACCAAATTCTTCAGTTATTTAACTATCATAAACTCAATATCTATCAGGACAGAGTAAAAGCTTATAGATGACTGGATACAGCTGAAGAGCAAGGAAAGCAAACAAATTGAAAGGGGTTTGCCACATGAGGACACCAAAGAGATTGCAAGAAACACTAATAAGAACCAGAATTCAAAACAAAACAAGAGTGAAGCAATGGAAAGCCTTAGGCAAGAGAAAATGTTGCAGCAAAATTCTTCAAAGTATTCTGAACAAGAATAAACACTTCCTGATACCAGTTAAAAAGCTGGCTAAATTATTTTAGCATAATAAACGTGTGATTTTATCACATTCAACAGGAACAATCTTAAGCTAATATATTAACAAAATTCATGCCTGCTTCAAGAGTGCTTGTTGAAACGTGTAGCACATACTCCCTATTCTAGTGTCTCCTCATTTGGAAGTTTCTCTTCTCCCACTGGCACACACTGGAGTGTATTCACAGGCAGCAGTTTAAATGCATGCCACTAAGCCTTTACTATTGATAGGTCAAACAAATCTATTTTATTCTCCTCTCACATGACAAGCCTTGTTACTCAACAAAAGAGTCAAGTCACCCTCCTCTGCACTCAGCCTTCTTTAACTTCTCTGACTAGAACTGTGCATACCTCCTGTTTGGTCTGGTATTGTTCCAGCTCAGCCTTGCTGTCTCCAATAACAAGAGACTGTCGCTGTCCGATGAGTCGATTTTCAGTCTGTGTAAGCAAATCACAGATTTCCTGCAGTTTCTCTTTGCATTCCTGCTGCCGCTCAGCCACATCCTATATTAGAGCCAAGTACAATTGAACAATAAGACAAAAAATCCTCACTTCAGGAACCATCACTCTAATAGATATTAGAAATCTTTGAACATCAATATTGCAAAGCAGTAATTTTAAAAGTATGCTGTAAACATGATAGCAGTGGTACAAAGAGCAAGATGAACATACAGAAGTTATGGATAAACCTCAAATATGTTTTAAGTAAAAGAGACCATGTCTGATGGAATTGCCCAATAGAAGTCTGGCCATGCACATATGTGAAGGATGAAATCTCCAAACAACAGGAGTGAAAATCCAGTCTCTTAACCACTTGAAACCTGTGATAAACACTATTAATTCTGAAAAAAAGGACATCAAAACAGAGGTTAGTTGTGAATGTGAGTTAGCTCTTTTTGGTATGCATAACATGTTACCTGAACAGAAACTGTGGACTTTTTAAGCAGTAGAGAAGAACAAAACATGCAAGCTCATTATTGATACAAAGTCCTAGAAAACATATCTATGCCTTTCCTATACTCAATTTTACGCTTATTTCACAAAATATAGTAGAAAGAAATGTTCCTGGAATGGCAAAATAATACAAAGTCTTCAGAATACTAAAGCACATTTAATTACACATAAACCAGGGGCTGAGGTGGCGATTCTGAGTCCTAACAGGGCCACTAAGAGAGGAGGTGCTGTTAAGCTGCAGCATCTTATCAGCCTCTTTTGACTCTACAAAGGCTGCTTACACTTGCCAGCTGCAGCCATGCCAGCTGGAGAAGTAACTGGCCCAAGCTGACTCACAGTTTTCCCTGTGCCCACGCCTAGAACTGCAGGTATCTTGGCTGATTTACTCATACGTTTGTCCCTCTAACCCATCTCAGTCAAAACAATCCATGCTATACAGATTTTAACAAATCAGGTTCTTGGACTATGAAGATCTAGAGAAAAGATCACATAAGCAGATGACCTGGCAAATTAAAGGGAAAGAAAATCTTCAGCAAGACCAAAGTGTTATGGAATGGTGTGATAGCAAATTCAGTGATCAATATAGCTCAGATCAATTACTGATATAGCTGCTGAAGAAACAACACTGGTGAGAAACCTCAAGTAAATTTCTCTCATTGCTAGAAAGAGCAGACCTGCGTCTGTGCTTAATTTAATATGCTGTTTCTGTGAGTATACCAAGGAAAGACAAAAATGATAATTCACCAAATTTCATCAATATCATCTTTGTAGAACTACAAATGTATCTGTAGTAAAAAGGGAAAAGATAGAAATACACTCAGTATTGCATGCTGGTATTAAAATTCCTCATCCATAGACAGAAACATTCAGCACACATTTACACAGAAAGGCAAACCTTCTGATCACCCAGCTCTTGCACTGCCTGTAACTGAGTCTCTAAACTTTCCACTTGAGAAGTTATTGCTTCCTGTGCTTCCTGAAAAGATTTCTGGGTGGTATTTAAGAGCCTCAGCAGCTGTTTGCTCTGATTAGGAGAAAGATCTTCAGCATGTTCAGAAATGAAGAACTGAACATCAAATGCAGTGGACTCCAGTTGCATTTTTTTACAGCTGAGCTCTGCAGCACTGTTCTGTAAATGAAGTGAAGGGAATTTACTAGCAATAAAGAAAAACTGAGCACAAATAAACCACAAGTATCCCTACCATCTCTTCTTAGCCCCTATTCAAAATGCTTTTGGTAGACAATTTAGCCATGGAAAATCAAAACTCAGAATAATACTGACACATTCAGGTATAACATTTCGACTTGCGCATGGTTTGCCTTAGGATAGCTTGTGTCCAAGTAATAAAAAATGTGATTTTGTACCTCTCTATTTCTTTGCTCTCTCGTGGATGTTGGAAAACTGATTGACCTTCAACTCTAAAAGATTTATGGCAGGTCAGATGTAACATTTCTAGGTTCTAGGTCTGAAGATCCAGAAATTTTAAAATATGTACTTGAAATCATTCCTACTCTTAACTCCACAGCCAGAATGTCACCATTTCTAGCAACATGGCAAATTCTGCCAACAGCTACATACTCTACATACTGTGGAGCCCTTATGACCATACCATTTCTCTGGAACCCTATTAAAGCACATTAAGACAACTAAAATATTTTTTTATTATTCATACATGTAGAAGTATATGAGCTTCACTAAAAATTCGATCTGCTTTTTTTTTCCATTACTCATTTTATCGAGTGTGTAATGAAGCCACTTTTTTTTTTTTCCCATCTAGTGTTCTTACATGTAATTGATTTGGAAGATTTTGAACTCAATGCATAAAAATTCAATTTTAATCACTGAAATATTTGTATTATAAATTAGATTTCTAAAAGGCTCAGATTTATTGCAACAAATGTAAGTAGAACCAATAGCTTTCTCAGTAATCCTAGCTCTATGAAATTTTTTTGCAACTGAAAAAGCAAATCAACAAAATTTTATTACTGTATTATCTAATAGTTGTCTTCTTAAGTAATTACTTCTCTTTAGGCAGTAGAGGTTATTGAGAAGTAATAAAAAAACCTAGCTAATAATTATTAATAAGGAGCAACTTTTGCCAGAAACATCAACACCTGCCATAAAAAGCACTTACTTTAAGTAGCTGTAAACTTTTCTTCATCTCTTCTATATCATTAGTATTCACTGTGAAGTCACTCATGATTTTCCTGTTTTCTATGATCCAGTCTGAAAATCTCTGCAGTTGGTTTAAAAGTTGCTGGTGTAATCCTGCAAGCTTAGACTAGAAAGGGAAGTTGTATATTTATTTATGCTCCTGGAGTCTACTCACATTTTCTACCATATTAAATCGAATCATGCATGTATCTTTATACTAAGATAAAATAAAGAAAAGCCAAATTCCTTTATTTTAGCCCAATTACCTTGAAGAAAATCAAGGTAAAAACATACCATTTCCAAGTCAACAGCGCAGACTATTTGTTTTGCTCGTTTTGAAGATCTATCACAGACCACCAAAAATGTTTCCTGCAAAGAGTCATGGCTTATCTTTAGCTCTTTAAGTTTCTCTTCTGGAATATCCCTGTCACAAGACTTTAAGAATTCTTCTGCCAACTTCATGTCCTTTTTTAGGATAATTGCAAAGGTAGCCAGTCCTGATTCAAATGACTACAAAGAGAATATATAAAAAATGCATTAAGTTACTAGGAAAAATGTTTAAATCTGAATTGCTTTAATTACATTTTAAATCTCTCTTTTTAAACCTAAGGGCTATTTCTAGCTCCCATCACTGAAGTACAAGCATAAAGAACACTTTACTTACCTCTAGCTGTTCCAGTTCAACTTTTAGTATTTCCAGGCTGTTACTAATAGGCTGCTGTTTATCTAGGTGGTTTTTCATATCTTGAAGCACTGCCAAATGTTCTTGCATTTTCTCTGTTAACTTTAAACATTGCTGTACTCCATCAAACTGAAAATGAGTTTTATAAATAAGAAAAGATTTTCCAAACTTACTTGAAAACAAGCAATAAAAGTCCTTAGGCTTATTTTGATTTATTTTAAATGTATAATCTAATTTTTCAACTATTTTTCCAGTTGAATTGTTCTCTCCAGCACTCGGAAAGATCCATGCTTTTCCATTAACAGCACATATTCTTGTTACTTACCATGCTAGTGGGGGTGTCTCCCACGACTGCTTCTTTTGTTTTCAAAACAGGCTCAGTAAAGCCTTTGGACAGGCTTTCTGTCTTCCCATGCTCCTGATCACTTTTCCAAGGAGTGGTTGTGTTATCTGCCAATGTTTTCTCTTCATCAATTTCTGATCCAAGCTCTGATTGTTCTGTTGAGGAAAGAGAATAAAGCCCTTCTCCTTTGCCTTTACCCTCATGCTCTGTGGTGGTACCAGCAACCTGTGAGCTCATAAGCAAACCATTTATCAGCTCCTCTAATTTGCTTGTACTTTCATCTCCAAGTGAGATTTGAAAAATTTCCAGAAGTTCAGTGGTAGCAAGCTTGGGAACGGAAGTTTTCATGTCTGTTTCACTCTCCCTTTCATCTGGATCAGCTGTCTTTTGCTTGCAGGATTCCTGCTTCAGAATATCATGAAGAAGATCAGGACTTCTGCAATCAGGCCGAAGCAGTGAAGGAGCATCACTGTCCTTGGGCTCTGTACACAGCGAGGTGACCATTAGTGCAGTTCTAACAGCATTGCTTATTTGCTTCAGATTTGACCCACTCGACATTTCACTCGTAAGCTGGGTGCTTCTAACCATTTTAAGTAAATTTTGCATTAAAGTTCTGGTATCAGAGTAACTTAGGGGTTCACCTTCCTGCTTGCAGTAAACATGTCCCATTTTCAACTTCCTTTGTAATATATTCTGTAAGTCTTCCATTAGTGTGTCAGACAAATCTGCTGATAGTGAAATACCTTCCTTTACTTGAAAATCTTTGCAGGGTCCCATTTCTTTTTGCAATGACTCCATGGACGTTTGTTTTTTGAAACCATTTCCAAGGGGGGAAGTCTCACTGACCATGACATTTTGTCCCTTTCTTTTCAGCATCTCATGTTCGTTCTGGGCACCATAATTCAACTTAGTCCCTATGCTACTCAGAATTGCAGAAGAGACATCAGTGGTATGGGTATGTCTCCCAGTAGGCAGCACTTCACTTCCATCCCCTAATTCTTTGGCATCCTCAATACTTCCTAAAGCATTTGGTTTTGTGGGGGAAATTTCACTATCATTGCTGCTTTTGTTTTCTGGAATGTCTTTAAGAACACTGTCTGTATTTTGACAGTTAAGTCTCCCTGTTTCTTTAGTTATGCTAATCTCTTTTGGTTTCACTGTATCAGGTGGAGGAAAAGAATAGGTGTTACATTCACTTGAATGCATTTCTTCCTTATTTAGCAGAAAATCCTTTTTATTCTGTATACCCTTTTCCCCTCTTTCCATGTCCTCAAAACAGAATTCAATTTTATTGAATTCTGAATGGTCATCTTCTTTTATACATGTTGTACGCTGTTTTAAAGAAGCAGAAATGTTAACATCGCTCCTAAATTCATCTGATCTTGCACCTTGAATGTCAGGAAAAGCTTGATCAACATTTACTTTTTCTTTACTTGCAGCAGGAGTTTCTCTAGCAGCTTTAATTACTGTTGCATCAAATATTTCCCCAAGGTTTTCCATCTGAATGGGACTATTACTTAGCCCCATGACATCACATTCCTCCAAAATATTTACTCTATTTTTATTTTCTGTAAGAATTTCAAAACCTCTTTCTGTTTGACCATGCCTCCAGCTGGTGACTGGATGTATTGGGTCCCTAAGTGAACTATTACCACTCACATAAGGGGTATCTGTAAGGAATTTATTGTCCATTTGGGATGAACTTTCCCTTAGTTGTTCCGTATAATTTAATACATTTTCCTCTGCAAGTAGTGCCTCTCTCTGTCTTTGTCCATGATCTGAATCTAACATTGGCATGGTATTATTGTCTTTATTCACACTATCAGTAAAGCATTCTGAGAGAAGCACATTTGTCCAGGTACTTTGGTCATCATCAGTAGCTTGCTGTAGGCAGGCTGTCACACTGATGTCAGATTTCACAGTACCATCAAGAAGCTGAGAACCTGGAACCCTAAACTGCTTTTCATTATTCTCTTCACTCTTAGTGGACATCCATTTAGTGTCAAAGGTATTTTTAGACTGAATAGGCTCAGTAGTATCTTGTAGCATGTGTTCACTTTTGACACAAGTCTCATATTCATCTTCTGTTTCCTTCTGTCTGGCTTCTTCACTGGTACATGAAAGACCAACACGTCTTTCTTCAGAAATATTTGACATTGATTCACATATTACTGAGGATAGTTTTCCATTTTCATGGTTAGTCTGGAATTGCAAAGTATATCCTGTCTTGTGTCCTAAAGAATAGCAGCAGTCATCAATATTCTGATTGCTTCCATTGCTCCTTTCTACATTTTCTACAGACATTAACAGCTGGTCACCTTTACTTATACATTGATGATGTGAATAAAAAATATCCATTTCATCTTCACTGTCAGAATCAGTGTCAGAGTCATCATAGCTATCATAATCCTCCTCATAATCTTCCCCCTCCTGTGTACCTTCATATTCCTCCTCACACGGGTCACCTTCTGCTTTCACTTCAACTTCCTCATTCCTGTCTTGTACACCTGCTTCATACATATTCCGTAAATAGCTCATGCCTCCTTCCTTTCTTCCTTCACTCTCAACAGTAACTGGTAACTCTTGCTCCTCCTCTCCAAAACTGCCTGTTGTTTTCCTTTCCTCAAGGACTTTTTCCATAGTTTTGGCATTTGCAGACGCTATAGTTATGCTCTCAGGTTGCCCTTTCACATTTACATGAACATTCTCTCCAGCATTACCTGCAAATTCTTGAGAAGAGCTGGTCTCTTCTCTTAGGGTTATTCGACCACCTCTCTCCTCCAGAAAACCTAATGGAACTGATCTTCCAGACAATTCTGGCTCTGGTGTATCATCATCCCCCAACTGCAAGGTATCAAACTCCTCATCACTTTGAGAAGTGTCAGAGGAATCATCATCATCATCATCAATTTGTGGAGTATCATAGACATCGCTGTCATCATCATCACCCTGAGGTGTTTCATAGGCATCATCATCACCATCATCCAACTGAGAGCTGTCTTCTTCAGAGGCAACCTCACCACATTCATGCTGCAAGCAGTTACTCTCAAGCTGTGGGATGCCATCACCCTCCTCTATTGATGAGTCAGAACTACTGTCACACGGCAGTAACCTGTGGAATATAAGATCACTTTCTTCTCCTGTCAGCCTTTGTGCTGTGCTGTCCCCCAGAGGTGGTCCATCATGTATGACAGTATCACCACCCAATGAAAGCCTATGGTGCATGTCTATGCTGTCTTCTAGACACAGTTTATTCTGAAAATCAGTACAATCCTCCAGGGATGGCCTTCCATGGATATAAAGACAGTCCTCTACAGATGGACCTGCATATTCCTGAAGAAGTTGTGCACCGTATCTATCATCTTCAAACTTTAGTGTGACACTACATTGACTAACCAATTCTTCTGGAAGTCTATATTCAGTGTCTGCAGTGATGGATGAACCAAGACTTCTCTGAAAATTATCTTTCTTGCTGTTATTCAGTACCATTCTGCTACCATCAGCTTGAAATATGTGAGGCTCATACTCTGTGCACCTTTCCAGCTCCCTCCATGTTTCCTTATCTGACAAATCATTCACGCTCAAGGAATTTTGTAATGTTTTATCATTCATGTTTTCATTATCCAGACTGTCTTCCACACAAATCTCTTCTTTAGCTGTTTGTGATAAAAGTCTTGTATTTGAGTCATTTGGAAGATATCCTTCATTGCTTCCTGAATTTGTCTGCTGATTGTTACGCTTAGAGGGTTCTGTCCACTCAGAAACCTCCAATAAACCTCTGAGTTCATTTCTGTTTGTGGAATTTTGAGTGCTGCTTACTACCTTTCTGAGTTCTGCAGGGATAGTTAACAGCATCTCCTGTGTATATTCTGATTGCTCACTACCAAAAGGATTGCAAACATCTGGCCTGCACACATGAAGATCTTCTTGTGAAGATACGTAACTCCCAAAATCATCAAATTGATTACATTTCCTGTTATTACAAGAATTCTCAGCACCTGAAAGATCACCCTGAACACCATCTGCTGACTTTAGGTGAATTCCTTTTGAACTTACATATTTGTTACTAAACTCCATTTCTGACACATTGCACCCAACACTATCACCTTCCAGCAACATACTGATGATTTCTTGCAGTTGTCCATCATATAACAGAAGTCTCTGTCCAGTGTTTGCATCCATATAACTATTTACCATCAGGTAAGACATGAATAGTTTCTTAGCTTGATCTAGATTATGACATACAGGGTCTTCTGTGCCAGAATATTCATGTTCCCCCTCACAGTCATGAAATACAGATGGCAGAAATTCATACGTTGATAACCATTTAGCAGCATTTTTACCAGTGGACTTTAATTCTTCTACATTGGGCATTTTATCTGGTAAAGTCACATTGGTCAAAACAGATACAGTATTATTGTCTATTATCCCTGATTCTGCAGCCTTGTCAAGACTGATTATTTCACAAGTTTCTGGAATGTAAAGTGCAGCTATTTTCTTTCTATCATTCAGTATTTTGAATGCCAGCTCATTTGTAATCATATCTTGGTGCAAAGAAGTTGATACAGGGAATATTTCACCAGTGTGAGGCCAAATTAGTCCCACAAAGCCTCTCTGTGCTTCTAATACCAGCAGAGCACTGGTAGATGATATTAAGTTGCACTGCACAGCTTCATCAACAGTCAAGCGTTGTCCTGAATTTTGACAAAGGATTCCACCAGTCTGAACCTGATGTGTGAGGATCCCACAAGCAGTGTCCTGATCTATTATCCCTTGTCTCATGGCCTCTTCCACAGTCATTCGTTTCCCTGAGTCAGGGTCAATGATACCTCCAGACATTAACTGAGCACCCAGCAGCCTGAACATTGTTTCCCTGTCAATGAGCCCTTCATGGGCTGCCCTCAAAATAGTTACCCTCCTTCCACATTTGAATACAATTCTCCCTTTTTCTTGTGGTTTCACAGGTAGGAGCCTTAACCCTGTTGCTTCATGTATTATGCTTCTTTCAACCATCTGTTCAAGGGAAATTTTCTCAGCACAGTTGGGGTCTATGAGATCTTTACACGTATCTTGTCTTTCCAGGAGTTTTGAATATATCGTTGGAGAAATGAGATTTCTCTGGAAAGCATTCTGCAAAGACAGCTTTTCTCCAGCAGATGGCAAAATCAAATACCCACTTGAAAGCTGATTCTCAAGAATTTTAACAGCCAGAGGTTCTGAAATCAGACCTTGTTCTAAAGCAGAAACAACTGGAATATTTGCTAATGATGATTCTGACATAAGCTTCTTTGCATTACTTAATTCTTGCAGCTGCAACAGAATCTGCTCATCAATTAAGGCATGGGCTTTAGCTTCTTCCAAATCATAACACACTCCTAATTCTGGAGAAATTATTCCAGAAAGAATCAGCTGATTCTCAAGCAATCTAATTCCAGTGTCATAGTCGAGGAAACCTCTTAAAATAGACTGAAAGACTGAAAGGACTTCTCCAGTTGTTTGGTCAATGACACCAGCAATGACTTTATTCACCTAAAAGGGAATATAAAAGAAAAGCTATCATTATTTTTGCACTGTATGTTTAAAATTTGCTTTTGATTTTGAATGCATGATAAGCATAAAAACATGTACTTACCAAGCCTGGAGGAATGTTGTGAATGTTAGCAGCTCAAATGCACAAGTGATCTATGTCAGTCATTCAACAGCACACGATGTGATAAAAGATTTAAAACCAACATGCATCTGTGAATTGAAAACCTATGCTTTGCACACATAAATAGGGTTAGTGAAAGACAATAGAAAAAATGACTGCAGAGAGGGAAATAGAACATATACCTGAAAGGCACATTTTCATGCTATAAATGTCTGTGAAAGGTTAGAATATTTGGAAACAGTATGTGATTCAACACAACCATGCTATTCATGTTTACAGCATACAGCATTTCTGTATATACACTCAACAATATGGAATCAGATACTCTAGCACCAAATATTGCATTTAGTTTGCATGGAAAGCATGACGTCAGTTTGGCAACATTATTTGAACTTATTACACAGATTCTGCCTCTATATGTATATGAGAATACTCACTCCATATTTAAGACTAATATCCATTAACAAATATATTCATAGTGTCCCAGAGCTACTTGTATTATGTCCTCCCATTTTCATACCCAGAAAAAATGTAAGAAAAACTGAAAGTGGATCACATCCAGGACATTTCTGAGTGATATATGGGAGAGATTAACATGTTATTTTACAGTGTCATTTTTGCAGCAGAAACGCAGACTTATCTAGCAGTCAAAGAATGGCTTTTAAGAGAAAAGTTAAGAGATGAATGATTTGCTTATCTTTCTTCATGCAAGGCACACATTATTAAGACTCTTCACAAAAGAAGTCTGATGAATGGAATGCTCAGATAAGGTCACATATAGTATTTCACAGCAAATACACAACACTTCCAGTCAATTAAATATCAAGTTCCTTCTACACACTGTTAATTGCAGCTTCTTCTTTTGCTGATCATGTATGGTTGGAAAACCATGCAGTAAATCCCAAGAGAAACTGAAATCTAAGTTTGAATCTTTTTACCTTTTCTTCCATCTTTTCATCACCTAGATGTGCTTCCTGCAGCTGCTTCAAAGCTTCGTTGGATAACAAGCTGTAGCTTTCCTGGAGGGATCTAACTTGCTTTTCCATTTCATGTCTCTCTTCATCTGTCATTCTATTACCAAAAAAAAGAAAAAAAAAAGGAAAAAGGAGATCTCTGGGTAATTTGTAACTTGTTGGGAGTGATCTGCCTACCTTTACTTAAAAATGGGGAGCAGAAATTAGTACAAGTGGTCTGGAAAAAATACAGCCTAATTACAAAGATGTTCAAGAAAGCTACAATCTTTTTGCAGTTATTCAGGAAAAGGTGCATTTAACCTTTGCATGGACCTTTGTCTATTGATTACCAGTCAAGACAGGTAACATAACCAGCAAGGAGTCATGAGATATGTCAGCAATTTAATGACTTAAACCATCTGTTTTCAGACACAGGTGAAACAATCTTGTGATAGATAGTTCAAGTACTCATTTACTACAAATTTGTTAATTATTTTGATTTCAAATGAAATTCTAAATATCTAATATTTTTAAGATGACCAGGGGTTTACAAACCAAGTCAAATTCTTGGAATAAAGAAAATTGCATCAAGCTTCACCAAATGGGAAGACGAAAAACCCCCAAACTGCATGTGACATGCAATTAGACCTATAAGGATATGATTTCTTTTTAAGCAAACAGTATGTATTGATACAATTAATTTACATGATTTGAAAAATAAAAAAATGGCATACTTGTCACTGTGCTTAGCTAAAAATGACTGAGTGGTCTGCAGAGCTTCAGCTATTTGTTCTTTCTTGGTTGACATTTCATGAAGGGAAATCTGAAAAATAAATAACCTGTGTTCAAGACTTAATATCGTACATAAATAACCAAAAACAAACAAACAAAACCTTATTTGTATCTGGGACTAATCTCAATAATATAAGAGCTTGATTTTTTAAAAAATATTGGCTATCCTTAGAGTAATATTATTTATAGGAATTGTATCATTTACATATCAGTAAGTCATTGTGATATGCCTTTTGATTAAGTAAGTTGTTTCTAGAAAACTATTGGGCAAAACAAATAGAATATTTCAAAATGTTATTTGGTGGAAAATTAACCAATCATTTAAAACCACTTATTATAGTTGGCACAGTTTATAGCAGCTTTATAAACATAGTGTACAATAGTCATGTTCAAGAAGTTGCTCATCAAAAAGAGAGATAACAAATTTTTGAAAAAATATGAGAAGCCTTCATGAAATTCAATAACAGAAATAAATGCAATATGGGACACATGGGAAAAAAATGAATTATTAATTCATATTCTCTACACTATCAGTTCTGTATCATCCCCACTAAAGGACTTGTTCTGGTAGAGCAACTCATGGAAATTTCATCTTATAACTTTCCTGAGACTCCCTGCAGTCTCTGCAAAGAAAAGCACTCATTTTGGATAAATAAAGGAAAATTATCAAAAGGAAGTTCTGCAAGCTGGAGATATTTTCAACATAGGTGCTAGGTCTCGAGCAAGGTGCTTGGGCCCTTCATTCACCTGGGTCTGGACACAACCAACCTGTCCTTGTACACGTCATATCAAAGGGCCCAAAAAGTCTCCCTTTGCCATCAGCACCAGCAAGCCACAATCTCATCACTTGTACTACTTGCACAGGAACCAAGAGAACCACTGGATGCACTATGCAGGAAGATGAGGTGAGCAGGCTGAAGTAGCAGATGGGCTCACAAGATCCACTTTACTCAGCGAACCAGTGTCGCTGTGGCTGCTGTGTGCACCCTGTCACTACTGGCACCAGCTTCCCTTCCCAGTACCAGGCTACACCCCACAGTAACCCCAACCCTCTGTGTGAAATGTATTTCAGCTGACATTAGCTATGAAATCACCAGTTTCTACATGTTTCTACACAACTTGTCAAGGTTCATTACTATTCAGTGGAGACACAAACTCAGACACCTCGGAAAGGTGCAGCTACCTTGCCAGGCCATTTCACAAGGGAAGCAAAGACCCTCAGCAAACACCCATCTCCCACAGGAAGCCAAGACAGCCAACTCATGGGTTACTCACTGGAGGCTCAGGCTGGACAGAGAAGATGACACTCACAGCTGCTGTGGTAAGCTGAGATGTCCTATGGAGTTGAGTGCTGGCCCAGCACTGATAAAGGTTTGCAATGAACAAGGGCAGAAGAGGACCAGCATTGAATGCTTTTGCAGATCCTGATTTTAACTACTAGCAATTTACCAATCAATATGTTCAGATCAGTACAGGCTTACTTCCCCCTGTACGGACAAACTCAGAGCTAGCACTGGTCCTCTCTGAGCAAACTACATGCCAGAGCAGTGGTCATCAGGACTGCCAACCTTCCCAACAGCAAGCTGGATTTATGCACATGCTGGTCCAGTGGCTCTGGCACCAGAAAACATTACCAAAATAAAAACATAGGAACAGGATGCCAAGAGGGCCAAAATCATATTGGCATGATGATACATTCAATGCTGCACTGAGGAATGTGGACAAGACACTGCTCTGTCCCTCTGCTGCTCGGTGTGCAGGTAAGCCTTCACCTACTGAAACTTTTTAGGTGTAACTAAGCTATTTCATGGGGCAAGGCCAGCAGAGGAGGTCCTAGAAATGACAGGAAACTTCATAGATAGAAATTTGTAGTCAGAGTTACAGCTGTACACAGTGACAATGTCCTGTTAAATACAAAGGCGTCAAGATGGGCCACTCCAACAGCCTGTGGCCTAGTGTGATAACAGAGGCCTCAGTCAACATCTGCTGTATTTCCTATGACAGCAGTTTCGACTACCCTAAGAGAACCCCTCAGATGAACTTTGCAAAAGCAAATAAATAGAAACTTGGCCCTCAGGCCCCTCCTACCAACTTTCTCCTTCCTGGTGCCCAAAATGTCATCCTCACAGGATGCACTCTCCCTCTACACAGGCTGAGATATGGTGTGCAGGGTCCAGTTTCTCTAAAATGGTATTTTGCAGTGTCAGAATATGTCATACTCTAGGTCTGTAAAAAGCAGTGGGAACTTCTTGAGTAACATGCTTGTGTCCCTAAACATTGATGTTTATTTACCCAACTCTCTACTCACAACCAAATGTGAAATTATGTCATGAGGAAAATGTGGATGATGATTTTGGCGGGGGGGGAAGTATTTATGGATTATTTTGGCATTTTATTCCATGCAAAAACCTAGAAGGAGAAAGTGGTGCTTTATCAGAAGACATCTGTGTACCTGCTGCTTAGGTAAATCTGTCTTTTCAGCCTTTTCTCCTTCTTCTTTGCTGAGTGTCTTGCTGAGGTTTGACACCCATTTCAGTAAATCCCCAGCTTTCTCAACATGTTCCTTCTTTTCCTCTTCCATTGATTTCTGATGAGTGCCATGAATTGTAAAGAAACATGTAAATGTAAATTGTAGGAATATGTAACATTAATGTCTGTAGAAACACAATTCTATCACAATGTCATTATTATCACCACATAAACATAAAATTATTTCTTTTTTATTTACCACTACATGCATTACTATGACACTTTGATGTAGGAACAAAAATGCCACATAATTATAAACAATAACAAAATAATACCTCAAGTGATTTTTAATTTCGATAAAGGTGCTTATTCATACACACAATCATTATAAAATGATTGATAGCAAGAAGAAGCATAGCTTCCCACACATTACTCAGCAGATAAAATCTAAAAAGCATTTGCATAAAAAGCATCTTTGAATTGCTGCCTTTGCATTACCCTCAGGTAAGGATATGTACAATCAGTATAGTATAACAGTATTCTGCACATTATGCACATGGATTAACAAATTACAATTAGGAAGAATACATTGCTTTTATGTCTACAGAAACAAGAAAAAATAAAAGTAAAATACTGAGACATTTAATCCTTTTCTGCACAGGAAAACATACTCCTTTTCATATAAGTACAATCTGTTAGGTGGACATTTATCAGTACTGAGAAAACCTTCTCAAACCCTTCCATGTACCATAAGTAGAAATGAAAACATTTTATTTCAATGGATTTTTTTTTTTAAATTATATATAATTCATTTGCCTATTAGAGCAGAAAACAATTCTAGGAAAAAAAAAATAACATGAAATAAGAGAAAAACTCAGGACAGGAGACATAATGTTTTGGTGTAAGCAGCCCATTAAAATAAATGAAATACCAGTGTGAGAAAAAGTACTGATGTATGTGTGCTTACTGCACTGCAGATTTAATCCTTGTATATTTTATTGCCACTCTTGTAAAACAAATGATATCTGCAGACTGATTTGTAATTTTAATTTAAGTAACAGGTCACATGAAATACTACACACTGTTCACTCACAAAATGGGCAATCCCATTCAATCTGTAATGTAAGAATATGATTCTTTTCTCACCTAAATCTACCCACTTTGAACTGATATTAACTTCAGCAACCTCAGGATAGTTTCTCATTTACACTACCTACATGCAAGGTAATGACAGACAAGGTCTTCAGGTAAAGACTGAACACATAGATTGCTTTTTGAAATTATGAATCTGCCTAACTATAAATTTAAGTTTTGCAATAAGCAATAACTAATTCCAGTTTCAGTGGTTTATGCTAGTTAGTTGTTCATAACAAGTAGTTTTACAGCAACTAATTAATGCCAGAAAACACCACTTATGATTTTCCATAAAGGCTATCACAGATATTTTCCTTTAACAAGTTTTAAAGCAAAGCCCAAAATGAGTACTAGTATCTTTCGTCCACTATGAATTATAGTAAAGACCAGAAATTCCTGTTTTCATGGGCTGAGCTGCTTCTAACAACCGCAGCCCAGTGTGGCAATCAAAAACAGCTCTATCTAAAGCTTCTTTGTAGGTTATCTTCTTCCTAGTTTTGGGGCACGTTAAAACTTTCATGTGCAATTTTTCATCCTTCATCTTTGTAGCTGTGATAGCATCAATAATACCATTCTTAATTGCATCTTCCATTGTTAATCTGGAATGAGATTTTGGATCTATCAAGCCACCAGTCAAGTACTGATACTCCAGGCAGCGCATGCCCATTTCTTTGTCTATAGCACTTAAATGCACAGCTTCAACAGCTGACATAACAGTGTTCCTTACAGGATGAATGATCCCAGTAAAGATCAGCTCACACTGCTGGATTTGCTTGGCACAACCATCATCAATTAACTCCCTTTGCAAAGCTTCTGAAACACTGTACTTTTTCCCCGTAAATGGATCAATTACACCTCCTGTACTAACCTGAGCTTCAAGACATCGGAGGGCAGTAACTCTGTCTACCAAATTTTTGCGTGAGGCTTTCAAGACTGGAATTCTTTCATTGGTTTCAGAAAGCCAGAACCCTGCAATAGGACTGTGTAAATCTTTATTTGGCTGTGAACTGCTAACTAAAATATCACCAAACTCATTAACTGTGATGAGGCCCTCCTTATATTTGTTGACTAATGCTCTGTCAATTCTACCCTGATTTAAGGTCTCCTCAATATTAAACTGTACACCTGTTTTAAGATCTGTAAGCAAAAGAAAAGAATTTCCATCAGAGTCAAAACACGTAGACTCCTTCCAATCAAATTCCTGTTTCGAAAGCTCAAGATATGTAGCTTTATCAATGTAATTTTTTTGATAAGCCTCATATGAAGTCATTTCAGTTCCTGTGTCAACATTTATTACAGAAACTTTATGACTTTTCTCTGCTGATGGGCTGCTTATTTTCCTTTCACCAATTGGAAGCAGAAAACATTTACTGCTTACACTGAACAAACACAGTCTCAGCAAATCACAGTAGTACATAGCTTTCCTGTTATTTGGATTGTGGAAACATTTTGCATTACTTGAAGGTTCATGCAAAAATTTCAAAATTGTGTTATTAAGCAGGCCAAGCTGCACAGCGGCTTCCGGAGGTACACGAACACTTCTTACAGGATCAATAACCCCCCCACATGCAATTTGAGCCTCAAGGATATTTTTACCTTTTTGTCTTTCTAAAAGTTGAGCTTCCACAGCCTGAAATACAGACAGCACTTTCCCAGAACAGCAATAACCCAAAACAGCTTTCTCTGCCTCAAGCAGTCTACTCTTGAATTCACTATCTGCAAGCCCTCTAACAACTGAATCATCAACAGAGAATTTCTGACCTGTTGTGGGATCAATAATGAAACCAGTAGCTGCTTGGGCCTCTAAAAATGCTAAGGCCAGTGCTTTTCCTATGATTTTTCTCTTCACTGCTAAAGCAAAAGAGAGTATCTCTTTGCTGGATTCAAGGTACAGCCCAGCTATAGCTGTAGGTTTAGTTAAAAATTTTTCAAGACTTTTCTGAACCTCATCAATAGTTTTCTGCCTTGAAATGAGCTCCTCAACAGTGAGCCTGTCTAAAAGTTTAACTTCAGTCAATTGCCTGGCAGTTACATCATGTCGGAGACCTTGAAATTTAATAGCATCATATTCCTCTGTAAAATATTCCAGCTGAGTAGCATCATCAACAGTTCTCAAAACCTCTTCTCCTAAGAATGAGCTCATCTTTGCAAAGTCTTCTTTCCTAAACCCTTCAGAAGTTTTGTATGCCTGAAACATTCTCTCTTCATTACCAAAAGTCGTGTCATTTTCTTGGTTTAATGTTGTGACTTCAACATGCATGTCATAGTGCTTGTTCTTCACTATCTGTAAATAGGAAGTTTTTGACACAGTGAGAAATACAACTGCAGACTATGCTGTACACATAATTCACTCCTAAATCCACCACCAGAGAAACCAAAGGAAGAACTTGAGTGCAAGTCAGAAAGGAGAACTGCTACTAGGAATGGCGAGCAGAGATTATATATAAAGAGCTTGAGTTTTGAAGTGCACTTGCCATTTCAAATATTTATTCAACAACAGGAATATGACTAGACTAAAAATTAACTGTTGTCACTATATGAGCTTACTGCTGTTAATCAAAGCTTACTTTGACCAATAAAGATACAACAGTGTATGTGATTTCCTATTTTCAATACAAATTTTTAAAATAATCTTTTTCTGTTATGTTAAATAGTAGGGGTTCCCTTCACCAAGGTAGGAACATAAGAAGTATTAAACAGAATAGTAATAAAGCATAACCAAAACCAACCAACCAAATGGACTAGTAAAAGGCACTGTTAGGAAGGCAAACCCTCACAGAATGTAGCGTGTACCTCCAAGGGATGCAGTTTTACCACTCCTAATTCATGTTTTCTGTCTTCTCCATGCCTAATGGTTTGTCTGGAACTGTGTAGGTTCCTGTTTCTCAGTGTGTCCCTTTCAGATGCTCCAGAGATTTGGCTTGCTTTATCAAAAGTTATCTGGAACTGTGTACTCATCTGTGAAACAAACTCCGTAAAAGACTGGGAACTTGAATCTTCTAACGACTGGTTTATGCTTGACATCTGAAACTGCACCTCTCTCGGTACTGTATCATCAGCACTCATGTACAATGTATTTTCCTCTATTTGATCAGATTTAAAACCTGATCTTTCCTGTTTCTGCCTTAAAGGTGAGCTTGGTTTTGTACGTGGAGGAAGTTGTTCAAATTCCTTAGCTGCAGTCTCAGTCAGGTAATTGATATCATTCCCTCTTCTCTCACAGCTCAATTTAAATCCAGAATCTTGGAGCTTATTATTTTGTTCAACTTCATTCTGAAATGAAAGAAACCTATGTTCACTCTCCCTGACCTGCAGATCCATCTTCTGTTTCAAGCTCTCAACCATGCGCTTCTGCGCTTCCAATTCTTCCTCGAGTTTCCTGCACTTCTGGTGATAGTCCATTTCAGCCTGCTTCCCTTGCTGAAGTTGTTCATGACATTTTTTAAGCCTTTCTTGCAGATCTTCCATTTGCCTCTTGTACAACATGATGTTTTCCTCAGCCATATGCTTTTCTTGCTGAAGAGCAACACATTCTAGTTTTATACCAGATATGTCCTTTTCTGTGATGCTATGGGATTCCAGTAATTTTTCAACTTTTTTCCTAAATTCCTCTGCAGAGTGTTTAAACTTAATGGATTCTTCCTGAAACAGAATCATCTTCTTGCGTGCCATCTGTTCATCCACAGTCTTCTGATGGAGTTCGTCCTGCAATTTTTTTAATTTGCTACTTAGTTCTTGTATATGAGCTTGTTGTAGCGCTATCTTCTGCTCACTCATTCTCTTTTCCACAGTTAGAGCATTCATCTGAGCATTTAAATTTTTAACCTCCCGGTCAATGCTAAGGCTGGAAGCATTTTGTTTATCACATTTTTGTTTATAGTCACTAGCTAAGTCTTTTGTTTTTGCAAGATCAACTTCTAGGCTTTTGATTTTACATATGAATTCTTGCTCAATTATTGTTTGTTTGTGCAATTGTTCATTAGTTGTACGCAATTGTTCTTTGAAACCATCTGCTAGGGCTTTCAAAGCATCATTTTTCCTCTGAATATTTTCTTTTTCCAAAGTCATCTTCTCTGATTCGGATTGAATTTGCTTCATCAGTAGTTTCGTTTCAGTGTTCCATTTATTAAGGTCTTCTATCTGTTGTTTCAATGTTTCTGACACCTGATTGCTTTTGGTTAATTCATTCTTCAGCATCTGAATTTCATGTTGGTTTTCTTTCTCTACTTTCGTTTTTTGAAGCAACTGTTCTTTAATTTTCTTATATTGGTCTTGAAGATTATTTGCTTCTCCTTTACATGACTGTGTTTTGTGTTCAGCTGCCAGCTTCTCTTTTTGAAGGCAACTGATTTGTGAATTTAAATGTTTGATAGTGATTTCAGTTTTTGTCTGTGATCTGGTTAATTCCTCTATTTCTCTTTTTAGCTGTGTCTTTTCCTGCTGAACAGATTTCAGGTCCTCCTGATAGTTCATCTTAAGTTTTTTAAGATCCATATTTTCTTGCATCACCTCTTCGACTTTAGCTGTGGTTCTCTGCAGCTGCCTGTCCAGTTCTTTCAACTGTTGCAAATATCCCTGCTCTACTTGGTCTTTTTCCTCCAACTTAATTTTTAGGCATTTAAGATCATTGTTGACTTTATCTAGTTTTTCTTTTAATAAACGAGACTTTTCTTCTGTTGATGATTTTTGAAGCTCAATTTCATTCAGTTCATATTTCAGGTCTTTAATAGTTTTATCAGCTTTTTGTTTAGCAAGGGTCAACTCATCTATCTTTTGTTTAAGTTCCTCTACTTTTTTGGCTTCTAGTTTCTTCTGGAAACTCGTAATTTCAGAATCTATCCTACACTGGCTGCCTTGCCCGGCTGTGAAAGTTGGAAGGGAAGTTTCTCTAGTTACAGAGTATGTGCCTTCAACAATCTTCCTTCTGGATTCAGTTCTCTCTCTTTCTTGCAGCTTTATTTCTGATAGGTTCCCTTTAAAGTCAAGATCTTTTTCCATTTGCTTGATGAGCTTCATAAGTTTCTCTTCTGCATCTGTTTTTTTCTTCAGTTCCTGCATTAAGGTTTTTTTTTGTTTCTCTAAATCATGAAGATTAGTATCTTTTCGTCTTAGAAGCTCTTCAAGATTTCTTCTGGTAAAGGTGCTTTCTTCTATTTGATTTTGAAAAGCATGGAGGTTTTCTTCCAGTATACTTCTTTGAGTCTCTGCCTGAAAAATGAACTGCCTTACACACTCTAACTCCTGCTCTGCATCTGCTTTCTCTCTCTCAATGCTTTCTAGATCCATACGACACTGCTTTGCCTCTTGCTCAGCCTTGGTCTTCTGAAGACAGATCTCCTCCATGTCCTTTTGCTGCTTCTTCCGCTCTTTTTCTGCAGCCTCTTTCACTTTAGGGAGCTCCTGTTCCACTAGGATTTTTTGTTTCTTCATATTCTCCAACATCTCCTCAAGTGTTTTTACTTTTCCCATGAGTTTTTTATTCTCATCAGCTGTGCTATTTTGCTGTGCCATTAGATCTGAATACGCCTGACGTGCAGATGCTTCCTTATTCTTTAAAATCTGCAAAAGAATAAGATAAGTTGGAATGTATTTTTTGTAATACAGCATATGGAATGTGTTAGGCTCTTAGAAAAGCAGAAGGGAAAATACTTACTCATGCATATATGGCATGTCCAGAAAGCAGGATGAGCAGTTCCCACCACCATCACCTTCTCTTGAAGGCTTCAGGAAGTTATCATTAGCCAAATATGAAACCCTTGACAAAGACATCCACAAGCGAAGAAATCCTGAAGCCTCTCACTTCAGTCAGATGCCTCTTAGCAGAAAGCAACACCAAAAAGTGGACTTTGGCTTTCTTTCCAATCAAATAGGTAGAGCAAACAATGACCCAAACACTGCGCAAGAATTCCCAAGGAGAAAGTGGCCCACCATTTCTCAATCAGTTCAGCAGGAGCTGGAACAAGGATTTAAGCTTGCAAGCACAAATGACAAAAGAAAAGTTTGGAAATCCCATCCAAGAAAAGGAACAGCATCTTAGAGCCAAGATGCAGCAGCTCCAGAAAGAGCAGTATCCAAACCCCCATACATCTGTGCTCCACAGTGTGCTCCCTGTCCCAGTGGCTCCACTGACTCAGCTGGGGACTAGTAAGAGCACAGCTGTTCTGCAGTGTAGACACAGAAGTGTAAACATGGTAATTTAGAAGATCCTAATGAAAACCAGTTGGCTGGTAGTCTCCATATATTGGCAGATCCAGAGCAAGCCTTTTAAGCAAGAAGCGTAATCATCACTAATAATACGGTTGAAACTACACATACCTTGTGTTCATTAGCATTATTGTGGTCCTAAGTTACCAAATGTGAGCTAACATGAAGTAAGAACACACCTATATTCCTATGATCATACAAACAGGGCATGAAGGGTAACGACAGCAATGTTTTCAAACAAACAAACTGTTGGGTTACTTAAAATATACCAATTTCCTTGATTTTTCATATGATATCTGAGACATTTCTTAAAAGGCTAATGCAAAGGCAGCTTCTTCAGTTCCTCTCCGTATTTCCCTGTATTATAATTTTGAACAGCCCCCAACAGAAACAAAGTATTTCAATTGATTGGTCATCAGATCCTTTATACTGACATAAACACAAAATCTAATGTATTATGCTTGAAAAAGAAGACCTAAAAATATGGATACAGTAATAAACTGTAACTTCTTAGATTTCATTTTTCTAGTCAACATGCTGAGCATCAGTTGGTTGAAGAAAAGGATGGCAAATATTAACACAAAATAAACATAAAAATTAATTTCTAAGAACTTCAAAATCTTAAGCATCTCAAAATGCACAGTAATTAGAATATGATTAGCATATGCATTGTTTAAATTATGTTCAATCAATCTTAAATCACCTGACTGACATATTTTGTGATTCAAATATTGATTTGCATTGATTTAGAATCATTCTTAAATTAACTCTTTCATTTGCATTGCATAAAAACTCTGGTACCTTAATAATAGTTGTGTTCCTTTTCTCTTCATTATCTTTCTGTCTCTTTTTTTGATTTTCTTTTTTTTCAAATGAGGCTTTTATGTGTACTTTTTCACTGAATGTTTTCTGGAGTTCAGTGGTTTTTCCAGGGACCTTAGAGCTCTTACCCTCATCGCTACTGTCTACTTCTGAAACAAGCAATAAATCTTTACATTTCTGACCCTGGTCTGGCCTGTCTTCTCCACTCTGGTTCTTTCCACTTCTATTTATGTTGTCCAAACCCTGAGTGTTACCCTGTGGTATTTTCCTCACGCTTACTTTCTCATAGTAACTTAAAAGCTTTTTTGCTAGTTCATGTTCTGATAATGGAAAATAATCCTGTCCTCCAGAAAAAATTCCTGAGAGACCTAAATTTGCATTTAAATCACCAGCATTTCCTAACAATTCTGCACCTAAAATCTGATCATTCTGCACTTGTGATACTTGAAAATCTAATGGATAGGATTCAGAGACTTTTGCTGCACAGTGACTCTTTGAAATATTTCCTGAAGAAAGAGCCAAAATTTCTTGCTCTGTATTCTTGGCTTTATTTGAATTTAAATTTGAATTTTCTAGGATTTCATTTTCTACTAGGAAGTAATCTTTATCCAGAGATGCTTTCTGCAATTTGTCAGTATCCCGTTCAACATGACAATAAACACCTGGATTGCTCATAGATTTCAAATTTAACTTTGTTTTTTCACTTCCATTGTGCACTGCCAGCTCTCTGAAAGAGGATGCAGCTTTCTCTAAAGATGTTGCATCTGTTGCACCTGAAAGAGTGCAATCACCTTTTTCACCACACACTTGAAGCTCTCTGTCTTCAGATTTTAAAGTATTATGGCTTTTGCTTTCTGTAAAGCAATGCTCTTTACACTGACGTTGAAAATGAGCTCTCTGTGAAAAATGTTGCTGTTTGTAAGGGTTGATACCCAGGGTTGGCTTTGCAGTTTTTGGAGTTACTTCAGCTTTCTTTGTTGTTAGTTCAAAATCAGTTTCAGATTGCATCTCACATTCTTCCTTTGTTGAAACGTCTCTCCCTGACTTTGTTGAATTTCTTTTTCCTGTGGTTTTGTATATCATTTCCACTTCAGGCAACGTCTTTGATTTCCCGTCTGTTTTCTGTCTCTCTCCATTTGCAATTTGCTCATTTAACATTTCACCAGGATCACTGTTCATGCTCACACAGCTTTCAGTTGAAACAAGACAATATTTTCTGCCATTTTTTTCTTCTTTACTTTGATTACCAAAACCCATTAAGCTCTCCTGCTCTGTATGTAGCTTACTGTCTCTGTTGCCACTAATGCTACTTTTTTGACCACTGAAATTTAGAAGTTGCTTAAATGTTCTATCAGTTTTGATTTTATCATATCTGTCTACATTTAATTTTCTTCTGTTCATTTCCACTTTATTTTCTGCGTATTCAGGTTTACTGGAAGAGTTCTGGTTTTGCAAATATCCCACATCCATCATGCTTTCATCAGGTTTCTTTTCTACTCTCAATTCAATATCTTCATTACATCCCAAATGTTGAAAGACTTCAGTTGACTTCAGAGGTTGCTGGAGTTGATTCTCTTCTGGTACACTCTGAGCATGACAGCACATGGGTTAAACTGAGACATGATGGAAAGTATCTTATTTTTCCCTTATTCTCTGTTTTCTTAATGCATTACTGAGAGTTAGGAAGAAAGACTGGCATAAAAGAAAATCTTGGAACAATCACAGACTTCAGAGGTCTGTGAAGAATTTTTCTTCCCAGAAAAAAAAAACCTCATTCCTCTTTTGGAAAAGATCATTCTTTTTGTGATTTGCTACCCTGATTAAAGAGAAAAAAACCCATTCTATTATTTTGAGACTGGAAACCTGCGTAGGTTATCTTCAAAGAAGCTACCAAAGATTTAGAAGGCTGACAGGGGGCAGAGGAGAAAGGAAGATGGGGGGTACTTGATTTCCAAAAAAAGCAATCCTGGAGACTCAGAGCAGACTGAAACTCTAAACATTTTGAAAGATTCCACTTGTTCTTGAAGAATTTGAAGTCTATTGACATTCACAGATTTCTTGGTCCTTCTTCTTTGACTGACTTTTTATCCTTGATGCCATTATCATTATTAGTCATACTAAATCCTCACTTATAATGGCTACTTATCAACAAACATTATGTATTTACATCAGTTTGCTCCACCACTTGATGATGCCCAAAGATACATGCTGTTGTTAGTGTAGGTTCAGAGGTATTCAACAGCAAGAAAAGCCAATAAAGACAAAATCAGCACCAGATTTATATAGCATTCATTTTAGCACTGTTTTTTTCTTTGACAACAAAATTTATACTCATATCGTAGTGTTCTCCAATTTTATCCAATTTATACAGTTTATACTAAAACAACGTAGTCCTTAAGAATGACTATATAATCTCTTTCTGAGAGACAGTTTTCAAAAGAAAGTGGAAAATGTAGGGGTTTTTCTCTCAATTATTTGGAGGGTTTGCTCTGCAGCGAGCATGTATTTTGAGTATTTTGTCTGCCTAATTTCAATAACCTACTCTTGCTAGTAAGATCCGACTCTAAGCATATATAAAATGCTGTTTGACCCCAAGGAATCAATACAGTAGAAAGGCAGAAGGAAAAAAATAACTAAACATATCAAACTAACTTCAGAAATTAATTAAGAGGGCATCTCATCTCCCTGTTGAAAGAACTTCCTTGTTGGTTGTTAAGTGGATCAGAATGCCTACTATGGAATATTGAAAATATATATACATAGGGTATATGCAGTGAGTTTGCATTCATCTTAATGTCTGCTTTTATCCAAAAGCTCAAGCCCTAGGGTATTAAAATTGAAAGTATTAGTATTTAAATTTGAACTACATCTCTGTCACAGTTCAACAAATCATATGATCTTTCTAGGTGAAAGAACTGGTAAAATGTATGGACGGTACAGGAGTTTGCTTCTCTGAATGATAACAGTGCTAACACTGCTACATTGCTGTATAATGTGCACTACATAAGGAATTTTAGTTTTCTACATCTGCTAGTAACTTTGTGAATCATTCCAACAGGTATATTACTCTTTGTTTGCCTAGATGTTCTTTTTGCTTGGTTGACTGCCAGAGAACGACCTACCTCTTCCTCTTCCAGTCTTTTCAAAGAATCACCTGCAAATTTAATGTATTGGGTCATCAAGGTCACTAAGGCAGTGTACCGAGTCCGTAGATCCATGAACTGTAGACAAAGAAAGGAGGGGGGTATATGTCATAGAGGTAAACACTCCCATTAAGCTTGAAAGAAGTGATAGACACTGCTCTAGAACCTATCCTAATTTTGATTTCAAAATCGCAGTTGTGGAATCCAAAGTACTAATTTTGCTTCCAAAATACAATGCTGTCAACAAGGTGCACTTGAACAAATATATGCAAAGGATCTAGGAGCAGATCCATAAGAAGAAGAAGAAACAGAAGCCAATGTTTTGACTTCACAGTCACTTGATTCTTCCCCCTGTAAGAAAAGGTTTCAAGAGAGGCAAGCCATGCTTGCCACTATTTCTCTCTCTAACAGGTAGCAGGGAGACAGCTTTACCTTTCTCACCCAAATGAGGCTGATTTGCCTTAGAATCTATCAAAGCGTCCAGATCTGGAATGTTTAACTATGGTCAAGATGAACAACTTGTTTACTGTGATCAAGATCCAGTCCAGAGGTAGTTCTAAACAGTTTTACTGAGGCACAGTTGACATACAGCTTTTTATAATTTGGGTGACTTTTTTTATTCAGCTGCATTATACTGTCTTGCTACCAAAATTCAGCATAAAGAACAAGAGAATATTTGTTATATGGTGTATCTATAGAGAAAAACACCAATCTTTCTTGGATTACCATATTTAAGCATTAATAAATCCAAAACTGAATTCTCATGTTTACTCTGTTTTAAGCAAAGGCTCCCATTTTCCTGTCATTTACCTCTTGAATAATGAAGTCTGATGAGCTTTGCATTCTTCGGCGCTTTACTGGAGATTTTTGCTGGGAGTCAACCATAGCTCTGTAGGTCATGGTCTGCAACTCATAGTCCTGTACAAGAGAAAATACACAAAATCATTGGCATTAAACATGATACTGACACTAAAAAAATAGGATTATAAGTGAAACGTTATTGTTACCTTCACAGCAGCTGAGTATTGTTCTGAATACTTCTGGCATTCATCTATTTTGCTTTGTTTCATTTCAATCTCTGAAACCAGCATCTGTAAAATATGAATGTACATTTTCATCTTAAAAAGTTATTTTTATTACTATTATAATTAACATTTCTACTTTATCTAACATTGTCTAACATAAATAGATGGTTCGTTAACATCTACTTTATCTAGTATGTTCCTATCCACATATGTACAAGTAATTATGTTCAAGCCTATGTCCTCAGCTTTATCAGATTTACAGTACAGAAGTAGTGAAAAAACCAGCCAGGGTAATAGTTGGTGAATGAACTCAAAACAAAATCAAGAATATATCATTTCATGCATATAATTTATTGTTCTGTCTCTTTATACTGCATTTCCTTCTTGTAGGAAACAGATGTTGATGTCATGTTAGCTCAGCTTCCATGAAAATATTTGTACATCCATAAATAAAAAAAAGCACTGAATATGAAATTATGTGGTAAGGCAAGTCCAGAAGTGTTGTGGTTTTGATCTTCTTGCACACTTGAGGACCAAACAATCTGGTTTATAAAACAATGACAATAGTCACTGGGTGATATATTCATGGCTGCACTATAAACGAAAAATCATAAAATCTGGTGATTACTTGGAGCTTTACAGTAAGGGCTGATGTATATAAGCCCCTCATATTAACAAACAAGATTGAGATCACTGATATTGTAAGTTTTTGGTCAGTGCTTACCACAGTGGTTTGCCACAATGGCATCCCTTTCATACCTTATGTTGGTTCAATTGCTTAGCCAATGCTTTGCTGTTTTCAGGATGTATTTCTTGAATCTTTCGCTGAGTATCTTCCACTTGTTGAATCCAAGTGTCCAAAGAATTGTAAGTATCTTTATAATACTTCAGAGATTTATTAATACCTTCTAAGTCACGCAACCTGATTTTATTTTAGAAGACAAATCAAAGGGGAGAAGATGATTATTAAAGACAAAAACTACAACACTAAGACAAATACAGCTTTAAAGGCTTCAAATGCCTTAGCTCTGTTACAGTTCACAGTATAAACATACTAAAGTAACCCTAATTAAACAGCAAATTCACTTCTCAAACACTAGGGCTCCCAGCTTGATGAACTCTTTCCATTTGTCATAAAGGACATCCAGGAGAGATCCTACTACACAAGACACTCTATATATCCCTCCTTAGCCTGCTCAACTGCTTGAAACTCCATGAGCACAGGAAACCCCAAGAAAGAGGGAGGACTCTGCTACAGCAATCAGCTCAGTTACAAGAAGTGAGAGTATTTAAAACATGACCTACGAATTGAGAAGGAGTGTGCCATGCTGGAGTCAAACAGTGGTTCACCATACTCTCCATGCCTCCCACAAAACAGCAGGAGTTACACTGAAACTAAAGACTATAAATATGCTAATGTGCAAAAGTAATTGGACATGTACATCTAATTTTAAATCATGTTTTTGACCTAAAAAGAGAGTTCTGTGTATTTTTTAAATAAATTGACAGTTTTTCTTTCATGATCCTTATACTGTTACTTGTTATCATGGTGTGATTTTGGTGGTTGCTCTGTGTAGAGCCAGGAGATAGACTTGATGATCCTTGTGGGTGCCTTCTAACTCAGGATATTCTATGATTCTACTTAAAAGATCATATAAATATGACCACTTAACATTGCAGAATAAACAGAATTAAACAACCTTTTACAGTTCGACTTTGAATGAATACTTTGAATTGCTCTAGTGTTGTTCTTAAGATGCCAAAAGGAGATTAAAAAAGAGCAAGCAAAAGAAATTTTTTTGCTCAGGTTTCATACTTAAGCATGTTTTAAAGCTAATAACCATGAAAAAGAGAAAGGATCGTGATAACTGCAGCCAATATTTATACATACATCTTGTATAATGATTATCAGTGTCAAGCTGGTACGAAGAAGCAAAGATAATATTTGTAGAAAGCAGCTTGTTTACAGCTCTGTACTGCAGTTACCACAATCTGTCCAATTTACACCAGAAGCCACTATGTATTAGCAGTAATTTTTCAGCATATTCTGTTCAGGATACAGTCCTGGGAGGAGAGCATGTGGTCCATGCTTACTCTCTTGAAGAAATAAGAACATTTCAGTACCTCATAAAATTACTGTTTAATCATTTAAATTATGTCACACTAAAAACTGATGAAAAATCAGAGGTGGAACTAGTAGCCAGCTTTAAATGAGTGACCTTTGTCCCATCTTCTTTCAAACTTCCAGCAATGTTAAACAGACACAACTAAACTAGATAATTACAGGTTAATAACTTCAATATTGCACCTGAATATATATTCACCCCCTAGAAAAGGGCAAAAATGTGACAGGTGGTTGTGTGAACTTTTATATCAACAGCACTATCTTCAATGTTCTTTCATAATGATAAACTAAAGTACATTTCAAAGGAAGTAAGTTCAGACTGCACAGTACAGAATTCCTCAACACTTGCCCATACTTTTTCCTTCAGCCTCTGCAGTTCTGCTTCCTTTACATACAGGAAACAGGACTGTAGAGACTGAAGAAAAAAGCATTTCCAGGAATTTCATGTAAGGACATCTCCTTCAGAAATACAGGTAGGTGTGTTCTGCTGTATCTGCATATCTGTGTAGGCATGTGCACTTGAGCAACATTTTTCAGTATCAACTTGAGAGTAAAGAGCTGAATTTAGAGCACTATCTCTACTGGATATTTAAAAAAATAAAAGGCACTTCACCAAAAAGTAATTATACCAAAATTATCACAGAAGTCAATGGAAGCTAAGAACTTCCAGACTTAACACTTGAGTAATTAAAAGCAAATTAACGTGAATCTAATCATAACTGATGAATCAGCTCATCAATTTTGCCCATCAGAACTAATTACGTGGAAAAACAGATGGTATTTCCATAGGACTGCCAGGCTTTCTGCAGGTTTGTTTTTTTTTAAAGAAAAAAGAAAATGTATCTCCACTGTGTATCAGTAAGAAGTAAGTTTCTGTATCTTGTTCATCTTTTGGAGCTTAACAGTCACAGACACTTCCAGTGGAAAAGTAAGGCAATGTTGTCAACAGCACAATAAAGGTCTTCATCCCAGCACATTCCAGAAACTGTTCAGAAAACTATTCAGACCTGTTTTAACATTAATTTCTGATTGGTTTTCCTCAGAAATTAAAAAAAACCCAACAAAACAAACAGTATAAAATATGAACAGATTATAATAAAAAGTCACACAAACCTATTTTCAATTTGAGAATGAACATTTTGCCACCTCTCAGCCAACTGATCAACTTTTTCTTTATGCCAGTCAAAGTCAAGATCACGTTCCTTGTGCATTTTAAACATCTGATCACTGATCATCTTTGCCTTCTGCAGTTCATCCTCTAAGGCATGGAATGTTTGTCTTTTCTCATCTACTTCAGATCTCCATTGCTGGTAGGTGATAAAAAAAAAAGTTGTAAATAACTCCTAAATTATGACACTATTTTATAAATCAGTATTTTACAGGAGTATGCTGTGTAAATTAATCAATAAAATTGTTTCAATTAATATTTTACTTCTGCTTGCTCAAATACTCAAGTGGCACCAGAATGAGTCTGAAGCAATAAACTGCAAAATAATTCTAAGTAACAGCAATCCCTACAACACATAGATCGAAACACAGAGATCAAATGAACACACTCACCTTATAAACTACAGCTTTCAAAAAAATTATTAGGCAGATGCCAATCATTCTATCTAGCAAAAAGCATTACTCATAATTCGTAATATCAAAATGAGTTATATACAGCAAACAAAAAATGCTGAACTTCGATTTTTCCATTTCTCAAAGATACCTACCAAACTTCCTAAGAAACCCTGATTAGTACACCAAAGCAATAGCAAGAGTGCTATTGTGGTCAAATTTACGTAACATAAATATATGGTTATGTTACTCTAAGTATATGCTACCTTCTGAAGAGCAAAAAAAAATCTTACTGCAGCATTAACAAGTGCCACTTTTGCAAGTTCAGATACTTCAACACATTTTGCAACAGCAGGAACACGCTTTCGACCTATCCAAATCCTAATGCTCCAAAGCTGCCATTTTTTTCTTAAATGTCAATCCTAATACCACCTAAAACTAAATACACAAGCCAATGTTTGATACTACTATAGAGTGTAGCATAATGAAATCAGGTGTTACAAGCTTTTGTCTTATTTTTTTTTATTTTCACATGAAAAGGCACCAGCCAGCTCTTACCTTTAATGTTCCCATCAGATTTTCAATATTGTTTTTGTCAGCTGTTACTGCCTCTTCTTCACACAATTTAGTTTCATAGTGTTTTACTAATGATTCTGCTGTTTGGGTGTTCGTCAGCACCAAATTTATAGTTTTTAATCTGAAAAACAGACCCCCTGTTAACTGATCCATCAATACCAACACTCAACACATTTGTGTTTTTCAGCCTTTTCATGTCACAGGGTACCCTTGTACATTATATAATGTTAAAATGTTAACTCCCTTTTCCTTGATCAGCATTATTCATACTAATAGTTTTAATTTAAGAGAAAACTATAAACTAAAACATGTGTGATGGAAGACAGCCTAGTACGTACTTATCTATGAAAATGGAAGACATGGAGTAAACTTGGTTCATGTTTTGTATAACAACATTGAGTTCAGAGCGCAGAGTAGGGACCGAAGGTGAACCAGCAGCTTGACTGAAGAACTCTTCACATTTATCTGTTATGACTCCCAAGTCATCCTTTAGTCGATCCAGTTCTTTCTTCAGTTTCTGTAAAATGAAAGGTGATTGAAAATGCTTTCATCCTGCATCAACCTGATATGTACTCTACATATCACTATGAGTAGGTCTGCCCTCCTTTGGGTCTTTGATGATGATACTGTTGAAAAGAATCAAAATGTACATGTAACAGGGAAACTAATGGAGTTGCCATTGATCAGCATCTTTTTGCTCACAAACACAAGCTAAATATTTGACTCTTCCTCTGAAGGTACACTGCAAAGCTTCCTGGCTTACACTCAAAAGTCGGGATATATTTGTTTTTTAAATAAAACCTTTCCTAGGTAAAACAGACTTTCTCAAAGCCTCACCTCTTGCTCTGAAATCCTAAGCACATTTTCATGTACATCATCCCTCTCCATTGGTGTCCGGATCTGCCGTATTAACCGCTCCTCACAACTCTCCAGTCGTAGTCTGATATTTCTGACTTCAGAGATGTACAGATTGTAAATAGATTCTTCCTGCTCCTCTGTTGAAAGAATTAAGGCACATGTCAGCCAGCAAAGTCATCATGTCATTTTCACCATAACTTCTCACACTTTATAAAGTCATTGCTCTACAGGTCTTTTTATGACTGGCCAAAATGCCATCAGTTTCCATTGAAATTTTGGTTATAAGGCAAATCTTAGGAACTCTTAATTTTTGTTTTTATTAAATCATTTCCTCATACATGAAAAAACAACTATCTATGATCATTCTGCACAGGCATTAGCTTTATGGCGACATTGCTAAATTCAGTGACTGATTCTTTTAATCAGTGTTATCAGGGACATAAATCCTCTTTCAGATGCACAGGGCACCATGTCTTTCCTGAAGTTTAGTGAACCTCGCTAATGAAGTAATCAGCTTTACACTACTGTATTTCTTTAAGTCATCAACTACTCAACAGTAAATAAGAAGAACTATTTTATGCTTTCTGTTCTCACTGTATTAATACAGTGTTAATTAGAGTTAGAGATGAGGAACTATAGGCATCCTGTGGAGCTAGGAAGTAGCTAGGACATTTTGCTTGCCTCAACAGGGTGAAAAAAGTTCTAATTCTGTTACAAATGCAACAAAGTAATCAAGCTGTTTTTCCAGCATTCAAAAACAAGGAATGCAGGACTAAGCAGTGAGCTGTAAAGCACATAATAAATTCATAGGTGTAAATTTTTTTGTAGCATTCTGTATATTATGTAACACATCAATATTTTTACATAGCTTAATATATATAAAGTTTAAAAAAATTAAGATCTTCTATACAATGAAATTGCATACATTGTTAAAATGACTGTTCAAAAGAACACAGGCAGTAACAATATCATCATGATAAAAGAGATCTCAAGATAAGAACAAAATTTCTCTCATAAGGGCATCTTTCTACACTTCTAAGCTAAGTTTTACCTCTTTCTGCAGACTTGAGAAGGTCTTGATAGTATTGCTTGCAAACATTAACTTCCCTTTCCAGCTGTGCTGTATCAGAGCTTGTAAAGATTTTGGACTCCTGGCTGTCTTCCACAAAATCATCAAAGCGGGACTGTAAATTGCTTAGAACCTGCTGATGCTCACCTGGCAGCATTGTCTTTATCTGCAACAGATTATAGACCCAAAGCACAGTCAGCAATGGTGCATCACTCACACAGTTCCTGTGATGCATCTTTATCAAAAAGCAGCACTGATCAATTACTAAGATGGTACAGTCAAAGAATTGAGATTCTGAAAGCTCACTGTTCCTTAGGTGGAGTCCACTTGACAGCTGATAATTTACACTCAACATAAAATCCTTTTCAATCTTTCCCATCAGGAAAGGCCTCCATTGAGCCAACCCTACAGAGGACTTCATTTCTCCCATCTAACGCCATGCAGCAGCAAACAATAGCAAGGACAAGTAGGGACACTTCAGGAATTATCTCAGATTCCTCCTTCCAACAGTAATAGTGATTAATTATGTAGGAAAGAGTCATTTTTGGTATTGAAATTATTTGCAACAGTTCATGATCTCACACAGTTTTAGTCATCTATGACTTCATAGTAAATGGTTAAGAGCCCTTCCTAGTCATAACACTTACTGAGGCAACATTGCCAGCTCGAACAACTTCAATTTCATTTGTCAGGTAATGCCAGGACACCACACTCTTCATGTTTATGTGTGACTCGTGCCAAAGGGCCAGAACATTCTGAAATTGCTGTTCAATCCTGAAACAAAAAAATTCCAACTTCAGATCAGAAGAAAAATAAAAACAGAAAAGGGGGGAAAAAAAAACCAACCAAAAACTGTGAGATATTCTTTTAACCCAAGCTTCATGCAAGTGGAATTTAATAGAAAATAGGTAGTTTTACTTTGTCCCTACCTGTTGGCTGTATCTATTGCTTCTTTGTTTGGTGGAGGAACTGTAAAGCATACAGATGGAACCATGGCCTCATTACCACTTGGGCTAATGACTTTCCATTTAGCACGGTGGGAGTTGTTTGCTAACACACACTCATCATCTTTGTAAATAGTTATCTAGTATTAACAGAAAAGCAGAATAATTTGATGAGCCAAGCATTACAAAATAATTGTACAAAGCACTTCTGCAAATGCTGTCAACAAATAAGCAACAGAACAACAAAACCAATGTTCCAACCAAAGGATTTGCTCTTGTTTACTAGGGTGGAAGAAATTTACAGCCCAGCTTTCTCCAGGAACATGGTAATTAATGGAACTTTAGCTGAATTCTTACATCTGTAATTGGTTTGAGGAAATTTTAGTTTCTAACCTCAATTTGTCTATAGTCACAGATGGCTTTAATTGGAATGGATGTTTTGAGTACACAGTCAGGGTTCCTTGGTTTCAGCTGAATTATTGCCTTTGCTCTTCCCACAAGGCCTGCTACTGTGCTCTTATACTGCAAGAGTTGTTCTTTTTCTTCCTAGAACAGTTAAGAAAAGAATACGTCATAAGAGATGTCCAGAATACAGTACTGCCTCTTTGATCCTGTCATGCTTTTTTTTCCCCCGCTGACTCCTTCTACTGTGTTTCCTAAAAGTAACACATTTTACAAAAACAAAGTATATTTCTGAAGCCACTGTCTTCATACATCTGGTATTGTAAATATAAACAAATAAAACTGTCTTTTAAAGTTATGAAAAATAGTCATTTATTTATAAGTTCTGAAAAAATCAGCTTTTTTTCCTTTACTTTAAATGAATAATCTTAACATATTTTATATCCCAACATAACCTACACACTTCTTGTTTCATTGTAACTCCTGCTAATAGGATCCTACCAAATATCTTACCATTGACTCCTGGACAAGGTCTTCCAGCCTATGAAGACTGCTTGATCTATCACAACTGTATTTTCGGTATATGGTATCTTTTAAATTCTTCAAATATTCCATGGCTTCTTTGGCATCGCTGGAAAACTAGGATAAAACAATTATCTGGGTTATTTTTAAACAACCTAAAAAATACAGAATCAGCTACACTGAAGTTTTCAAGTGCTGTCTTTTAAAATAACCTTTTCTCATCACTTGATGTGACCACTGCACCACACTCAGCTACTCATGATCTCATGTCTAAATGTACTCTTCAAAAAGGCACACACTGTTAACATCAGTTATTCTCAGTATGAGCCACATGAAAAATTAATTCTGCAGTTATTGAACCTACAGTTAATGACCATTCCTGTAATGAAAAAATTTTACTAAGCCATTCTTGCTTTCCTTGGAACTACAATTACTTTCATATAAAAAGCACAGACAAAGTGTACAAACTATAGAAACTAGCTGCAAAATCCAGGCAGCACAGCTGGGGCAAACATTTTGTGCAGGAAGGGAAATGACTGCCACATTTGGCAGTTCTGGAAGGGTATCTGCACACCCAAACAAGAGTCCTGGTTAGGCACAACTGGGAAGGGAAATCCCATTCTCTCCCCTAAGCCCCATTTCTTAAATCCAGAATTCCAGTTTTTTCCCCCTGTCACAAGGACCTCAAATTGCTTTGTCTTCCCCAGTGTCCTGTTCCTAACTTTGGGTTCTCATCCTTCTCAGCCCAAAGGCATCTCACCCCTTCATCACCTCCCTTTCTTTTCAACCACACAACTCAGAAGACACTAAGGATTCATCCTTATAACTTAAATGTTTTAAATCAGTAGATTTAAAAACAAACAAACAAAATCAAGAAATGCTCATGCAAGTAACTTCCTCATTTGCTGAGTATGTGAATGGGTGACAATGAGATAATCAGACAGGTGTTTCATGGGATGTGTCTGCTGTCAGGGTGTTCTCTGCTCTGTTTATTATTAATGCTGCACATTCCATTTTGCTTTGAGTAGTCCTGGAATAACCATCTAGAATATGTTCTCCCATGGCCATCACTAACCACCCTCCACACTACATCATCTGCAGAAGCTCCATTGACAGCAGTTGTGCCCGACAGGGAGAGAACAAGATTTCATTCTCAGAGTCTCTACTTGCAGCTGCAGCACTGAAAAAATATCAGGCCAGATTTTCATCTGCTGTGAACTGACATAACTGTAGTGAAGAAATAGAGTTGTGGCAACACTTGGGAGCATGGCTTATCATCAAGTGATTGTACAAGACAAATGCCAATGCTACAATTACTGTGAGAGAACAACTAGAGCTTTTGGTAGAACTTTTTGGCTATGAAAAAAAGGTAAAATAGTTAATATTCTGATTTATTTACTTTCTTACCTCAAAATATGCAGCATTTTCTCTCAAATGTTGTTCAACACAGTGGCAGAGCTGAAGAATCCAGCTCCATTGTGTCTGCATCGCAGCTCTATAGGCCTTTAAGGAAGGAAGATATATTTTACAAATGGAAATGAAAACTCAAATTCGCATACCTTTACAGAATTTAGGAAACACAAAAGTAATGCAGCAAACACAAACAGCTAAAACTCGACCACCTCACCCTGGAAAATTAAGCTGCAGCAAGGAAAATTCCAATTAGATGTGAGAAAGAAACCCTGTCACTACAGCACAGTCAAACATAACAAAACTTGCCCAGAGGGACTGTGAAACCATCATCCTCTGGCCTGGTCAGAATTTGGCCAAACACATCCCTGACAGAGCTTCCAGCAAGAGCTAGAGTACAGCTCCTGAGGTTCCTCCATTCGAAGCTCATCTACAATTCCGTGTGCCTATTTACTCAATCAGAATAGTTGGACACAATTCGTATATGAAAGCAGCACTGCATACACACGGGAGAACGCGCTCCCGGCCTGGGGCGATGCCCGGGATACCCGCTGTTAACAGCGGAGCGCGGAACCCCCGGGGAGCCGCGCGCGCCCTCGCCAGCAGGGGGCGCTCCTGCCTCTCCGAACTCGCCCCCAATCTCGGGGCTTCCATTCCTCTCACCCCCAGTCCAAAACAGTTTTTCCATTGTCTTCCAGGGATTTCAAATTGATGCACTAATGCATATATTGTTCTGTAGAAAAGGATCATTTTTAAAGGATATTTTTTATATATATCCCAATATAGTGTCATTGGAGACAGCATAACCTGCACAGTCATCGTGACAGCAATGGCCTGGTTTCATAACAGACATCCTCAGTGCATTTTTACACTACACCAATAAGAGCCCATTAGAACAGCCTATACTTCCAAAGAATAGAATTGTCCACATTATATAAAAAGTCATTTATTCTTCAAAGAAGATGTCATGAGAAGGAAGGGAGGGATTTTCTTCATGCTTCCCATTTTTGCATATGTAAACTTGCAGAGCTGAAGAACAATAAAAATACATTCCCTCTGACCTTTTTTTATTCTTCTATAATAAATCAGCTTTTTATTGTTTCAGTCTTTACCACCCACTGTCTGAATCTACTCTTTCCTTGAAGGTCTACAAGGAAAAGCATTTTACATTCTCCTTTGAAAATGTTTTAAGACCCTACAACATCTACAACAAATTTTTCTGTAACTTGTTTACATATATAACATAGAGCTAGATTCCAGCCTGAAGTAAATCATATCACCTGGTCAGATTTTTAACATCCAAAAAAGATTCGTAATTCACTGACAAATAAGTTATGAAACCAACCCTAAATCATAATAAGAACTTGCACATACAGTAAGTAATGACAAAAGTTCTTACTGAAATTTCTTTCAGTCCAACAGGAAAGAAACCACAAAAGGACTGTTCTGTGCCCTCAGTCTGTCAATGCAATCTGTCTAGAAGTTGCATGACCAGAAACATCTGTACAGACCAATTAATTTTAGAGTTTAAGGAGATTGCATCTAAGCAATCCAAGGTGTAACCATAACTTTATAGAAGTGTCTTTACTTTTTGGAAACTGGAAGATAAATACAACAGAAGAACTGAAGAGGAAATTTTAAAAGGCCCCTTTAATTTAGAGTCTTGTATAATTTTCCCTAAGTTTGCCTTCTTTTCCTCCTTCTTTTCCCCCAATGCTCAGCTCTTTAAAATCCCAAAACTTTTCCTGTTTTGGTGCTGGTATTATTAACTTACCTCAATGGTTAGCCTGGCTGGGTGGTTTTCAAGAAGCAGTTGCTCAGCTATTTCTTGTACTGATTTAATAACTTCTTCTTTTTCATCAAGTTCTCTCATTAATTCCTTTTAGACAAAAAAAAAGTTTTAGAATTCTCTCTTTTTATTAAAGATCACTTAATAATTCCCTCTGGATTATATTAGCAATACATACTGCATGGTATTCCTTTTTTCTTGTTATATTGGGGTTTCTTTCACTCCAGTCATATGCAACCTCTTCCTCTTCTTTTTCATTCAGCCATATCAACTCTCTAGTAGCACGAGACACAAAATTGTGAAGAGTATCTAGATGTCTTTCCTGAGTTCTTGATGTGTTCTTTATTAAAAGGAAAATAAAAAGATTTAAAAGACTCAGAATTTAAAGCCTATCCCTTATCAGAAATTATGCACACTGAAAAGCTGAACATGGAAGAGGTATGGTTAACTTACCAAGAGTTTTGAATACTGACTCTCCAGTTTGTGCAGTTTTTCTGCATAACTGAGTTTAAGAGGGGCAGTCATTTGGATCTATATTTGGTATATGAGAACAAAAGACAATAAAAATGTTAATTATGTTAAACCATAAGATCTTCTGATTTCATCATAAGTCATGTTGAGATCAGAAATAAAGGTAAGACTGTGAAATCCAAATACAGTTCTAAAATCCAACATTAGTTTATGGGTCACCCAGTAAGAAAGTAATCAAAGAAATAAAGAACATGGTGCAGTACCTCACTGATTTTAGCTTCTTTAAGGCTGGATTCAAATTCCTCAATAGCTTTGTGGACATTTTTGTGATTTTCTAAATGGCTTTCAACACTTGGCAAATCCGAACCCCATTCTGCTCGATCAAGTTGAACCTTACAAACAGAAAGAAAAGATTAGCCATGAACTACAAAAAGTAAACGTAATCATTGAAAGTGGACTGTTTCTGCAAAAATTGCTACCTGCATTTCTTCCACCCAGCTCAATAGGTCCTGGACAAACTTCATGTTCACCTCTTCTTCTGTCAAATTCTGATCCACAAAAGCTGACTTCATAAGAGGTTTTCTGATTTGCATCAGTTTGAGTGTTTGCAGAGTCCCACTGTCTACTCCTGTCACATAGCTCTGAATTAACCGTGGTGGGATGCCTGATGGGTAAGCAGGAGCGATGGTTGGTGTCAGTCTGGAAGTAAGACCTGATGAAAGGCCAGATGTCAAACTGGAAGAAGTCAAAGTAGGTGTTAAACCTTGTGTCATTGCAGCATTTAATTCAGGCGTTAGGTTTGTTGTAAATCCTGAGTTTAAGCTTTCGGTTATTCCTGATATCATCAGCTTTGTCTGCTCTGTGGTCAGTGCGTGCCCCTTGTTGTACAGGGAAGAGCATTCCGTCCGTATGGCCATCAGGTCATCACGAAGTTTTGCAACTCTGTTCAATTGGAATTGAAAAAAAAACCCAATGAATGCTTATGGTTAAGGTTTATCACAATCAACTGAATAGTGATATGACCTCACACTATCTCTTATACTTTAGTTGCACTTAAATATTTATAAGCAAGTATTTTTATCAGAAAGTACAGGGAATATCAGCTTATAGTTCTATACAGATAATAAATGCAGAAATCAGGCAAAGACTGAAAAATGGTATGGGCACTAACATGCACTATACACAATTCCAGGGAACAATCAGCAAAGCAGAAATCTTACAAGACACTACATGTTGCGGCACATCAAACACCTGCAGTTCACTGCCAAGGAACTGCACTTCATCTCAATCAGTCCAAGGATGAATCCAAAAAAACTTCGGAGACACTTCTTCATAAAACAGAATTATGCAGTTTAAATGCTTCTTTCTGCCAACACTCTACACTGTGCCACACATAATCTAATGTTACCTCACTTATTACCTGTTAATACACCTACAGCTGTCACCAGAAATCTCACCATCATTTAAAAAATCAAAGTTAGTAAATTCTAAATGTATTTTACGTGCAATAAAACAAGCTAACTTCTTTACACACAGATATCTAGTAAACATTAAGTCATCTTCAGGGGCAGACTTCATTTACATAGATAAGTACAAATAGCTCCTGTTGTCTTCAACATTTGTGGGCAATGCACCCACCAGAATATCTGATATTTGGGTGTCCAGTGACACCTCTGCGAAGTTTATTCATAGTTATAAAGACCTGAAAATTTTGTCCATAATGGGAACCCATATTTGGGACATTCATTTATTCACATAAACATACTGCAAAGTACCTTTGAACAAGCTGGTCTGCTTGGTAGTATTTTCCATCAATAAGAATTTGGGCATCAATCACTTGCTGGCGGAGAAGATTCTCAGATTCAAGAAGATACCCAGCTATCTCTGCTTCATGTTGGAACTGGAGACCTGACTCCAATCGCTTGGTGTCCTTAATAAATAAGAGAAAGTCATAAGCCTTGCAGATAAAACCAAAGAGATATCAGCTCTACTAATTCCTTTTTTTTTAACTTATTCTGAACTTGAAACAATTGTGAAGCATTTAATTAACAGCAGAACAAAAAAAAAATGTAACAGAACACACTCTAGGGAACTTGTGGTATTTTCTTGAAGAAATGCTACCCTAACAGTAAAATGAAAAAAAAAAGTAGCAGCATTTAAGGTTGCCTTCACAAACCCTTGAGAAATTTTTGCCATTCAACTTCTATAAATTTATGAATACAGACAAGTAAAATCACTGACTGACTTACAGACTGCAGAGCATTCCGGGCAAGTACCAGTTTGTCCTCACAGCTCCGACTGTCCCGCTGAATTCTGTTCGCAATTTGCTGCAGCATTTCCAACCTAGGTGATGCCAAAGCATTTCAGGAAAATAAATAAGTGCTATGTTATTTATATTTACAATCATGTTGCATGACATTAAAAACAAATAAATGAATCAACAGCATCTAACACAAAGCACAAATGCACATGTCAAGTTACCTGTTCCCTTCTAAGGTTCCATTACCAAAGCTTATACAAGATTTAATCAGCGTGGGACCACAATTAACAGAAAGGAAATTCTCATTAGAGTCAACACTGGTTCTAGTACTAGTGCTGTTACTAAACAGCGAATCACTGCTATGATAGCTGTAACTACTGCTATTCATTTTTACATCCAGAGCACGGATCTTCTGGCTGTTTGCATTTGCTGAAAAATGAAGATAAAACTCCTGCAAAATGTACAGCTTCTAGGGATGAAATTCCACTACTGGCTTTTGAAACACCTAGACTCCTCCTTTATATAGGCTTCAGTATGCACATTTAAAACCCAGCAATTAACATTCTGCCAGCTCTTCAAAGGATTTTACCTGCGGCTATGTACGCTACCTTGCTTTTGGCTTCCCTACCTTGCATTAAAGCTTTGCATGTACAGACTAGGCAGCAACAATGGGGCGTATCTAGGAAACAGACACACCAAATATTTTATTCAAGTGTCACTAAATAACTAAAGAAGTAGTTTAACTTTAGTAAGAACTAAAAGAACTCTTTGCAGTGTGTCTCAGACTCTTCAATGGAAAGTTTCAAAAAGGAGTAAAGGGAGAAATCCACACTCGACAGTAGAGCACAAATAACCCCCAAGGCTGGGATGACTCCTTTTCCTTCAAATAGAACTGCATAAAATGACTAGGGGAGTATCAGGGTTAATCAGCTCATTACAATATAATCTGAGACACCTATACACCATCCAACCTACCATCATTCCTGCACTGTCCAAGCATGAATCTTCACTAACTGCCCTGTGCCACTACACTGTCCTCCTGAAAATTTCCCTTCATCTTCATCCACATTCACAGCCAATTGCTTCTAGCTGTTTTGACCAGAAAATAAGTAAGAAAAATCTGATCACTGCTTTTAAGTTTACTTTTTAACTCAGAATTTGGGCTGGGGTGATAGTTTCAGTATTCCACCTCCTGCTTTTAGTATTCCTGAATAACCACACCCATCCCATAAGGTGGCTGTTTACCCAGCAGAGCTCGGCAAAGGCACAGACACACCCCTGCAGCAATGCCAAGCTCTGCTAGTTTTGCAAACTAGAGCTCAGTTTGGCACTCTCCTCATTGACACCATATTAATTTTGATCCCATACACCAATCTGGCCACACGTTGTCTGTTTGTGTTAATACTTTGAGATGTATTCAACAGACTTGCAGGCAAAGTTTTATTGCTCACCAGGTTTCAGTACTGGGTGAAGTGACATTTTTGCCACAACCCCAGCAGCTGTATAGACACCTCATAATGATGAGATGCACTGGTAACCAGTGCAACAAACACGCATGATGTTCTTGTGTCCACATCAATCAATACTTTTAACTTGGTGACTAAGCCAGAATCCCTTAATGAAATTTTCTCTCTCATTTTACAGTGACCATCACATGTAGTGACTATCACCATATGACCTGTCACTTTAAGTGTGTTTACCCTTCCTGAAATATGGGAAGGAAGTTAGGTTCCTGTTTGTTTATCTGTGCTCAGACCATATGAATAAAATAGAAATAAACTAATGTCATTTACACACACTCTCAACAAAGATAATCCAGCTTTCTGCAAGTATGAACAGAATTTCTATTTGTGAAACAAGACACTTTGCTTTTGGCAGGCTGGGACAGATTAACCTACAAGACCTAGCAGGCTGTATTTCTGCTGCTGCTTTCCAGCATTCTGCTCTGCATTAGAGGGAAAACTCAGTATTGTGTGGACAACTTTGTATTCCTCTGTAGGAACTTGTTCCACAGTTGGGTGCTGTGAATCAACAACTCCCACTGAATCTGCCATTTCAGTCATGCTCTTGCTCTTGTAAGCGTGACACGTGTTTAATCAACTCTGACTGTCTTTGTCCTCTGACTGAAATCTCTGTTGCTGAGGACCTCCTATACAATGGTCTGGATTCCTCACACCTAGTTTCAGGTACCTAAACCAGAGAGATAGGTCACCCTGTTGTCACCAGAAAGTCAGTGACAAGATTCCCTAGGAATTGATTCAGATCTTAGATGTCTCCTTTGGATGCATAAAGTCAGGCAGAATGAATCCAGATCCAGGTATCTGTATCTACCCACAGGCAGAAGCCCCAAAAATAACTTAACATTAAGAGGGTTTTTTAATTAATGAATGGATAGCACCTGTGTCTCCCACAGAAGTTAAAAAGACATACCATTAAAAAATTCTCTCAGACTGCATCAAGACTTTAATCATGCTTAGTACATCATCAGTGATGCACAAAAGTGTCCCACAGCCTACTGTCATGGAAGGCTACTATGCCTTTCCACATCTAAACACTTGGTGTGCTCTCGAGTACCACTAACTTTTTAAACAACCTCTGCACAGGACATTAGCCTACAATGCTGTGCACCAAGAAAAACACACATTTCATGTAAAGGATGAGGATGGTCATTATATGAAATGAGGAGGTCCTTATATGAAATCAAGTTGAAATGAGACAGTGAAGTGATATAAACCCAGCTTTGACTAACTGCACAAAGAATGGTTATATACGTGTATGAGTGCTTTGATGATCTGAGGCACAGATGCTGCTCATCACAATCTTCTGAGCCTACCAAAGTTGTTTATGTCTAGACCTGCCTCTAGGCAGGTAGAGAATTTCAGACCTTGAACAAAGTCAGAAATGCTTGATCTAGAAAAATAATATGGACATTATCACAGAGGAAGATATTTACAAATTTCAATATGGGTTAAAACAACAGAAAATATATTAACAAAGCCAGTCAAATATACCTCTCCACTTCAGGCCGAAGGGTCTTCTCTCTTTCCAGCATGGCAATAATCAGTTTTCCCCATTCTTTTTCTATATCATTTGGATGGTAGCCTTGAGAAAGTTTGATGCGTCCAAATTCTATCCAGACCTTAAAAATTCATATGTACTTATTATTTTAAGCCACAGAAAAGGAACTTCTTTAGATTTCAATGAATGTTAAAACTTACCTCTAGCAGTTTATATAGATGTTTGATTTTTGATTTATCTGTCTCCTTTGGTGGAATTTCTGTTTCTTTAAACTGTAAATATTGATTATAAAGTGCCTACAAAAACATGAAAAATAACACCAAGTTTTAATTACAGTGAATATAACCTTAGTCTCTAAACAACCTTCTAATATTCTTCATAAGCTTACCTTTATACTGTTCAACTAGAGTTCTACAAAAACCAATCAGTGACAAGGTAAAGATTTGCTTTTGATTGTTCATATGCTAGCAACACATTGATTATACTTTGCAAAGGTTAAGGAGTAGTACTGTTCTACAGTTGACTTGATTGTATAAATCAACAAGCACATCATTTGTTCAAGTATGCTTTAAGTCAGTAAGATAAAGTGTAATTCCAACAAGCAGTCTAAACCACCACACCTCACCTTCAATTCCACAGGATTGTTGGGAAATGTTCTGTCAGACATTATCGTGACATGGTGTCTGATCCACTGCATGAGGTAGTTCACCATATTCTGATATTCAACCCACTTGACTTCAACATCCTGCCAAAGCAAAACCCAGATTACAGAAGAGATGAAAATCATCAAGAACTCATTTCTGCTTCAGCTTTGAAGACTGAAGTCTTCACAAATATAGAAAATGGATTTTGAAATCCTGCAATTCTGAGACAATATTTATTTGGTCTTAAAAGATCAGTTAAAGTTTCCAAATATATTATTTCAGTCTTCAGTTTTGATCCCAAATAATTCTACTGAAGACAAAATATTTTCTAGATTAATAAATTTCAAGCTGGTAAAAATCAGAAAGGCATAATTTATACATTCACAACTGAAAAGTAAGAACTTTGACTCGATCTTTCTCCAAATCAGGCACATTGTTTTCAGTTAAGCTCTTTGCACAAATATTTTCATGTCCATGACATGAAATAGCTAAGACTCTGAAATCTCAGCCTAGAAAAACCACGTCAAAGAAAAGTGTGACAGCAGTCCTATGGAAGGTCTAGCTAACATTCTGGATCTGAAATTCAGAATTTTATTAATGTAGCTCACACTGCACAAGTGTTGTTTTCCTACTTACATTTGCACTGATGCCTTCACCACCTTCTGGTACTTTGGGAAATGCATCATAAAGTGATGACACATAAGTTATTACTGACTTCTCATCAGGTGAGGAAACATCAACATCTAAAAGAGCAAGACAGAACAGTGCTTTATCACATACTTGTAAGAATGCCCACAGATATGCTACAACGTGCAGGCAGATTGGATTTTATTCTAGTTTTGGGGGTTTTGCAACAAAGCCATCTGTAGATCTCTTACCTTCAGGATCCAGAAGTCTGGCAACTCCAAGTTTTTCTGCTACAAAAAAAGCATGTTCTAAATTTGCGAGGTTGCTTTGAACAGCAACGGTATTCATGTCTATCAGGTCCGGCCTGTCAAATAAAAACAGCAGCACTCGATTACAACTCTTTACCAGTTTTAAATTACCACTGTAGTGGTAAATCAAACCATGAGCATGGATGGACACAGCAACAGTTTTCATTATAAAAGGATTTCAGAAAAATCAGGTGAACAAGTTTAGACCACTGCTAAATGAGAAACACAAGCAGCAGAAAACTACGACATTTGGTTCTTCATGTACAAGCTGATTTCCAGCCATCCCTGATATACACCTCTATTTTCTTACACATATTCATTCATGCGCATTGACATTATATGTCAACACCTTGTCCTTTCCACTGCCCTTGAGGGGATTAAATTAACTTTCCTCCTTTACAGGAGGGAGTTACTTTCTACTGCTTTCACAAGTTCTCAGTCATTCTGCATCAAATTCTTCAGCATGTGTCAAAAGCCACACAGTAACAAAGTTTAGTCACAAAACATCACTTTAATCTTTTCTGATAAGCTTTAAAGAGGTCTTCTTCAAAAGCATTTAAGCCCTGCTTTCAGATATGCATTGGTGCCAGTTCTCTTATAGGTAACTCTCAGCCCCATGCACTTAAACCTCCACACCTTCATCCTGCTAAACTCCATTTCCAGCCACAATATGCTTGCTTTAATGGAATAATTTTCTTAAGTCAATCTTGCCTATAAATATTTTTAAGGCCCATAATTATTATTCTGCATGAATCCTGCACCAGCATCACGACTTTCATGTTTTAAATTAATGTAAAACTTCAAAACTAATATTGTCCTTTAAGTTTTCTGTGTAGGAGCTGAGTTTTAGATCTTGTGATTCTCAGTGTGTTACTTTTTGCCTCTTTCAGCACTTGGAATTCTCACAGATGTCCACCAAAAAGAAATAAGGGATTTTCAAACACGCTGAGCAAAAGCTCATCTCTGTGAAGTCAACTACAGCCACAAGGGTCTGATACATTGCTCTGTTCTTTGTTACTGAAATCCTACACTACTGAAAACCAGACTCACCATGAACAAAACCTAAAACAAAACATCAAAAGAAAAAAAATTTGGCATACAACTTTCAGCGAACAATTCAGTTCTTAAATTTTCTCATTTTTGTTTCTCTAGAAACTATTTTCTTAGTTTTACCAAGTAGAAATTTTAAATAATTACAAGAGATAGAAATAAAACTGTTAAATACAATTGTTCAAAATTAATTAACATTTCATGTGGTAGCACCCCAAATTGCCTTGATAAAAAAATGGTATTAACTTTGGGAAACTCAGTACAATCTTGTCTTTGAACTAACTACAAGGGCACTGTAAATAAAAATCTATTTCTTTTCAGCCATTTAGAATCACTGTGTTCCTTGTGCTCTTTTGAAGACAACTCTACAAGACATATAATAACACTGCACTCATTATGCCTTGAAAGAACATTTAATAATAACAAAATGCAAGCGGTGCAATATAATCCTCCTAAGGCAGTGGGACTTTCCATTTCCAATATGCTCAGTGGGAGCACGATCAAGCTCACGCTGTTCTTCTCTGAATTTCAGTGCAACGAAAACAATGCAGTGAAACCAATATCAGCCGTTGCTCTCAGCAGCACAGAAAATCCATGAAAAATAAAAGACAATACTAGAAAAGAAAACTGAGCACCCCCATCTCCTGTTTCAGCCACAATAATGGAGTATGAGTAATAAGGATTGCTTTAACAGCAGTTTTGACAAGAGAATCAGGTTTTTGTAAGCGTAACACTGTTGCTTAGGTTATTTTTTTCCTCCTGCCTTTTTTACATTTGTTTCACATTTGAGAAAAATGTCCCAAGAATAAACACTTGCACTGCCTGTTCGATTGCCAACTCTCTGAACATGAAAGGACATGTTGTAAAAGCCTTGACTATTCCCAGAAAACAAGCTGCAAGCTGCAGAGACACTGACACAATAATCTCCTTAGAATAAAGCTTTCATTTAATTGAAGAAGAGGTAATGTTGTTCTCACTGTGATACAGGTAACAAAATCAATAAAAACAACTGCTCTTGCATAATAAATCATTTTACATCAGTGCTGCAGCTTCACCACCCAGCTGAAGAGCCTACTCTGTGAGATGCCTCCCCACCTTTTAAATATTTTCCCATCCCTGCAACTCCTACCAGCATTGGTTTATATTACAGTTTCCCTTTAAGAACAAGGGAAAATGGCAATGAGTACTGCCATTTTCAGTTAATTATACACTTAGCACATAGTATACTGAACTAGATTAACTAGTCTATATATGTCAAAAGTCTTGGTCTACAAGAAAATACTACAGAAGATGGCATTCATGCGTGTCTTGACAGTGCATGTCTGGTTTTTTAAAGCAGAGAGAAGGCTCCACAGCTGACTGAGAACAAGTCCACTGATGGTTTATGAAAGGCAAAAGACAAGTATTACCACCTGAATGCAAAAGCACCTGGCAGGAGCCACAGCAAGATCACACTGCCTAGGGCTTGGGGCCTCCCCCTCTGCAGATCACCCTTTTCTCCTCACAAGTAGTAGAGGGATATACTGCAAAGCCACAGGGAAAGGAGTTTACCTCCCAGAGCTCAGTAAAAGACTTTTTTAGCCTGAGAAAAGTGCATCCAAAAAACATGGCTTAGGAAATCACCGATTGCCATATTGTTCCTTTTGTTTAATAGTGGGGATTTTTTGCAATTTTAAATAGAAATAAATGCCATTTTTACATGCTGTAAGCTTGCAGAGATACCTGTCCACTAACTCGAAATAACTGTTGAAATCGCAGTTGTGATGAGTATCCTCTAATACGTATTTATTTAATTGTTGAAGCAAACACTAGATTTTAAAGGCATTGTCCATCATGGCAAACATATCCCTTTTAAGGCTATAGAGCAAATATATGAGTTTTGTAGAAGTTATTTGTAATGCATTATAAATATATTTTATATCAATTTGCATAGCATTATGAAGTAGTTTTATGCATAATCAAGAACAAATTAAACTAAATGCCCTTTAAGTAACACACAATGACTCGACCTTCTGTCATAATATTGTGAGTCATCTTATGGCAGATTTTTCAGTGGGCTGGGGCCTTGCCATGAAAACACACATAAACATCCCAAACACCAGCTGAGTTGGAACATTCCATGCAAAGAAGATGCTTCTGCTGCAGCCACACCTAAGTCAAGGGTTTGGCTTCCACACTGAGAGTCATTAATCATTTAATTTATTAAAAACCTGATGCTGCTATTTGAGATCTTAGTGTAGGTGTTAGAAATTAGATATAATTTGTATTAGAAGTAACGGGAAAAAAAGTGTAATTAATACCACATGAATTAGGAAGCTGACAAAATTATGATAAATTCAAGAAAACAATACCTAGCACCACAAAGAGAAGGAAGAGAACAATATCTGAATAACAGAATATGTTTCTGGTCTGCAAAGACTCCTTGAAATCAGAATTGTGCATAATAAATAACATTAGGTACATATAGATTTTCTCACTGCCTGAACTTAATACTTAGCAAAACAGTTTAAGATCCAAACTAGCAGCTATAACATTTTCCCATTAAAATAAAATTTTATATTTGAAGGGATTTTGATACCTCAAAATGGAAAAAGATGTTTAACTGAACTTTAATTTTCCCCAGTCAGTGATGAAGAAATCACATCCTTCTCCTCACTGTTCTGGGATGACACTTGCTCAAGTTACAATAATGTTTATCTTTACTAAAACATATATATCAGAGTAATATTCACATGAAAATTCTGCTAATGCATTCAGAAGGATGAGAAGCCTGAAGTTATTTACATGAACCATCTAAACCATCTGTTTAATCTGCACAATTCTTTCTCAGACAAAATTCTGCATGCTGCCTGAGTAATAACCTGATATTAAAGAATATTTCATTCTTGGCTTATATTTAGCTGAAACACTAACATGAGACTTTTAAGCAGAACCCTCAAAAAAACATGACTGAAGATGCAGAGTGAAGTGTATCATGTCGCTACAGTCCAATTAGCTTTTCTACTCCAGTAATTAGAAAATGTTTATAGAAGTTAAAATTTTTTTTTTCATTGTTCACAGACAAATGAAAAGGATTAATGCCAGAAAGATTCATGCCTTTATTAGGGATGGAAGGATTACTAGAACAAATGAAAGACCATGCCGGAATACACAGTCATAGAAAAAAATTTAAAAAACAAACAAACAAAAAATCATCAATTCCAGAGATTTGGTTAATAACAGAAACATTGCAAAGAAAGTGCAAAGAAAGGAATCAAAAAATAATAAATTTTCATGTAAAACAGAAATTGTAGCTCTATCTCTTCAAATATGCATCACCTGCTACTTTCCCAGGAACTCTATAAATGAGATGATGAAGCAAAATTTATTATTTATCATTTATCATTTATCCTTTATCATTTATCATTTATCATTTATCATTTATCATTTATCATTTATCATTTATCATTTATCATTTATCATTTATCATTTATCATTATTAGGCCTACCATTTGCCTATCTCTTAACACAGTTTCAGAAACACCAACGTGTTTACACCAGTTTATGTGTAGAGTCACTGTTTTGGAACTCACTAAAGAATTTGTCCCCACATCAGGTATAAATCTAAGTCTTGTTTGAAACAGCTTGTCAAAGAACCTGCTTCAGAAAGACTGAGGCAACAGCACAGTGAGAATGCTGGCTGGACATCAACTACCACGCACTGTTCTTTGTGGCCCACACACTTTTATTGATTGCCCATGTTTGCAGTGCTCTCACATTGTTGTGAGCAGGAGATCTAACCACAGTGTTGGAGGTACCCTTTGCTAATACATATGCCTACCACATTTTCCTGATTTTTTCAGGGATAGTCTGATCATTTAGAGAAGAGGAAGAGGAGAGTTTCTGCTCAAATACGGCAAGGAGGTTTGACTTTGTGGCATTAGGGAGGAACAGATCTCTTCCATCGTCAGAATCAAGGACCACAGTGTGGACATACAGCACAAGGTTCTGTAGCAGGTTCCTTGGTGTCAAAAACCCCATGCTGAGGAAAGGACATAAAATGTTGACTCTGAGTCAACACTATCTTCCACGACACCCCAGACTTCCCCCTCATTCAGAAGCTCTAGATTCACACATGATATGGTGATAAAAAAAATTAACCCAAAGCATCAAACCACTGGGTGAAGCTGAGCGGTGATGTCACTAAGTTAGGCAACAGTTCAGAATTCAGAGAAAATCAAAGATTTCAATTTGAAAGTTTTCTTTGAAAACTGTCATAGGAAAGCTTTATCCTTACAACTGTGATAAACCAAAAAGTGTGCTGCATGCAGCTCTGCATACTGTTTGTTCAAGTACGTGGCAAAATATTTTCTGAAGCTCCACAGCCTCAATTACATACTGTGTTAATATGATCATTATGCCTTGTATCCTCTTTTTCATTTTGTCCTCTTCTGTTGGTATGACAGGAATGCCTGAACTACATGATTTTATGTATCTCTATAGATTTCACTCAATGCCTCTATAACGATGAGCAAAAATGCCTTTTTATTTCCTTGAGAGCTGAAAATTTCTCATGTGATCTAAACTCTTCAGCTATCCTTTGCTTATTTTTTCATTTTTTATTCTTACTATTTAATCTAAATTTTCAGATATGATGAATAAAACTGAAAAAAACAGTTGCAATAGATAGTATAACAAGGGCATACTATTTACAGATGCATGTCTATTCTTCAGACAACCCAACATATTATATTAAGACTTCCCACAGAAAAAGAATTAATGCTTTAACTGCACTTAAAACAAGGAAAGCAAAAGCTGTCAAGTGCCCTAACATCAATTTAGCCCCTAAGAATATGCAGAGCTAACTCAGGTAACTCCTTCTATTGTGCATGTCCATGACTTGACAAGCAATGAATTTAATAAACCTACTGAAGCCGCCTGTCCTACCTTTGTTAGCTCTGCAAAACTTTACCTGTAACTTGTTATAGCAATTAATTTAGATAAATACACAATTGTGGCATTGCAGTATCAAAGATCTTTTAGTTAAATGTGAAGTTCATCTTTAGCCATGCAAAATAAACCCTAATCACAACTTGGCAGTAAGTTTGCAATGCAGGTTTCAGACTCAGTACAAACATGAATGAAACTAGAAAGGATCTGTACAGCAACTTCAGCAATTTTTGGCTATGATAAAATGTAAATGGGAATGAGGTTCGTAACTCATAACCTCAACCCACACCATGCAATCTACAAAAATGATCATAAATAATGTAGTTTTCCTTGGACTGTGAATACCAAAGAGACAATGAAGAAACTCAACTAAACTCTTTTTCTGTTCTGCATCCTGAGAATACTCCCTCTAATCCACAGCAGTGGCTGCTTGACAGGATGATTTCCCACTGGGATTAGTACAGTTACCAACGAGGAAGAATGGTGAGGTACTGTAATGAGTTCAAACAATTCCCAAAGACTCCTTGTCCTGTCTTGGAGGCAACCATTTCTCCATGTGCCACATTTCCCTATGTGATTTATCACGGGCACATATGCCCCCACTGCTCAGACACCACATCCTTTTGGATTAAGACTTCTGACACCCTTAGGTGTCCTGGTCTTTGCCAATCCAAGAGCACGAAACACATGAAACCCGAATTTAAAAAAACTGGCCTTTCAATGCAAAGCGTTACTTTACATTTTATTCCTATTAAAATGACAAGAAAAAAGCTTTGATTTCATCCCAGTTTGGTTTTTTTTGTTTTTTTTTTTTTTCTGAGTTGCTGCAAAAAGAAAACTGTTATTCAGCTGCTACTTAGCAGTAGGATCCAGCACAACAGAGATCATTTTAAGTCCAGATCTGAAATTAATCAACCCAACTGACTGGAAGTCGTCCATCTAATACCCACTAAGGCTAACCACCACCACAATACAAGATGCTAAAATTGCAGGCACGTTTCCAGTACTATTTTAATACAGCCTTTACCAAGTCCCATCACAGAATTCTTCTGAGAGGATCTGACTAAGCTCCAGGTTAGGTAACTTGCTATTTGTAAATCCATTAGAAATATACTCAGGCAAGTAATATTAAAAGCATGTCTGCTTGTCAGTATTTTTAAGCATCCTAAATGCAGTTTATGTTTTCCCAAATTGCCAAATCTCAACACCGAGTTCATTTATTCTATACAACAAAACCTGTTGAAAATAGTAACAACCACACAATGAGATGTGTGGAAAGGGGGGTGCAACACAACCAAACTCACATTTTCTTTGTGTTAAAGCTGGGTTACAATAAAGTGTAAGTCACAAAACAGCAAGCCAAAACCAGCAGACCCAACTAATCTCTTTATTTAAAACATATCCCCTAGCATTTTAAGGCTTGACACTGTGTAATATTTAGTTTCTTTCTCATTCATTCCCCAAGGGTGTTCAACGTGTTTCTGCAAATTGAGGCATAACTATCCCTCCCCCTAAGGAATGTATTCAAGTCAGTACCTGAGCGGTTGCAACATGTTTTAACATCAGAGGGATGCCACATGCACTGCTGGCCAGGAGCGTAGTGCTCAGCCAACTATATATACACAACAAATCATCCTGGGTAAGGCTGAAACAGCTTGTTCCAAACCAGAACAGGTATTTAGCAGGCATCAATCTAGCTTGCTCAGTGCTATACCACACTCAGAAAAACATCCACTTCATAATTCTGAAAGCATACTGAGTTATGATAGCAACAATTCAAAAGAAAAGCACTGTGACCCTGGAAAATTTGTCTCTCACTTTATCTAACATTTATAGACCTGTTACACTGCTGCTCCCTCTGGAAACACACTGCAGCTTCTATTCCTCTTCCTCCCAAATGAAGCACTCAGAGTACCTATGCTTCTTCCATGCTGCATTCACTGTTAGCCTCTGCTCCTCTCTTGTCTGGGAACAGCAGCCATCTCCTCACTCACTTTCTATACTGTAAGCAGTGTACACTACAGGCCTTGTAGTTTTAAGGCCTCATTAAGGCCTTGCACAAAGTTTACCAGTAACAAAGGCCTCTGTATCAGATCCCTGTATTTCTTTAACAGAAATTCTTTAATACAGTAGAAACATTTTTCTTGTGCTCAAAATGTAGCCCTTTTAACTCTATCAGCACCTTCCCTCTTTATAGCATTTACAGAAACTGTCTGCATGTGGCCTTGGCAAGCCTTGGAACAGCATTACACGAAATAACCTCACTTGTCTTAAACCTTTCATGTGTATACTACAGTCCTGCTTGCCTGTCAGACTGCTGCCTGAGCTGAACACATTTTATCCCTTTTTTCTCCATAACCAGCCTTTCACATTTTCTATGGTTGCTGACGTTCGCCCAGAAGTGCAGACATAACTGGACGTGCCTGAGTGTACAGAAGGCAGATCAAGGGCCCAGGCCCTTCAGTTACTCGTCCTCCCCATAGCATGGCTGTGGCCCATTGTGACCACACTCTCCCAGGCCATACATGAGCCCAGTTCTAGGGACAACACTGACCCAGGACTGCTCCGAAGGAGCTGCACCCTGTCTGGGGGGCAGAGGGAGAGTTCAGCCAAGCAGACACAAGCCCTGCTGAACCACTTACCCTCACAGCTGGAAAGCAGGGGCTGGACCCACTTCATTTACTAGAACAGACCTAACACCTCAGACTAGAACTTAAAAACCACGTCTTCATCTGGGAACTGAGCTTGCAGGGCTTCCTGAACAGATGCTATTTTTCACCATACAGGCATCACTGAAGCTACTCATTAAATGCTATTATCTAGTTACACAAGAACACAATGCTTTTGCTGGAATTCCTTTTGTAAATGTTAAAATCAAAATTAACTCTCTACTATAAAAGCTGTGAGAATACAAAAATAAAATGTATAAAGGAGTGCACGGATTTTTTTTAAAGAAAACATACATGTGTGATATTAATCTTATCCTATCCTCTATACTTCATCTTTTTTCTCTAGAAAATAAGATGAGTTAGTCTGTGACCATGTCTGTTTTCTGAATATCAACAGCCATTGTCCTTAATAAAGCATCTACAGGTGCCAGCTAACTGTAAATCTTACAGCTATTATTTTTACTATTTCTTAAATTCATTTTCAGACACTTTTTAACTGAAACTTCCTGTAGTCCTTATGTACCAAAGGTTCAGGGCAGTCTGAGATCAAAACAATAGGTTTGCTATTTTGGTATAACTTTTTATCTGAATTTGCTGTAAAACAAATGTATGTGTCAAGTGCAAGACACATGTAGATCTACAATTTAGATTACTAGCTTCCATCTGGCATATGACTCCTACTGAAATAAGAGCAGCTTTCACTCTCTATGGAAAAAACCTATATATATAGGGGATATAATTGGGATAGAGTTCTAAAAAATTAGTGTTTCTTCCTTCTGGGCAAAAGGCATGTACAGGAAGAAAAAAAAACAACAACAAAAAAAACCCCACAACCAAAACACAAATCAAGAGCATTTACTCAAAACACAGCCAAGTGACAAGAAATTAAGGTGATAATGCTGCAGAATGAAGATTCCAGGGTGTAGGTGGTAGTATCTCCAGAAAAATCTGGGCATTACACCCTGATTAAAGTCAGTCTCCAACTTCAAAGTCTGGCTTATAGGTTTTTGCTATATACTATATGATGACACAAAAGAAACATCACGTAATTTTGAAACTGCCTGAAGTCAGATTTCTTCCAACACGGCATATTGAATAAAACAACATACGTCTTCAATGAAAAATTAAGCTATAAAAGGCAAATGATACAACAGTTGAGACATACAGCATATTCTTGAATCTCCTGCGTGTATCTGTAGCTTTCACTAAAGGCCTGACCACATATCTGAAGAAAAGTGTGGAGGTTAAAAAAACAGAATGAAAGCTTATATATTTCAACATAAATACAAATCTGGCTAATGTTCAGTATTAAAACACACTTTTTAATGTTATAATTTGATTTGATCTTTCTGTGTAAGGATAAGTATTCCCACAGAACAGAGTAGGTTTAAATTCGATATTATGAAGAAATTCCTTACTGTGAGGGTGATGAGGCACTGGAACACATTGCCCAGAGTTGTGGATGCCCCATCCCTGGAAGTGTTCAAGGCCAGGTTGGACAGGGCTTTGAGCAACCTGTCCCTGTCCATGGCAGGGAGATTGGAACTAGATGATCTTCGACGTCCCTTCCAACCCAAACTATCCTATGATCCTATGATTAAACCGAACTCCAGGGCCTGCAGTGGAGCCCCTCCAAGGCAGTTCTTGAAGTCAGTGTGAAGCCCTGTTCCCAAGAATTTAACCATGTACAGGATGTAAATGGAAACTTTCTATACTCTTCGAAAGTTTAGCCAAGTAATCTTCAATCTTACCCTGTAAACACAGACCACTGGAAACTGCTGAAAATATACGGAGTCTTCTCACACAGAAAAAAAATTACTTATTTCTAAATTTGGTGGTGGGAAAAAAAAAAAAGTGGTATATGGATCCAAGTACCTCAAATAAAGCAATTTTTTCCTCTTATTTCCATTATTCATAAAATTACTTTCCTTGATTTAAAGAGCACTACAAAATTGTTGGCAAGTCATTCATACTCTTAATAGAAGTAAGAGAGAAAGTAACTGAAGGCCTTTATGAGAAGCTCTGACAACCAAACCCTCATTTCTCAAGAGGACAGAAAACAAATATCCTGCGTTTGCTCAGGAGAGAGGGTGAATGACTCCAGTGTATGAGCTCCAGAACCTGTACACTGCCCACATCCCTGCTTGACACTGGAAGTGGAGCGCTGCCAGCACAGCTGTGGGTGCAGGAAGGACAGAGAGACAGGGAAGAACCTGGGTCACCCACTGGGCCACCAATGTCCACCAAGATGCTGCAGTGGGTATGAAATCCCAGCCTTATGGGGTATCTGCCACGCTTCTCGGGGGAGCAGGGAGACATGGCATATCTGTGCACTCTTTCTGCAGTTCTGCATCACAGATCTCAGCTCGCTTGCACTAAAAGGTGCTAAGATCCTGTGCCAAGACAGAAAAACAAAAGAAACAATTCTAACCTGCCATTAAGAGAGGGCAGGCTGCCAGTTCTGCTGAAGGGAGAGGCTCCCTGCTTGCTGGCAGCTGAGTCACAGCCCAGCTCCTCACCCAGCCCTTCACAGCTTCAGCAATTTCCTGAAGTCTTGAAGCTGGTATGTACTTGCAATTTAAAAAAATCACTTATGCCTGGAGAAGAGGTAATTATGACCTGCCACTCCTACCCGTCACCTGGAACTGGACAGTGACATCTCCCTGTCTCACGGACCACTGACTGTAGGGATCCTGTTGGACTCATATGGCTTGTGCTCGCGATGGTGCATTCAGAGAAGGCCTCTCAGCCTTGGTGCCAGGGCTGTCCTCTGGGAGCTGCTGGTGCTCTGGCCTCTGGCCACAGCTGAGCCCCTGCAGTGGTGCAGCCAACCTGCAGGCAACACACATGGCAGGTCCAGCCCCAGCACAGCCTCAGGGAGGTCCCACTGCGAGGGCTGGGGCTGCCCTGGTGCCCCCCTGGCTGCCCTGCTCCAGACTGGGGCAGTGGAACGGGCCCTGACTGACAGGCCCTGCCCTGATGGACCTCTTTAGGGAGCTCCTGCTGCTGTGCCCCGGCAGGGGTAAGCATGTGCTCTCCATCCAACACCCAGCTTACTGTGGCTCAGCACAACTGCAATTCTAGATACAAGTCTGGGTACTCAAGCCTTCTGGGTTTTACTGTCATGCCCTTAAAATAAGGTCTGAGCCCAATTAAAGCCACTCCAGGACTGGAAGTCATGTCCCACCTGAAGAGCCCCATCCCCCATTTGCAGAGTTGATATTCCTCCTGGCCCAGGGTGCTCCTGTACAGAGAGGTATCTCCAGTGAGCACAGCACACCTGGTGCAGGGGGCTGCCATGCTGCAACACGACTGACAGGTGTGCCCCCATGGCATACTCCACAGTGGCAGCACCACAGTCCCACCCCACCACCCAAGCAGGCACATCTGGTCGTCCACCCTGGTGCAGCACACCAGCTGGCAGCACCCACAGGACGCTCAGACCAACTCCTGACACCACCTGTGATCCACAAACTGAGAGCTACTAAAACAGACAAATAGAGCAAATGGAGAATCACTGCCAGAACTGTGCAGATTTTTTAGTGTTTAACCTACTTATTGCTCAGAATACAAATGAAGCTTTAAAAGAAGTCCCTGGAGTAAAACAATATAGTTAAAAATAACAGATGACTGTTTGGGAAGATCATTCCTCTCTTGTGAGCAATAGCTGGAAATTATTATCTCTGTTTTAACAGTACAAAACAAAAAAGGAAAGAAACATAGAAACTCATTGAAATCAGTGGAAGAATCTCACTCTCACTCCATTTGAAATGGAATCCAAGAACCTGTAACTTCTCACAGCAAAAACACATTAGATAAGGTTGGTAAACATTCCTGGGAAGGACAAAATCCTTAGATGAAGTTATGTTTACAGAAAGAAGTTAAGCTCAGTGGAAACTGACACAGAAGCACACAAAATGGGGACTCTGCTCCCCAGTCACTGAATCACTTGCTTGGTGCAACACACTCACATCAAAGGGGCCTGTTCTTCCCTGCTGAAACACTGTGAATGAAACCCACGGCCAAACTCGCACCAGAAGCACTGTTTCACCAAAGCAATTCAGTTGTATCCCAAGGTATTCATATTTGCACAGCTGGAGGACAGGATTCAAGTTTTTCATTATTTATTAACTGATCTGTACCATAATTACCAGTTGCTTGAGCAGTTAAGGCTACACTGCTCTATATGAGAGATACAAGGTTCTGAAGAAGCTCTGGGTAATATTTTCCATTACTCCATCTCATTAAGTTCCTTCCTTTTTTTTCTCTCTCCAATCCCTCTGTAGCTTTCACATTGTTTATTTTTTCAAATACTTGCCTGTGCTATGTTCATTCCTTTGGCTGCTCTGTCCCAAGTAAAAGAGCCTTGTCTTCTGACAGCTATTTCCTTTTGTCTTGCCAATGCTACTAAAAGAGACTTTCTTGCTGGCATGCACCTCCTCCCTGACCAGCTACCCAGAACAGAAGCACAGTCAGAAAACAACCTCATTGACTGAGATGCTGCTTTGTTTTACCACGAAATTATGCACTGCCACAGCCAGCTTCTCTAGGACTTTGAGCACTGTGCATGATGCTTACAGCCTTTATACACAGCCTGTGAGGAAAAGGCTGCACCTGTCTCCCATTTTACTTTAGTGTCCTAATCCCCATAAGGATCACGTGTATGTTGTGTCTACCTAGATTTCCTTCTGTGGTGGGCCAAGTGGTCCCACAAGAGGAAATAAATCCAAGAACAAAATAATCTGCTCCAGGCTCTGTTCACTGGATGTGCAAGAAAAAACACCAAATTTGCCTTTACTGGGGACACTCCTTCAAATTATACCAATGAAATCATGTATCCTTAAACTTCCTTATGATATGCTCGAGGGCATAGAGTACAAACTACATGTGCTATGATAAACCCAGAAAGCCTTGTGCACTGAAGGACAAGTCAGTACACACTGATTAGCCAGCCCAGCAGGCAGAATACTCTCCCATGTGGTCCTTTAGGACACAAATCTTCTTAGCCAATTCAGGAACCAAAAAAAAAATACACAATAAAGAAGACATGTCACCAACCAAGAGAGAACAGTGAGCACATCAATGATTAAAACTCCGACAAGCTTGATGCCTAAGTCAGCTTTGTCAGGAGAGACCTGTTCTCACTTAGAACCCAGAACCAGAAATTCTCTCCAGTCAGTAGACATCTTCAGCTGTATTTCAAGTTAATATCCTGTACCCTTTAGTCTCTAGTCACAGCCACCAGTGACAATGTCTGCTTAACTTTGTAAGAGTATGGTCACAAAAGCACACATCCCTTCTGAGACTGAGAACATTCAAGGCAACTGGTCACATTTTCCACGAGAATACCCTTTTACAGGAAACGCATCTTAGAGTAGGCCTGGGCTCCACACATAAACACTGAAGAAGCTCTACACTCCAGAGCCATCCAAGGGTAAAGTCACACAAGGAAGAAGACAGGGATCTCAGACATATCATACAGTCATACAGTAGTTGATGGCTTTCACCAGCCAGTTTTGGACTGTGGTGATTAGTTCTGCCTCTACCCGACCTACACTTAAACATCAGTATGACAAAAAAGGACTGTGGAGAAGATTGAATTCTGGAAACATACTTCCTAGCAGCTTGAACATGCCCCATGAAAAATGTACAGGATTCCTGTAAATACTTCTCTGAGGAAGGAGGGACATGCAAAGGTTAACGAGGCATCCTTGGGTTACAAGGAGCAGGAAATCACTGAGGAAGAGTCAGTGTCATCTCCACAGCTGCAGTTCTATTACAACATAAACCATAGAGCCCTCTCTCTTTGTACATTAAAATGCTGTAATTAACATTTTCCAAGGGAGCAAACAGAGTACTTGCCTGTATTTATGAATGATGGCATTAAATAACCTTCCATCGCGCCAGCAGGTAGTGAAATTTTCACAACGTATTCCAGCATAACCCTCTGTTGTTTGCTGTGACCACAGGAGCAGTCTCTCTTTAGCAGACATGTCCTCTGACTCCCCAGTAACATGGATATCAGATATCTAAAACACAGTTAATGTAAAAATTACAGTTACATCTAATCCATAAGAATATTTAAAATATTGCAGAAGATCACTCTGTGTTGCTGGAGAATTTGTCTGGTATCTGCATACATGAATACGAGGACTATTCAGGTACTGTATTAATATTCTTTCATGTCTTATCCTTATGCACTCTTAGTATCTTCAATAGGGAATACAAAATTCAGTTTTCTTCAGTTCATCAGTTCTCAGTCTCTTTTATGGGTACAATTTAATACTATTGCATAATGCAAAATACTTAACTGTTTATTTATGCTGATAATACAATCTATTTTTATGTATGACACTATTATGTATAAATGCTATATAAGTATATATAAAATGCAATATGTTTTATATGTGTATAGTCACACTTATACAATAACCATATTTATATTATCCATAATTTATTTACCTATGAAATTCCTCTCTTAAAACAGGTTGATTTATAGTACATGTTCTGGAATTCAGTAACAAAACAGTCATTCTGAGTGAAAATTGATAACAATAGTTTTAAGACAAAATTTTCTGAGAAGTGTTTTAGGAATGACTGAAAGACTGAAGGATTATAAATAGAAATTTTGTCTGATCAAGAAGGTTCAGATTTGTATTATCCACTCCCTATCAGGGAAAGCAGGAAAGTATTGGGAATTTTACATTCAAATACTATTTTATAGTACATTAGATCATCCCCTAATGAAGTTCAGTCAGTTTCCTTGGAAAACTACTATAGCATAAATATGAAGCAGACTTTTCCCTAATTTGCACATGTATTGTTTGTACCTCATGTTACAGAAATTGCACTCAATGTAAACTCTAAAAAGGAAGAAAAATAAGACATGCCTTGACAAAGGAAGTTCTATAGCATGTTGGCATTTTTCTAAGCGATTCCTTATCCAAACGAGAGACAATATAAGGTGTTATTATGAACTACATAGGAGCCCATGTACCACAATGCACTGTACAAGTACCTGAACACTGTAGCTCAGCCATTACAAAAAGCAGGCAGAGCTGCTTGGGCAGAGGCAAGAGGGCTTGAGGCAATGCCACAGTTTGTGGGTAGACAACAAGCACCTCTGTGAGCCCCCCTGGAAGAGGCTGCTCCCCAGGAGCACACACCCAGCACTGCAGAGACACACAGGTCTGCTCTGGCAACAGAGCCAGCCTGAGGCCACAGCCCAGGGCAGCTTTGCCCACAAACAACTCTGGGTTATTGAGTTTGCTGCAGAAGAGCTGTGCCAATTCCAGCAACCCTGTTCTGGCATAAACCAGGCAGCTACACTCATGAGGTCAGATGGGATGGTCAGAACAACTTCTCCCAGCCTCAGAATCTCTGCACACAAAGATATCTTCTGTCTGGGCTCTGACGGGGGAATTCCAACAGGCTAGGCTGGAAATTATGGGGTTTTCTCACATTAGAGCCACACAAATCACAGTGCCAAGAAGAAAGATGTGTAGCTTGCCTACTGATGTTGCTATGCCATGGCCTAAGACAAGGTGGTGGGAAGCACTGGGAAGCAGGGAACTAAAGGAAGAGCCTTAGAGGTGTCAGGGCAATAGAGCTCACTGCCATTTCTGCTTCAACACCTCTCATGCTTTCAGGGAATGATGAGCATTTACACCTATACAGTAAATTATAAATAAATTTAATGTAGGAAAAAAAATTTACATTACTTTCTATTCAAGTAACCACAAAATCACAACTTGTTAATGCAGTCCTTCATATACCTATCACAGGCCATTGTATCTGCTGAATCTACATAAGGGAAAAATACAAACACCAATGCTAGAAAGCAAAACAGTTTTAACTGTTCAACTAGCCCCTAAATAACCTGACAGCATTTTCTGCATCATATTTTCTCCAGCTTCAGCACATTTTTTAAGAAAGATCAAACAGAAGGGGGAAAAAGCCTTTTTTTTTTTAGTTGTTCAAAACACAGTAGAGAACACATGCAGCTGTGATTATTTCTAAGTTTCTAGGTATCAAAATCCTGCAAAGAGTATTTACTGAATAAAATAGAGATGGAATGAGTCGTGTATGTAAAGACAACAGAAAATACAATGCGGCAAAAGACCAACTTGTCTGAAAATTTTCTTGTAAAAATCTAGGGAACTCAGCTGTAGTGCGAGACTTCTTTCCATGGGTTAGCTTTACTGTTTGGTATTCCAAAGCAAGAAAGCAAACTAAATGTTTTTTCAGTAGCTTTGGTTTCTATTCATCACAGAACAACCAGATCACAATATAAATTAAGTCAACCATTTACTGCTTATCCGGACAACGCTTCTGAAAGAGATGATGTCATCTCAAAGTGCCAGATGTCTAGCATAAAAAAAACCCAGCAAACCCAAACCTATATTTTTTGTCTGTCATTTTCAGAAAGTCCTCTGTGTGTAATCCTTAATTATCAGATTTTTTAATATACTCTAGCATGAGAAAGCTAACAATGCAGTTTGCTAATGGCCCTTCCTTACTGCTAAGTTCAAACCCTTAGCCTCCTTCACGGTTAATTGAGCAGGGATGTCTGTGTACGCTTCAGACTGCAGAGAGTGCAAACACAGCATGTTTGAGTGCACATTAGATTCCTCTGGAAACAAGTAATTTCAAACATCAAGGTAACTTCTCAATACTGTACTAGTATCTGGTGTTAGATATAAACAACATTTTTGTCATGGACAGAAACATAAGAACTTTTACTCCGAACACGACTGCTAGGGAAGCTCAAAGTTGAAATTTTGGACAGCTAAAACATTAATTCTGTTTATTACATGAAGATCAACAGGTTTTTGATCCACAGTCTTCCAAGCACCCTGGTTAGTCATCTGAAGAGAAAGGAAAAGGCTTTTCACTCATAGAGGTAGCCCATTTAACTACAGGTTAAGGAACATTAACATCAGCCTGAGACCTGAAACAGCCTGAGCACTTCAGTTCTCTAAATAAAGCTTTCAAGGCTAACATTTCAGACTTTTTCATAAACACTGAATTATTATTTTGAAAGTAGAAATACTCAAAGTGAAATAGAAAAACTCTAAGTGAAATGGTGAATCAAATGGTTATATTTTATTACACCTACAAATATGGGCTCTAGTTTGCAAGATGCCCTGTTAACTTGAAACTTCTTAACAGGTAAAACACTACCACAACAAAATAAGGTGTAAGAGAAAGGGAGAGAGCCCATCTTTCCTTTGATGATCTCATAAGGACAGTAGAGATACTTATCCACCAACTATGCATTATCATCAATATTTCTAACATCATTTCCCATAGGAGAAAAAAAAAAGGACTATTAAACTAAGAATTTTAAACAGAAAATAAGTTAAAGGGAAATCAAATCTTCTATTCATAAAATTTAGTCCTTCCAAGTAAAGTTTGTGTGAACCTTTTGTATCCCACAAGCCTATCATTTACTCACTATAAACTGCTTAAGAAGAGCACATTTGTTCCTTAAGCATGGAAAGAACGAATTACAGAATTTGCATGATTTTGGGCAGTTGTTTGTCAGAGATCCAGTTCTCCAAATTATCTCAAAGCCTGTGAATTAAAAGTTATGCAAGAAAAAGCAACAGAGGTAATTCTCTACACAGCCCTTCTATTTCAGGATCAAAGTCTTAACTGGCACTAAATACTCTCTCTTGCTTATAACTGGGAGAATGTGTTCACTTCTGCTACTGCACATGCTTTTTCTCAGCCTGTAAATTCCCTTTGCGTCACACAGTATACAAAATCCAAACACCAAAAATCCTCAAGCTCTTTCCTTGCACTGATTTTAGTGATGCAGTTTGGAGCCCAAAGAGCAGAGCAGACTGGAGAAGACTTTCCAAAAGATCAACAGTGATGCTGTGTTTCTGTGATTCATTTTCACACTGCAAACAGAAGAAGATCAAGACTCATACAGACAGTAAGAAGTCTACCCTCTGATGCCATCCTTATCCTAAATGTTTTGAAGCAAGACTAAAGTTGACATAATGTACTAAACTGCACAAAAGTATATAATGAGCTAGAGATGTATGATTGTGGTGGTGTATTGTCTCTCTCCCAGGCCACACTATGATCTGAGAAATGCTTATTAGGCCTCAGCAGAAAGTAAACTTTTCTCTCAAAGCTATTAATGAGTAGCCAAGAGCAATGCTTCAGTAGATCCCTCTAAGCTGAGTTCTGTAATCAGGAAAACAGAGGTAATGAAGTAGCACATATTTGAATACAAAATCATAATTTTTACATGCATAAGGAACCATGCCACAGAAAGAAACTCAAAGGATATATTTCAGAAAAGGGGACCATACTGTTTCAGGGGGTAAAATGTCCTATCTCTGTTATAGTGCAAATTACCCAACTGTACCAATGAGTTTCCTCTGGTGTCTGCGTCTCAATTTGAAAAGCCAACGTGCTTTCAATTATCAGCCACATCTGAGGCACTCTGTATGCTGAGAGCACAAGTTGACAAGGTTTTAAGGGAAGGCTACTGATCTCTGTAATTACAGTAAAGAAAATGGTAAAGCTGAGATTGCTAACTGCTACCAGCTCAGGCCAGTAAAAGGACCTCTGCAAACTCTTATAAATACCAGCTTCGCTCAGTATAAAAAATACAAAAATATAGACAATATACAGACATTAAAATGCTTGCTTAGTTCCCAAAAACAATCAGAAGGAAAGTGGTTATGAGTTTGTACATTAATTAAAGTCTGAAATCTAGTTTTTCCTGGTTTTGTTTAGAGGTCAAACATTCGTGTTCTTAAAATTACTTATACTGAGAATCTTGAGTTGAGAAAAAGAACTGAACTGAAAGCCTGACATTTTAGCAACTGAGGCTTTTAGCCTGACGTGTCAGTAATTTCGTATTTATGCAGCGTTTTATCAGTATCGGTTGATGTGGGTGCTCAACAGAAATCTTTTTTCTCCCTTCCTCTGTGGTAACAAGAGGTATAGACCTGGTTGGAGTAATCAGTGCAGCAGTATTAGAAGCTGTATTACTTTCAATATACAGGAAAAAGCAGCCATGCTTAGCTGAACAGACAAGGCCTCATACCCTCTTACTCCGCAGTGCTGTTTTGTACGAATCAAAGAACATTCCTAAGCTGCTCCTGAATTCCAGCTAAGATTAAGAGGGCAAAGATCTCTATGTGTATTAGGAGGTTATTTGTACTATTGTGTACCACGTGTTGTAATTGGCTGTGTTATCTATGTTTAAAAAACTAAGCTCAGACAACGTATTGTTTGATTCCTGTTAGAAAAGTAAATTATGTAAGAAAAAGACGTTTAGTTAGCTCTTTGCTGGAAAGAATGCCTTTGGCATATGCCCATTCCCTCTGCTCATCCAGCTGAAAGCTCAGATGTCCCCACTGAGCAAGGGGAATCAGTTTTGGACCAGATCCTGGTATCAGCATTTGACTCACATGTACAGATTTCAGTTGTTCTGAAGATGGGCGGGGCAAAACTGGAAATATGGATTGAATTGGTAAGCATGGTTACCAAAAATTTGCTTTCCTTCAGACATTCTGCAGCTAAGATTGTATTTTGGTTTCTTCTATTGTAAAAACAAAATAATTCTACCCTCAGAGGAAGATGAAATTTCAACAATTTATATTAACAGGTCATCTAGACAGTTTGGAAGGAAAGATCCTTTAAAAGAAGGGTAGAGTGCTATTAACATGATTAATGTTCACTTGTTCTATTTCAAGCTGCCTACATAGCTCTATCATTCTTCAGTTCCTACTGGCCATAAGTGAAGAGAATTAGAAATATTCCTTTCTTTGATACAAGACCCAAAGGAATTACAAGACCATGAAGAGGTGGTAAGAAAATTTACTGCAGATACTGAACGAGAACTCTAAAATTCACTCCACCTTCTAGCAACAGTTTAACATGAAAATCTCTTTCCTAAATTGGGAAGCAGAGCAAACTACAGAGAGAAAAATAGCACAAGAATATATACTAATACTCCTAAGTATAGAGTTATTACATAGCCTTTGAAAAAGATCAATTGATATGTTCTGTCCTACAAATATCCGTAGTATCATAGCATGGTAAAAGGTTTATACGCAGCAAAGTGAAGATATTTTTGTAATAGAAAAACTACTGTTCAAATACTTATTCTAAGCTAACTTTCAAAGATAATGTACTGTATCAAAATATTTACCTTGCTCCTGTTTGGTGCAATGCTAAATAATGCCTTTTCTTTTGGCAAATGGGAAAGTACAGCATCTGAATAAAACCTCTTTTGTTCAAGTAACGGATCACTTTTGCTTTCAGAAAGAAAGTGATGCAACTTTTCAGATTTACTTTCTGAAACATTTTCAATGACTCTGCAAGAAGTTATGTTTAACTCAGTTTCTTCATGTTGTCTGCCTAAAATGTGGATAGCAGAATCCAAAGTAGCTCCTTTTCTATAATAAAGACCACTGGACTTTTTCAGGAATGCTAATTCTCTCCTGTTATCATCCTGTGAACATTTCCTTTTCCATGCACAGTGTTTCTCTGAATTGCTCTTGTCTGGTTCCTTTAACTGTGTGTCTGTTTCATCAGACTTGGCGAGCCTCTGATTATCACCATGAAAGCTCTCCCCACAAAGAGAATCGCTCTTTGCTTCGCCCAAGAAAACTTTTGCTTTAGCAATATCAACTGAAAGGTCTGTACTCACAGGCAGAGCATTACCAGCCACTGTCACTCTCCCGGGGAAGAAGTCAGCCAATCCCACTCCCTTGGGATGAATCTCGATGTTTTCTGAAATCTCCACTTCATACTGTCTTTTTTCTTCATTTTCTTTAACGTGCACTGAATCTGATCCCTCCTCAGTTGATTTCTTTCTCCTTTTTCTTCTGAAATATTTTCTTCCAGGGGAATGTTTATCTGGACTTAAGGGAGCTTTGGCAGGATCTACACACTGTTCTTCCTTTTCAGCCCTCACACATCCACAGACATTCCCCATTTGGCTGTCTGTAACTCACAGCCACACAGCTTCATTCATGCCCGTATATTTATATACACTTAAATCCTCCTCAGAAAGTTAGGAACTGCCGTTTCCACCATAATTTCTTCCAGACTTCACATCCACCCGCCTCAGTACGTAGCCATTTTGCTTATGAGAAATGCACACGCAATAAACGCTGTGGCTCAGTGCCCAGGCAGGGCCTGTGTCTGATTAGACACTGGGGCTTATTTCTGGCCACCAATCCTCTTAAATAAACATCACTGTTCCAGCGTTGGGCTGTAATGCTGATTGCCTTTCACAGAGATGACATAGCATTTATGAGCAATAGAAATTTCTCACATGCATTTTAACTTCCCATTTCACTTAGTAACTTGAGCAAGATAAAGTAGAAAAATATGTAGCAACCTTTGAAACTATTAGCTACACTCCAAATCCAAAAGTAAGCAGCACAGTAAAGAGCAAGGGGTTAGTCAGCAGATTTGTTTTGCACTTTGTATGCTTTTATTACCTATCCAATGATCCACAAATGGGAAGATTAAGCTAAAGGATCAGAAATTGCTCTGACAGCTTGCTGCGGGTCAAGTTTTTATTTGTATGTGGAGTTTTCATAGCAGCTAATGTGACTTTTCACTGATTTGTCAGCTATAAATAACCTGCTGCTTCACTGCCATCATAAATGCACAACAGCTTGCTCAGGGCAGTGACACTATGTACTGGGGCTGAAACTTTGCATCAGAGTTAAACCTTCTGGCAGATAAAAGTGAAACAAATCATAAAAGCCAATGTATCTAGAAAACTGACCTTAAGATTACTTATAAAAAGGGAGCTTTATCCTCCTCCCATGCTCCTGTAAGGCATTTCTGTGTAGCTCTGAATATAAGATCCAAGAAGCATCTAACTATACCTAAAACTAAGTAGAAATATACACTTCTAAAATGCAAGCAAGTCTAACCTCTAGTATACTTTGTTTGGAAAAATCTTTTTAACTTTCATCTTTGTTTTTGTCATGGATATGTGAAATCTACTAAAACCAGCACGCATCGTCAAGGACAGATGTGTATGGTTTCTCATGCTGAGAAAGAACGACAGAGTGACTTGCCAGGCATTATCAGGTGTTACCATTTACTTTCCCTTGCTTATTTGAAAAGGAATTGCAATAATGAGACCCACAGATTTTATCCCCAGAGGCCAGTTCCACTGAAGTACTCCACATTTTACTGACAGGATCTAGAATGAATAATACAGCAAAGATCTAGGATGAGCCTCCAAAGAATTTCCAAGGATACAATTGCTGACTGATGACTGCTCTCAGGGCACTGGGGTAAAATTTGACAGTAATGCTCAGAAAATTTTATACTGTAACACCACAGAATGCTGTGACAGATGGGCAGCTATGTACAGGCACAATGCTAACGTGCTTCTTTTCAAAGCAGACATTTGTTCTATGACTGCACTCTTCCATAGCCTCAATTTGTATTTGCATTTGTAGCATGCTCAACATACAGGTGCACTTGTGACATTTGCTCCCTTTACTCAAAATGAAAAAGTTGTATCCTAGTCTGCTTAGAAAAATTACTTTAGAAAAGTGACTTTTAGCTAACACCAGAGGACTTACTGATTTAAAGCACGCTTCCACATGGGTCTGTGTTGGGTCCTGACATGGGCCCCCTTTATTAAAAGAAAAACACATTTAAAAATAAAAACTTCCTAAATTACATCCCCGTGTTTGTACAAAAAAACAACTTTTATGCCTAAATATATACTTCTCTTTCTTCTCTCTCATCAGAAAAGATGATTCAGGACTTTACAGTGTAATGGCCCAAGGCTGATTTCATTTCACACAGATATAGTATCTGGTTTAACAGCAAGATGCCTAGTAATAATATATGGTTAGAGATCACAGTATAATGGTCTTAAAATATATATATAAAATATTATCCTGATAAAGCAGAAATTATGTAAAATATTAAAGACAAGTGTCCAGGATTTGAATGGACAACTGCAAATCTTCACGCTGTCTAATTCAAAATGTATTTATGTAACCTACCACTAGTAGACTGCTAATGTTATTCTTCCTCCACAAATTTCACAGGGGGCAAGAATTTCCCTAAAAATACTGCAAATTTAAATTTTCACTGCAAGTGCATTTTTAAATTAATATGTGTGGGTATCAAGATCTCTAAACAGTATTATGTTAGATTATTTTACTGAGCTTTACTGGAGTGTGATTTGATATACATTTCCTTTAAACTGTTTACATCTGTTTAACAGTCACCATGACACCACCTTCTTTCAAACAGAAAATGTCCCTAAAATACATTGTTATGTTCAAATTCCTGCAGATTCAGTGGCACACTGACTGTCACAAAAATGTAAAATAATATCTAATTCAAGATATGTCAGAAGAAACACATTATTGTTATTTTACAGCTGACAATTACATTTTGTAATGCAATCGGTAATTTACAGAGTCCCTGATCTTGCACATCCTCTTTCATTCATACTTTTCAATTATTTTTCTTAAGAGTAACTCAATTTTTCAAACATCAGGTGCCACTGAAGTAGAATTAAAAAAAAAAAAATAAAGACAGCAGAAATATGAGAATCAGTTCTAAAGGACTGTTACAAGATCAGTGCTCCCAACAATCCAGCCCTACTTCTGCATATTCCAGGTCAATTTACTCAAATGCACCTGGTGTAACTGCAGCTAGTCCTAGAAGAGAGCCACAAGGATGGTGAAGGGTCTGGAGGGGAAGCCTTGTGAGGAGCAGCTGAGGTCACTTGGTCTGTTCAGCCTGGAGGAGACTGAGGGCAGACCTCACTGCAGTTACAGCTTCTTGTGAGGGGAGGAGGAAGGGCAGACACTGATCTCTTCTCTGTGGTGACAGTGACAGGACCTGAGGGAATGGCCTGAAGCTGAGTCAGGGAAGGATTAGGTTAAGGAAAAGGTTCTTGACCCAGAGGGTGGTTGGGCACTGGAACAGGCTCCCCAGAGAAGTGGTCACAGCCCCAAGCCTGACAGAGTTCAAGAAGTGTTTGGACAATGTTCTCAGGGTACATGGTGTGACTTTTGGAGCTGTCCTGTGCAGGGTTAGGAGTTGGACTTCATGATCCTGAAGGGTCCCGTCCATCACAGCATATTCTATGGTAGCTCTATGATTTATCCATTTATAAATATTAGCTAGGAATAAATGTGTTTCCAATATACTTCTGCAGATGATTAGTATGCCTTTATGCCTTTTTATCTTTCTAGACATAGGAATTTTTGAGACTTAATAACCACTTTAACAATACTTACCAGCTGTTCCTGAGAAGGCTATCAGCTCTCTATTAACAATTCTTTCTGCTGTTCCTTATTTTTTCCCCAAGAACTGAATAGTAGCTTTATAGTCACTTTAAATTTCTTAGTCACTTACACTCTTGAACCAAAAAAAGATCAAGGACAACAGAATTGATAAATTGCATTTATATCAGTTGTTGGGTTTTTTTATATAAAAACCCTAAGCAAAATAAGCAAAGACAATAAATGAAAGTGCTAGTAACTACAGAAAAAAATACCACTTTCAGCTAACTGAAATTCTATGAAGTCATAACTTTGGTCTCAGCAAGGAAGGAGACAGAGTTAACAGGATTACACTGGAGATTCAGAAGAGGGAAACTGAAATTTCTTTGAAAACCTGACATCTAGAGCATAGATAGATGATATTCTAAAGCATCAAAATAGACTACCACTGAAGCCTGTGAGAACCACCACAACATGGTGATGACCACACCAAGGGCTTTGTCTTGGACATCTGACTAATCTGACTAGACCTGAATGGAAGCTCAGCACTGGTTTAAGCCAGAGATCCAGGTGATCAAAGCTGTTAAACTACCACCAGGGATTGTTGTGTTTCTTTATCTTGATACCAGTTTTTTTGTTGGGTTTTTTGGTTGGTATTTTTTAAACACATGTAAAAACCACAAATTTATACCCAACCATGCTGCAAAGTTTTATGGGGAGATTAACAACAGACATTTTCTGGCATGAAAACCCCTAAGAAGTATAACATGAATAAAGGATTAGACCAACACTTGTGTGCAATTTGACCTGTCTTAGAGGCCGCTTAATCACAAACAAGAGGTTAAGATTAAAACACAGAAAACAAATGACTAACACTGAAACATGAAATTGCTCACGCAGATTTGTATGGGTTTGCATTTAACCAGAGATTTCTGTAATTTGTCAAGCATGTCTTTGACTGGGAAATGCATTAATATCTTAACATGGGACGGGGGCATAATGCATTAAAATGGCAATGTTGTTGAATATCTGTGTATTTGTTACACAGATAACAAAATGATTTGTTACACAGATTTCTGCAAAATGATGATACCATTCACCCTTTGCACACTGCTAATTTATGCTTTATCATTTGTCTCACATAGTTAGCAATTATTGTACAGGAGAAATTATTCTAATTTGCTAATCAAACCATGCCAGGTATCTTTTACCAAAACCATACTAGTAATGCATTTCAGGTACTCCTGGATCTAAGAGCCCTTTTCTTTTTTGTGTGTTTATACAACACAGTAGAAGTAATGGAGCGTTTAGCACAAATGGGACGTGTCATTTCACACTACTAAAACAGCATACCAGATAACCAGCAAGCATTTTGTTGCACAGCCCGAAGGTCACATGCAGAATAACAGAGAGATAAACATAAGCCAAAGAGAAAGTGAAAATTAAAGTAGCACAAGATAGAAAACAAGGATAAAAATAAAGGCTTGCTAGCACAAACAAAAGGTTTGGAGCTGTTTGGTCTGTACTGACAACCACTCTTCAAACTCTGAAAGAGATGTTCAGCTACCAAGTCACAACCACCAACAGGAGAGGTTTTATATCCAGTGAGATGGCTTACAAAAAGAGGAATTTGCTCCTTATTGGTGGTTTTATGTTTTTAATGACAGAGATTTCATGCTTCTCTCATCCTTGCTGTGATTCAGATGAGTCACAGAAACTTCAAGAATTCTGCACCCATTTTCTTACCTACAACTTAAGAATTTTACTATTTTTTTTATAAATCACTGAAGAATTCCAGAAGAAACAACTAGGAGTTCAGCTGAGAAATAAAATATCACAAGAGTATACTCTAACAAATGCTGAAGGACAGGTAATGCTGCTGCATCGGCTAATGACAGACAATGCAGCTACCACGTGGAATACACTTTATCCTACAATCATATATAGTCACTGGAGGCCACACAGTTCCATTTTTAAATCTTTAAGAAGATCAGACTTTGAACTGTTCTGGTTATTTTAAAGCAGAGGCAGAGTAAATTTCAATCCTTGGACTGCAAGGCACACAGCTCAGGCAGCACCAGGAATGGTTGCCAAGAGAACAGTGACTGAAGACCAGACCCAGCTCTCCTGATCTCTCATGGCTACCTCAAGGAAGCAGGCAGCATGTCTACTGAATGCTGACCCTACCATGGGAGATACCTCTGTCTTCTGCACATCATTTACTGAAATGGGCTACCCCAGCTGAGCAGCCTCCACCTCTGGCCACCCTGCATGAAGGCCACAGCCTTATAAATCCATCTGTCTCACCTTTTCACCAACACTGTTAAAGTTCAACTGCTGAGGCTAGACCAAAGGAACAGTCTATAGAATGCTTAGGGACAGAGTAGTCAAAAGCGATTTTTTCTTAAAGGTTTATGTGGAGTCAGCAGCAAAAAAAAAAAAGCCTTTGCTGGCTAGCAAGAGAAATGTAAAGAGGTTACATGTGCCAAAGAGAAAGTGCCCATTTGGCTGGAGAGGGCTGGATGGTACTGTAACACCTGGACAGAATCATCACTGACCAGAACCTTGGAAAGCAGCGTCCTGCAGAGGTCTGACAGCAAAGATCAGGGCAGAGTGGAAGGAAAAGTGTTTAATGGCAGTTCCTGAGCTGAAAAACAATGATGAAACTGAAATAGAAGTCTATTGAGTCATTACGTAGAACTTTCTGAAATTTTTTAAGGTCTGAGTTCACAAAGGCCTACTTTTAGCTAGATGGAAGTTTGAAGTTCTTCTTTGTTTCAGCATGCTTTTTTCAACCAACTGCAAGTGATTTTAAACATTTAACATTTGTTAAAGAATGCTTGCAGCAGTTTGAAAAGAAATGATCACCAGTTTTCACAGAATTTAAATCTTACTGAAATGACTTTATGGGGACAAATGCTGCTTTCATTCATAGTTGCTCATCTCCAATGTCGCCAATGAAAATGTATTGGATGTTGAAGAAGGAGTCCATTAAAGTATTAATTTGGATATTTATACATGCAGCCTGTGATTATACGAAATACTATAATCTGATTTAGCACATTCTACAGGTGCCAGGAAAATAACTTATAAGAGTTATTATATTACGAAACTGAATTTAAACTAAGTCACCAACTATTAAAAGCATGTGAAATACGTACATTGAAAGCTTGCATAAATCCTAGTAATATACATGCATTGGGGTTTTTCAATGCCCACAGAACAAATTATTTTCTTACATACTCAGTTTAATAATCCACCAGATTTCCCATTCCAGCTTTTCAGTATCTCGTATATAATTATTTGGGACACATAAGAATGGATACTTTCTGGACTTGTGCAGCTGCAGAAGTCAGTGCTGTAACATTTACATTTATCTAGTTATGCATACCAATTCACAAAGCCATAACCATCTCTAGATATAATTCAGATGCAAGAGAAACATAACCCTCAAATGTGTACTATCTTTTATTTTTTTCATCATGTCTTTCCCCTAAATCATTCCTAAATTCATTCCAATAATCAGAGGGATTTTCTATTTTGAGTAAATAATACTCTCCAGATAAGGACCATGACGCAGAGAAACAATAAGCCACAAACAACAGCCAAAAAAAATCTCTGGCATCTTGACTACTTCCCAGATTGCAGTGTTATTAGAATACAAACAATTGATGTGTAGCAGAGCCAGTAACATCACACAGCAAACAGCTTCTTATGCTCACTGAGAAATTAACTACTTCTGAGAATGATGGGGGTAATTCAGGTTAAAATACCCCCACTTAGATGTCTAGATACTCATGTTTACACACTGGTAAGTGTGTAGGTTTTGAAGAGATCATTTTATGCAGTGGGGGCAGGATTCAGTTTGCTCAACATGGGCTTCTGGAGCTCTTTGAGATACCCTGCAATATCCCAACTGGCCTCCAGCTGCAGGTCCAGAAGATCATGAGTCTCTCACAGGTCTGGTGTCTCATCAGAGAACTCCACACGCATGTCCTGCATACTCTAGGACACCTCAGATATCACTCAAATGCCACCTGTCTTTAGGAGACTGAATCAAAAGCCCTATACTAGTTGTTCAATCACCAGCAATGTCTCACACCCTGAAGCAGAGAGATAAGAAAGTCAGTTGACCATCTAGAATATTTGAGACACTTTAAAATATCTGAGATATCCACATGGAGATAGCATTTACCACAAGACCTAAGGACACCTGCTTCCCACTGCAAATGCTACTGGATATGAAGTGTCATCTCAGAACACACACAGCAACTAGGCTGGACAAGTGAATAGTTCCATAGGTGCTCTAGGCATCTCTTTCAAATGATCTGAATTACTCCATCAGACTCATCCTCTGTATTGCCCAGCCCTCAAATCTGTTGCCAAACATGTTTACCACCATTAAGAAGCAGCTTATCCTCCCTGATCTGCCTCCTCCCCAGTGAGGGTGGGTTTCCCATAAGACCCACGTCATGCTTCTCATACTCACATGGGTGTCTCATAAACCTCCAACAACACAGACGATTGTGTTTAGTTGAGTGGAGTGAACCACTAGTAGCTAGTTAGTTGACTCACTGTCTAGGCTGTACTAACTGGATAAACTAAACCTCTATCCTTCTGATTATCAGATTAAAGGGACAATTGAGACAATTGCATAAGAACATAGCTCTCCATAAGCACACGGATTTAGGTGTCTAAACTTCAAACTGAATCTAATCACAACTTTCTCGATAACTATGGAACTACTCCATGCATAAACACAATTATTATCACAAAGCTTTATCCCTTGGTGAAGACTCTACTGGTACACTTTTCTATTCAGATTTTTCCCTTATTTTAAAATCTAAGTGAAGAAAAAAACCAAAAAACTTGGTGTCTAAGTATGTACATTCTTCTGAATTTCCCATTCTGAATCTGAAGTGGCCATATGTGGGTGACAAAGACACCGAATTGCCATATTCTTCAAAGGAAGTGGAATAGAAAGAAATGTCATGCAAGCACAGACTAGTGCAGGGCGTATGTCTTACACCACTTCACAAATCTCTCCTGCAATCAGTGTAGGTATACTGCAGCCATTAGTAACAAAAATAATATATTTTTTTTTAACATCCTGTTCTTCAGTTACTTCATATTTATTAAAGAGGTTTACTATTTACTAATCCTTAAAATTACTTTTTCACCAATTTTTTAAGATATTAATTTGAAAAAGAAGGTCATCAAGGTGGCAAACCCCATACTGAGGGGCATCAAACACAGCCCAAACAACCAGTAGGGAGAGGCAATTCCCCTGCTGTACTCAGTGTTGGTGCAGCCTCACTCTGAGAACTGTGTGCAGTTCTGGTCCCCACAGTTTAAGAAGGGTATGAAGGTCCTTGAATATGTCCAGAGAAGGGTAACAAAGCTGTCAGGGATGGAAAGCATGTCCTAAATGGAGCACCTGAGGACTTTGAGTTTATCTAGTATGGAGAAAGGAAGGCTGAAGAGTGACCTCACTGCTCTGTGGGGAACTAAAGGGAGGCATTGAGCTCTTTAAAAGGGAACCCATCTTTAGAAATGGAAGAAAAGACAACGCTGGGAACGATCGACCTGTCAGCGTCTCCTCTGTGCCTGGGAAGATCATGGAAGAGATCCCAGGGAAGCTGTTAGGATGCCCCATTCCTGGGAGTGCTCAAGGCCAGGTTGGAGGCACTTCTGAGCAATCTGGTCTAGTTGAAGGTGTCCCTGCCCCCAGGAGGGGGGGTGGAATAAGGTAATTCTCAAGGTCCCCTTCCAACCCAAAACATTCTGATTCTCTTCTCCCTGGTATCCAGTCACTGGACACATGGGAATACTTCAAAACTGTGCTGGGGAGGTTTCGAATGGACATTAGGAAGCATTTCCCTTCCTTGAGGGTGGTCAGACATTGGAACAGGCTTCCTAGACAGATGATTGATGCCTCAAGCCTGTCAGTGTTTAAGATGCATTTGGAGAATGTCTTAAGCAACATGCTTGAACTTTCAGTCAGCCCTGAATTGGTCAGGCAGTCCCAACAGATGAGCACTGTAGTTCTCCTCCAACTGAAATATTCTACTCTGACAGATCTACAAGACCAGAATCGTACTTGTAGACATTTAGTTGGTAGTTATTTGGGTTAGGACATGGTGAAGTGTGTTTTGGCTACAATTTAAATGCTTCAACATATTTCATATGGAGCTGACCACCTTACAGGGGAAAATCCTTGCCACACCAGTTCACCTAAGGAAGGTAATGTATATAAATTGGTTTTCCTTTTAATCCATTTTTTACAACTGGTAGCACTAATGTTCATCACTTTTTGCAAGCACCTAAAATTGTGCCAGATGTCCTGTGCTTCACCTAATGGGAAAAACTAACAACTTCATTCTGCGAAAGCCTAATAATCAGGTTCAGAAACATAAAATACACATCAAGTAAAGGTTTAACTTCCACTAACAGCTTCTATTAGTAAGTTGTTAATAATCTTAATTTCTTAAAATAGAGCAACTTTCAATCACAGCCTAATTCTGTAGGTCGTGCTTAAAAAACCCAGCCTTTTTTTCTCTGGATAACCATATGGGAGCCAAGATTGACATGACAAGGCAGGGCTGAAGGAGCTCCAGGTCCTTGCTAGTGGTTTCTCCTTTATTCTGTGTACTGGTCCAGGCTAAGATGTGCACCCTGTTTATATCCGGGTACCATTGGCCCTATTCATGTCTTTGCTCCTCATTAGGATTTGCAGAAGGGCACATTAGATCCTAGCAGCCTTTCTGGCTTTTTTAAGAAATCTTTTCTCAGTCATAAATCCAGTGTGGAATACTCCTAAGTGAATCATGCTTCTTCTGTGTGATCTTGCAAATTTCTTGATCATTTAAAATGCCTGCACAGCGGGGAGTTCATGGCTAACAATGCTGCAGTCACCAAATGGGAATTATCTGTCATCTGAATTACATCATCTACAGCCAGGGCCATTATGCAAGCCTCCTTTTGAGGAGCAATTTAACGCCACACACTGTAAGGCTGCATTATACTGTACACAATCCCACCAGTGTACAACAACCAGAGTGCCACCTAGTGTGACCTCTGCCACCATCGCTGGGGCTAGAAGCAAGTGCTGACACGAGAGGAACTACTAGAAGAGGCTGAGAGTACAGCTTGCTAAAATACTCATAGCAGCAGACCCTGAAAGAAAAAAATATTCAAAACTTTTCAATACATTTTAATACTCATCAAAAGAAGTCTGTAGAATAAAACAAGAAGGATATGGCCAAACACTGGAAGGAATACATCAATTACTGCCTTTAATGATGTTCGAAACTGAAGCTATTTTTCTCTCACTCCACAGACAGGAAATTAGCAAATAAAATCTTGAGATCCATTTTACATCATGAAATAAGATACATCATCAAAACCTTCAGGAACACAATAGAGAAGAGATAAAATCTATGGAGTCCTGTCTAAGTCGACATTCCTCGCAACTGTGCAAGAATCTGATCAAAAACATATGGTCAAGCAAAACTAGGCTTACCTGAAAGTGCAAAATTATGGTCCATATCAACCCCAAAGTCAATTTGGGATTCCCATCTGTTATATCATCATTTCTGATGTTAACCAGTTTCACCTGCCATCATAGGAAAGAAAATACAGGCAAAATTGAAATAAAGAAGCCACAAATACACACTGCATTACACAGGCATGACTGTAAAGGATGCACTACTCACTTCCTGAGCCTACTCTGCTGGGTTAATTCTCAAAAGCAGAAAGGAATTGCATTCTGCCTGTAACCAGCCTGCCAGGAATTGCCCTCTCCCACTCACACCGGGATGAGGAAATTCCTCAGCTGTCACTAGGCTGGCAGATCTGCTCCCCATGCCAAATACCCTTTGCCTCAGCTCTTGTCAAAAGGGGAAGGCACGACAGAGCAGGGCAGGATAACATAAATATAATGATCTGTAGCTGCTGTATCAGTCCCAGGGCAGTGCTGACACTGGGAAGTTATCACTGCCATTCTTCCACCCCACACTTTCCTGTACTTAAATAAGGATTCAGCAGCAGGAGAACTGGCCTGCTAAAACACAGGTCTGGCTTGATAAAACTAGGAATTTAGTATCACATTTAAGCAAACAATGGCTTAAAAAAGACAATCATTATTATAGTTTCTGATGCTGTACTCATTCATAGTGCTATAAACAAATGGTTAATAGTATTAAAACAAGACCTGCTGTTATTACACTCCCATAAACTCACACCAAGAGTGAGTTCAATAATTCCAGTTTTTTGTCTAATTTTATTAATATATGTAATTTCTCTATATGTATTATGCATCCATATAGCCTAGCAGTTAGAGATGACTCAGCTAAAAGACATTTTATGCTTACATTAGTAAAGTTTCATGCACATGCATTTTAAAATATACCCTGTTATCAACTGAACAAGCAAAGGCATGTCCTTCTTTTGATCTGCAGACATAATCTTTACTATTTGGAGAGAAAAAAAGCACCAAACCACACTCTACAAGAAAGACAGTGCATTCCGTTGTTTGTTTATTTCTCAAGTCAGGCTTCAAAATTATCAATATATAGGCTCTCTCTGCCCTATAATCACAATAAAGCATTGTACTTGGAGGTTACACAGCCAACCCGAGCCAGTTAACTCCTAAACACAGTTTAGAAACACCTACTAGAGGGCTGCAACTTTAATCAACTGCAAGCCCCACTGACAATTTGCCAAGACCAGAGCCCTACAAACATTTTGTATACAGAATACAGCCATCTTCAGGAAGCTGCGAGGCTAAAGAGAGCACAAAAATCCTCAGATCACAATCAACAGCAGCACATGCACGTTCATAAACATGAGGACACAGCTCTACACCTCCTGCATTTTAATACACATGGTCTGCCATGCATAAATAAGGCACGGTGCAGCACAAGTCCTGAGGTCCTGCTGCATAAAAATGCCATTTGTGACTGTCAGGTAGCCATTCATTTACTTTGTAGTGTACTTGTTTAGTGGCTCACTTAGGTTAACAGGAAAAGTTTGCTTTGAACTCAGCAAAGGAGGATTTTGTTCTCAGTGCACACGCACCATTCAGTGACACAAGAGGCAAGTTTGAAATTTCAAAATGCAAATGAGGTCTGGTTTCATAATGAAACTAAGTATCTGTTTATCGTTTGCTACTTCATATTCTCTCAAGCCTTTGAAGTAGCAAAACCTTTTTTTTTTTTTAAATCAACCAATCAGAAAGCAGATTTTCAGTGTCAATTCATTGGAGCGTGATGGATAGGGAGGAACAGTTTTGGATTTTTTAAAGGGAGAAATCAAGACTTTTGTAAGCCTTTAAAAGATATTGAAAAGTGGAAAGAAATTCACAGTAGCAGACATGCAACAGTGTGGATTCCAAGTGGCTGGCTAAAAGGAGATACAAGTGAAATTAAGCCTGAATCTTCCACAGTGCCCAGGTGACTCTGACACCTCTCTAATTGGTCTAAAAAGACCAGTTTTGCTTTAATCAGGATCAAAGTTTGAGAAAGTTTTCCCAAAACAAATACAATCAAAACAAGTAACTACCATACAACATTCTAATATATTTGAATTGGCGTTTTGCACTAAAAATTAGATTGTGAACAAAACTGCATATCAGTTAGCCTCTGGGCAGCATGAAAGACAGTTAAATTTACTATAAGCAACTCCTAAGGATGTCACCCATCATTTTCTCCTCTTTAATAGCACATAGCACATGGAATGTGTTGTTACTGCTCAGGGAAGGGTGGTGTAAAACTACCTTTCCCACATCTCTCTTAACCATCTCAAGCATGACATAAAGCTGAGCCTACACGAGCAACTTCTAGACAACGTGCACAAGAGACAAAGCATGATAAATTTGTTATTTATTAGCTATAGGTGACAAAATTTTCATTAATTATTTTTTAAAATTATTATTTTCATCATACCTGGCGCTTTTTCAAATAGTCAAGTGCAATTTGGACGTTCTGCAGTCTGTGAAAACGCATCCGACCTTTTTCTCGGGGCTACAAGTGGAAAACAGTAGTTGTGAGATTTTCTCATCAGACAAAAGAACAAACAGTCTGATTTAAATATACCACGTAGAACATTTGAAGCACTACAGCTTTAATGAAGTCAATACCTTTGGTGGAAAAGTGTGCTTTAACTATTTATTTTAACTGTAGTTATTTTTTAGTACAGTGGATGGCAAGAGAGATCAGTGGTCCCCAACTGCAACTTTGATCCATGCAGGCTGATAGCTGTTCCTTGTAAAGTACTATTAAGGCCAACAGGGCTATTACCTACAGAAACTAAACATTATTATAAAACATTTACAGTATATTAAGCAAAACAAAACATAAGTAATGTCATGGACCTTTACATTGTCCTGGTAAACTCTGTGATGGAAAAGCTTACCTCTGTATGGAACTTCATGGCTTAATGGTATGACTGCATAATGATTATGATAGCTATACATATTTCTTTAAAGCATCTAATAAAGATAGTATCTTCCTCCAAACAGAATAATATAACATAAACAGTCCTAGAGTGTAAGTTTAAACTCTTGACTTGGGTAGAAAACTTTAAAGCATGAAAAAAACTAACAAGTCATCCCCCTCAAAGCAAAGTCAGAACTATCAAAATAAACTGTAAAATAAAAACGAGCGGTGTGTTAATGGAAACATGGCAAAACTGCATGCAGTTAGTGTAAAATCACCAAGAAGGAGAATCACACAGAAAACGCATACTTAGCTGTCACAGATCAGCATGGGAAAGCAGTTAAATTTATACCATCAACATCATATCCAAGTCCTTCTATTCTTCCTTATTTCAGATTTTTCACAAACTTTCACAGCAATAAACTGAAGCGGACTATAATTGCTAGGGATCAGCCATGAATATAAGCATTTCCTCAGACAATCACTGTGAAACACACAGATAAGCCCAAGCCTTCCTCAACTGCCTTTTTTTCCCCCTATGGAGTATCAGATGCTTGCCAAAAAGAAACATAGGAAAATGAAGTTGAATAAGAAGCATAAACTGAAACAAAAATAATTTTAATTTCCATTACAGAATCTTCTATTTAGCCCCTTGTTTTTCACACCAATAACTCAAGATCAAGCATTACAGCCCTTGCTATCAAGTAGCTTCCACGAATGGAATGAAGGACTGCAGACCTGAAACTTGGTTTTCCACAACAAGGAAGGTATAGTAAATCCCAAAATACACAGTTTGCATCTCAGAGGGGAAATATTTTTTTTTATAAAACAATGCAGCATTTTGATTTATGCTGCACTCCAGAAAAAAAGCACACAAATTCCACTGAAATCACAACAGCAGCACAACACACAGGAGCCAGGGAGGCACTCGGGCCCTATGACAGCAAGTTGCTTTAGCAAATGTCAAAATGCAAGGTCCAAAAAGGCATGAAACAGCTCACTCGGACTAACAAGCACCCACCATTTTAAACTTTATGAGTAGATATTTCCCTTCTGGATGGGCAAAATATAGAGAATCCATAATTCAGCATTTGTTGCAAGAAAGATAAACCTTGCAAACTATCTGTATTTTTAATAGCCACAACACAAAGCTGTCGCTTAACTTCTAATCTACCTGCTTTGAAAAATCACCGCTACATACGGGAAATTCTAACAAACAGATCTGCACACTGAATTACCTTATTTCAAGATATTATCCAATATTGTGGCACACACACCATGCACATAGTAAACTGGTGCTTCTAATTAAGACAAATCAATTTTTTGCCATTGATTTCACTAAGAAGAACCTTCAAGTCTTTGTCTAAATTACTTGTATATGGGCAATACTGTGTGCAAGTTAAAAAAAAAGTTTTAGTTTAATAGAATCATGATATTTCCCTATCAATTATTTTAAAAAATTATTTTATAGCTTCTTGATAGTGTTGTCCAGTATACATTTGAACCATGGTTTTGTACAGTTTAATGAAAGAAAACAAATAGAAATCTTGAACATTTGCATTTTAGCTGTTCACAAAAAGACTGAATAAAAATTTGTCTTTATCGTACCTCCACCATAAACACACGTATCCTGGTTTATCAACAAAAGTTCTTTTGTCCTTTCTACAGCCCACTACTGCAGCACACCAAACTAAGAATTTACATTAGCAGACACCACACTTCAAACACTACATTAGTACAGTTATGGGGGTCGGCACCTACCCCCTTATCCTCATCCTCCACATCCTCATGCTGTTCATTTGCGCATGCTTCTGTTGAACTCACCAACCGTAAGGTCTTCAAAAAATCTCGCTCTCTTGGCTAATGAATACAACAGACAGGAGACAGGACAGCAAAAACACAAGACAGACCACAAATGAAAAGAAGAGCATGAAAAGAAGAACATAATGAAGAGAACAAATACCAAGCAAGGGAAGTAATGCTCACAAAGAAAGGAAATGACACCTGAGGAGTGTGTTAGACAATTTCAGGGACATTTGATCCTTGTTATTTGTAAGTTACTCCCTTAAATGCAAAAAGATATTAAGCATCCATTACTTGTTAAAACAAAAATCAGAAAGGAAAGGAAAGAACAGAAGAGATAGTGCATTACCCTATTAAGAAAGGAAGTCTCACTAACCACAAGAAACTAAGAGAACAGATTGCACTCCCCCACAGAATTCACACCAGCATATTTACCAAAAGAAATACAACTTGTGTCTTTCATATCAAGTCACAGATTACAGAAAATATCAAAGAAATCTACAGCAGTCAATATACATGGAGGTTACAAACAGAGAAAATGCATAATTAATATTCTGAAACCATTGTATTATGATCTAAAAGCTTACCAAGGTGTCTCCAGAAAGGACTTCCAGAAGTGAGATTAAGTTATGTCCATCTCTTAGGTCTTCATATAGGTCATTCACATGCTTTCGAACCTGCACAGAAAAAAGCAAAAAATAAATACAAGATCACTGTTTATACCTGAGAATTCCTGCTCATATTAATACATATCTTTTAAAATACAGATAAACCTCAGCTATACCTCAGCATCGCTTTTTTTTTAATTTCTTCACCTTCATGAAAAATTTACAAACGCAAATTAATTTTAATAGACAAAATTTGTATCTGTGTCTGCACTTGCATAGTTTCATCACACTTTATATCACTTTAATGAAAAGAAAAACAGTATTAAGTTACAGGTAATGAATGCACGTAGCAATGAAAAAAATCAGTATCTGACAATTTAAACAACATCAGATACTCTCCTATTTGGACCTAAATAATGACCACTACGACAACAGTAGGCAGATTCAATGAATTGTAAAAAAATACACAACAGATATATATTAGCAGCAGCATGCACGTTCACTGCAGTCAGGCAGAAAGTAACACACTTCCTAATCAAAGCATAGCATCCACCAATTAACAGCATGTATTGTCCCCTCAGGTTTCACAGTACTTTCCCAATGACTCACACATCCACCTCACACACCCTACCAAAGAACTGTGACATTGGGTTGACCTAGTGAGGGGCTGCAGTGACAACAAAGTCACCTGGAAGATCCATCTTTACTGACAGGCACAACAAACCTGAGAGACATCTGTCCACAGGACAGCTTCTTGATTCTTACCATTAGCTAGAAAACACAACTTTACCTGAAATGTCTTAAGCAATTTCAGCCAGCTGCTCTTTGAATGTGACACAAAGGACCTGATTTTTCAGAATTGGAGATTTTTGACTTGCTAGAACAGAGGTTGAAGGCTTTCCAGCTACAGTTTAATGCCAGCTCCCTGGGGTTCCTGTTGAATCACCAGATCAGAAGCTTCCTAAGCTTAGGATAAAATACAACATCAGAAATTTTCTTCTTCCTCACCTCTGCTAGAGATGAGTTGTACTTCCAATATGAGATCTATGGGACACACTGACTGCCAACATATGTGTGTGATGAGCAGCAAGAATCGACCCAGATCTTCAACTTAATGCAACAACTCGGTTTGCCACACTTTTGGAGGAATTTTGAGATTCATCCTGTTGCATAAATAACTGTCTCCATACCTAAAATTAGCTTCATAAATGCTTTTTAGTTCAAGTTTTCTTATTCCAATTTTTAAACATGAAATTACCCTGCAATCTGTTTTCACAAACACCATCATCTTAATTGAGAGTAGCATCAGAACCTATTCATGCTTGTACTGAAGACTAGCTAGAACAAGTCATCTAGAAGACTGTTCCACGAGGAATTACAACACATGTTTTCCAAAATGCTTACACGGACTCTACAAACACAGCCAAGTTACAATCCAATACTCTAATACAGATACATAAGCTTTACACCCTTCACACACATACACAATATAGTATCATTTTAATTTTGGTTACATTTTTTTTAATCTTGCAAGCAATTAATGTAAAAAAAAAATCTAAGAAAAATTTTCTCTGATAATACTGAAGTACTGCTAAGCTGAGCAAAGAAAAAGAACAGGTGCTCTCCTACGACATCTCCGGTGAAAGGAAAGAAAAGGGAAGCCATATAAATAATTGATATCCCTGATACAAGATTTGATTATGATAAATGCTTGAAAGATGAGAAGCATAAGAATCTTCAATTTTTAACCCACATGTTATTTTTATACTCAAAGAACTATATCAAACTGAGTGCTAAACTCTTTCTGTTAACAGTAGGCAAGTTTTCTTTATGACAAAACCCTGTGAGAGGGCTGCCTGACCCACCACCACACCACATGTCACTTTCCACTTCTCTTTGGAAAGCAGAATCCCCAGCTGTAACAGATCCACAGCACAGGCTGGTGGCCAGAGGCACAGGAGGACATAAGGTTAGGGACAGGGGAATGTGGTGTACATCTCAAAGACACTGCACCAGCACGGTTAAAGAACTGTTTGTGTGCAGAACCAAGTCAATGCTCACACTCTTTTCAACATAAAACTCAGGGGATTTGCCCAATGTGCAGGTAATCTGAATTGGGGAGTGAGAAAATACCACTGTTTCTGTTCTGTCTACTTTTTTTATCCATTAGATGCAAGATAATTTTGTTATCCTGCTACTCTGTCTCTCACAGCACACATTTATTAACCTTCTGTTTGTGTCTTATGCTCTGAGGTTTCCTAAGAGAAAAAGACAACCATCTTCCCCAGTTTATCTTTCTAGAAATCATGGACACTTCAGAGATGAACTCACACTGGGTATGAAAAAACTGGCACAGGGCTATCAAAACAAGAAAACCAGCAGTACACCTTTTGCATCTGTCTTAGTTCTGCCACTGGCTGGCAATTACTGTGAGGATTAATTATTTAGTACATACTGTGCCAGTCATCCTGGTACAGGGCAACATAATTTCTTCCGATACTCTGAGCAGCAGACGTGCATCTAAAATGCTGTATTTGGGCAACTGATGTGAGCAAATATGTTCACTCAAAGCATCAGATCACTTCTTCCAAAAGGAGCATCTTGCGCTCCTCAAGAGATCCCACACTGACACTTCAGAAAAAGCTTCAAAAATCACCTCTCTCTAACTATCACTTGGGCAACTCTTGTCTCTCAACACATACAACGAATTCTTTTAACTTACAAGAAATAAATATAAGTACTTCATTGCTCTTTACTGTCACATTCAGCCTCCTTCAAAACACACCACAAATATTGGGTGCAGATGGGGGTCGCTGGACAGATGTGTGGGATCTACTGAGCCCATAGAATTTCACAACAGTTCTTGTGGCTTTTCAATATAATCACAGAATTGTCAGCCCGACATTTTACAAGGTCCACACGCAAAGTAGGTTACATGTTGCCTCAGGCAACTTTTTGCAATATACTCATGTGAGTGTGGCAGATTTGATAATTTGGGCATGAGAAGAGATTCTTTAAGGAAGACGTGGGAAACGCTGACTGGCTGAGGTGCAGCTGACAAAACTTAAACAAGAAACACAAAATGGCTTCACCAGTGAAAAGGAGACAGATGGAATGTAAGGCACTGTTTCAGAAGTGATTCTTCTCCTGATCTTCATCTTCTGGCATGTATACTATGATGTTTGTGGTAAGGAAAGCTCCATTCTCCTTGACATAAGCATCAGATCTTTCTGTATCATCCTTTTTCAGCAAGCTTATGCTTTGCAGTCTAGTGCCTTGGGGAATCTCTGTGCCACCACCAGTAAAAAACAGCTTTTAATACTGTAGCAGTGACAAAGCTTGAATCCTGACCCCAGACCCCAGCATGCTAGACACTTGGGAGGTGAAGACCAAGATGATGGCTGTTGCCTCCAAAAGCTTCCAGTCAGACCCCCACACTGTTCTGCTTCTTCTATAAAATTCCCTGGCCCGCTAGGCTTGCCCTCCTCCTCTGCGAGCTGGCATCACTGTGCCTGTCAGCACTGCCTGCAGTCTGCCTGGCTCTTCTTCCCCCTGACAGGGAAAGAAGAACATGATTCAGCTGCCTAATCACATGCCTAATGGGGTGGATTATGTTTAGGGACTATGCCACTTGGTCTCCCTTCTTCTCCAGAAGGACTAATGTTTGCCTAGGTCCTGCTGGCCAGTCCCCCACAGATGTCTGTAGTGAACACTCATTCATCTCAAGCAGTCCTAGATGCCAATGCTTAGTGAACCAAACTTGCCCATAGTGATCTCTGATTTTACCATCAGTCACAGCAGAAAACCTACTTCCACCTTCCACAGAAAACCCACCTATTTCTTAAAATTTTTATTGATATTAGTTGTCTTGATTCTAGAACAAAATCTATAGTTTGACACGCTAATGGCTGCTTACAGTTATATGGTAGAAGGGGAAGGACTATTGCTTCAGCAACTGCAAGCAAAACCAGCTTGGTCTTGACAAGATCACTCTCCAGCACCATCAGACCTACTTCTTAGTAGAGCCTGTTGCAATTGGACAAGGTGTCAGATTTTTAAATTAAAAGAGAGTAGATTTAAGACAGATATATGGAAGGAATTTTTTACAGTGAAGGTAGTGAAACATTGCAACAGATTTCCCAGAGAGGTGGCTGTCCCATCCCTGGAAACATTCAAGGTCAGGTTGGATGGGGCTCCAAGCAACCTGATCTAGCTGAAGATGACCCTGCGCATTCCAGGGGGGATTGGACTAGATGGCCTGAAGTTGTCAGGGGAGGTTTAGGCTCAGTATTAGAAAAAGGTTTTTCACCTAAAGGGCGGTAGGATGCTAGCTCCCCAGGGAAGTGGTCACAGCACCAAGCCTGACAGAGTTCCAGAAGTGTTTGGACAATAGTCTCAGGCACATGGTGCGATTCTTGGGGATGGTGCTCTGCAGAACTGGGAGCTGGACTGGATGATCCTTGTAGGTCCTTTCCAATTCAGCTTATTCCGTGATTTTAAATGTCCCTTCCAACCCAAACTGTTCTAGGATTCTATCATGATTCTACTAAAACAAAGAAGAATCACACCCTTTTTTCTTAATTAGAAGTAAATTTGGCAAGAAAATAGGGTTGTGCCCATTTCTGTGTATACAGTGGGTGCACACCCAGCACATAGATCCCTCAGACTTTCACATTAGGATGTAGTGTGTTCCAGACCAGCACCTAAAACGTACAGAGCATATTCTCAACTGAAACAGTGTGTGCAGAAGCAGAAACAAACATTAATGTGCTGCAGAATCTAGAGTGGAGTCAAAAGAGACAGGAGAGAGAATATAATCAGATCAAGCAGGAACAACTCAATGTAACGCCCATGTACTTGGAGGCCACCAGGAAATCCCTGAGGCAGGTGAGGTAATCACTGTGGCCCTGGCAAGCTGCATGACTTGGAAACAAGGCAGAGTTTTGTGCTCACTTACTGGCAAAATTACTCATTTTTTTACAGGGTCAGAAAAGCAGACTACCATAATCAAATATCTGCCTTAAAAACGTCAGAAGTCCCCCTTTCTATATTATAATTAAGCTGAACTGATCATTGTGAGAACATGCCAAATTAGACCTTTTCTTATTGTTTCCAGAAGAGGCAAAATTAGAATCAAATCTGAACCATACTTATTTTGAATAACTGAAGTTCAGCTGTCAAGTCTTCATAAAATCAGTGTCATTATCCAGGAGTTATCAGGAATTATAATATTACAGATCCAACTGCGGCTGTTCAGACCACATTGCCTGGGAAAGTTTTTTTCAAGTTCAGCTCTCCTTGCTTCTGGAAGCAAAGTTAATTAAATGCCCAGCCCAGATGTAAAGCACTACTGATTTTTCAAAGGAAAATGGGAAAATGCTCAAAAGTTAGAACTGTAAGGGGTGTGTTTAGGGAAAAAAAAAAAGGGTCAGGCCTTAATTCCCACTAAGGTCACAGCTAAGTCCAAATGACAGCTGGCACAAGGCCACTGAGAGTTTCACAATAAACTTCAAATTCCTTCTTTAAGAATCTGAGTCAATGCCCATGGAAGAAAGATCTCTTAGCATTCCGACTCACTTCAGTAACAGTAAAACAATTTTCACCAAGATAATAGATAAGTAATTAACAGCTCATATGACTACAGTGTTCCACAGCAAATGCCATCTGCATTCAAAGAGCTGAAAAACTTGTGGCCACTGTTGAGATCCTGACACCCTGATGAGTTTCCCTAATGTTTCAGCTTCCTAAAAACATACTTAAGCTTGTTTTTAAAGGAAAAGTTTATTAAAAATTATTCTTATGGGGGAAACAGTTTTCTGTAAGTTTTGAGAACATGCATGTTTTAGTCTTTTCATCTTTAAAAATTAAGAAATCACAGTGGCAACTGCATGGTAACAAATAAACCTATGCCATAAGTAAAGAACTAAAAACACCTCTAATACAAAAAGTTGTATTTGTGTACAAAAATAAAGATTTACTAGCCTGACACATGCAGCATGATTTATGAGAAACACTCTAAAATTCTGAACAGGCTGTAGCAAGAGCCACAAATCATGTAATTGTCAAAATATGAGATTTGTCGAAACATTCCCACGTGACTGATCTGCCAAGGAAGTTGCTTCTTCAAACATCTTCAAGATGTAGTTACTTTACAGACTTCTCACATTGCCCCGTGTAAAGGACGAGTATGGCTCGGCGCACTGCAGGGTCACTGCCCCTCAGGTAATCTCCCCCCGCCACGCTGCGTGGGGCAGCGAGGCACCGAGCCGTGCTCCGTGGCCAGCTTGGTGCCACGCCAAGAGATCGGGGACCAAAGCTCCGTGCAGACTGACACGCACACTGACAGCCTCCCCGAGCCGCCCCTGGCCTTTAATCTCCTACTCTAAACCCAAAACTTACTGCTGGGAAAACACCCGAGCTCCAAACACACACCCCGCTCACAATCCTTGTTTTGTACTGAATCCCCTACTGAACCTCACTCATTCTGTTAAAAATAAAGAAGCGCGCAAGTTTAATTAAGAGAATTCGATCTTCGTTAGGAGAGCCGCAGCCGTGCGGAGCGGCCGCGGGGCCGGGCAGGGCACAGACAGCGCTGGGCTGCAGACGGCGCTGCTCCCGCGGCCCCGGCGCCGACAGCCCGCCAGGACACCCCGCCAGGACACCCCGCTTGGCTCTCCCCGGCCGGACAGCAGCGGCCCGCAGCCACGGACAGCGGAGAGCTGGCACACACACTTGGGCCACGTCTCTTCTGTCCTCCTGCTCACTTGCAAGCAGAGTCTGGCAAATCCGGTTTTAGGCCTAGTGGTTCCAAAACTCCTTTTCACTCTTTTCTTTTGCTGGACAGTCTAATAATCCACTCCGCAGGAAACAATTCCTGTGGTTCAAGGAAAATAAACGGTTCTTTATATCATGCTCGGGAGTAATTGTTCTGGATATTAATTCTCACAAATAGCAGACATAGCTAATGTTACTCAATTTCATAAAATTCCTTTATGATTTTATTAAGGAACATTTAAACAAGTCTCCTTTACAGAGTGACTTCAACACCCCTGATCTTTGTTTATAACAGATGTTTTCTAACTGAAGTTACATCCTTGATTGCATCCTTGGATTCAACCTTCACTTTCTCATCTGACCGATGCTTTACACTCTATTATCATGACAACCATAACACCCTTCCTGTGTTCCATCCCTCTAACAGCCTGTCCTTGTATCTAAAAACCCAAATCAGTCCCTTTTTTTTTCCCCACATTAACCTTCGCATTTCTCCCAGACAACTCAATCATCCATTGCTTTCGCATACTCTATTTTGCCCCTGTCCTCAATCATTCCACATCTCTGGATAACTCTATTAATCATAAAATATTTGTATGGTTTTAAGGTATAAATATACTCTGGCTCAATTAAAAAACCTAATTAATAGGGCCATTGCTAAATATCCTTATATTTTTCTTAACTTCCCACATTTTTGTTTCGTGAAATGCATTCCAGTATTTTCCTAATCCCCAAATCATCAAGTGTGCAATCAGAAGTATAATCCTACATATATATCAAACAGTAGGACATAAACACACACATCAAGGAGTCCTTTTGTAGATTTCACTAGATGTGTGATATTTGAAACAGCATCATTGTACAGAAGAACTTTAAGCAAGTGTCCTAAATGTCAAAAGTCCTTTCCACTTCCTACAGGAAAAGGAAATTGGGTCCATTAACACCATCACAGAATGAGCCAGATTGGAAGGGACCACAGTGGGTCATTTGGTCCAACCTTCATATTGGGGTCACCCAAGAGCACACTGCACAGGATTGTGTCCAGATGGCTCTTAAATATCTCCAGTAAGGGAGACTCCACAATCTGTTCCAGTGCTTGGTCACCCGCACAGTAAAGTTCTTCCTCATATTCAGGTGGAAGTTCCTGTGCTTCAGTTTCTGCCCTTTGCCTCTTGTCCTATTGCTTGGCACCACTGAGAAGAGCCTGGTCCATCTCCTTGACACCCATGCTTTAGATACTCATAACACATTGATGAGTTCCTTCTCAGTCATCTCATCTTGAGGCTCAACAGGCCCAGCTCCCTCAGCCTTTCCTTGTAAAATAAATGCTCCAGTCCCTAAATCATCTGTTTTGCCCTCTGTTGGACCTGCTCCAGGAGCTCCATGTCTCTCTTGTACTGGAGAGCCCAGAACTAGACACATCTCAAAACGTTTTGATGAACTGGCAAGAAGGCTCTCTCCAACCAGCACTGATCCAGCCACTCAGGATATCCCCCAGGTCCCGCTCCACTTATTTATTATAATTATCACAGCACTACCCTCACTGCTATTAATCCTTGGTTGTCTGCTTGTAAATTTGCATAGTGGGATCAGCAAATCCACCTCAGTGGGGCCCCTGCAGATTCACAAGGAGAAATGCATATTTACTAACATAAAATGGATATCTACTCCATCACTGCTACAATTTAAAGTTCTAAAATATAAAGACACAGAGATGTCCAGCAAGCTTTAGAATCTACTACACTGAATTACCCTTCATTTTGTGGATAGCTCGAAGAGAACACGAGGGGCTGATGCCACATGTGGCATATCATGTGAGGTTCCATGCCACTCCACTCATACTCCCAGCCAACAACACTTCTTGCACCAGTTGTGATTTCAAGGCACAGCATGTCCATCTCTCTTCCCTCTTCTGCAGCACTGTAATTCTTTTAGATTTTTCTTCAAATCAGTAGACTTTGTTCTGATATTTTTGTGTATAAGACTGAAGATATTTACAAATTTCAGAAACAACTCAAATCAAATAAAGAAAATGCGACTCACAACCAAGTGGATTTGCTCGCTTGTAACATCTGTTCTCCCCTCTTTTATTTACAAAGGTATAAATGTGATAAACAATTAACAAAGAATATAAAGCAAACATCACTAAGCTTCACTTTATATGGCAACCATCTGAAAGAAGGCATTCTCACTGCAACTGTAGGATTAATGCAGATTGAAATCACTAAAGTAATAAAAATACAAGCTTTGCTAAGGAATTTGGCGGTGATCAGCTTCAAGGCTCAAAAGCTGAATAATACTTTGCCAGAGAAGGGTTGTGCCTTACAAGGCTGTCAGAGAATAGTAAAAGTGTAAGGTTAAAAAGGACTGAACAGATCACCTCACTCAGTCCTGTGCAGTTTGGCTAGAAAACACTAGAGATGCTTCTCTAATTTATTCTTGAAAATCCAAATGAAGGAAATGTAAAACACAGTACAAGTGCTTCAGAGTTTGACTACACTTACTTGGCTTTACAGGGAAGGACATTTTTCCTCACTAATCTTCGAACTAAATCTTCTGTAAAATAAACTGATATCTTTGTTGTCCCTTTCCCTAAAGTTGACCTCAGAAATCATGTGTTCACCAGCCTCTGCATAAACACTTTTTACATACTGAGGGCACGTTATCATGTCTCCCTTCAGTCTTCTTAGTTTCAGACTAAACAAACTCAAATTATCACATCCTACCCTTGATCTTCCAAGAAAATTTATCTTCTACTACTTTGTTAGAGATAGCTACAAACCTCTTGTCCACGCAAAGATCAGAAGTTATGCAGCCAGGCAGATTTTCACGGCCATGTGCCCACAGGCATGTCTATGAGAAGGCAGAATTGCAAGCTGCCTCCTTGTCTCCTAAGCACCATGCTGCCCACAGGCAGGGTGAAGAGCTTGTGTGTAGCTCCTGGAGCTCCCTGGGCATGAGCCAACACAGCATGAATGCTGTAAGGTTTGTGGCAGGGCAGGAGTGACAGCTGCTGCTGACATGACAAAAGGCTGGAGCCAGAGAGATGTACAGCCAGAGAGAAACAGGCGTAACCTACAAAGGTACAGTCACAGAGCTCGAAACCTCACTTGAAGATGATGTACACTGAGGGCAGAGAGCACAGGGAGGCTCCCTCTCAGTGAAAGGTCCTTGCTCATGGGTGCTGCCTCCCAGAGCCAGGCAGCAGCAACAACTGATGGCACTGGCTCTTCCCAGCACCAGCTCTAGCTGCAGTTGCAGCAGTTATTAATGGCAATACCCCAGCAAGCTCTGTTATCCTTTCATTCAAATTTTGTGACAGTAATCTGCTAATGAGACTACATGTGGTAGCATGTAAAAAAGCACAGACATATCATTTGCACCACTTCCCCTTGGTCCATCTGCTTTCAAAGATCAGATGTTCCACAGTCTCTCCAGGGAGACAAATTACCCTGCAAGGTCCCTAACTCCTCATTCTTTTCTTCTCCTTGGGAGAGAGGTATTATGCTTATTCTAATTGCGGACTTCTAGAAGTCCCCCCTCTCCTCTGAGTTCTTAAATAGAATGATAAAATGTTACAAATCAGTTAGTTGCTAACTGTTGGATAAATAAAGCTGTGTGACAAGAAAATGTAACTTACCAAATATTCTTCAATCTGCTGTTTCCTCATCTGAATTTCACCCTCAACTTATTAAAACATATTTCGGCATTTTATAGAACAAAGAGATCAGAGTAATTCAGACATTTCTACATTGGTCAAAACTATTCAGCTTTTTCTATTCCTTGGTAATGTATCCATACTTCTTTTTTCTTCATATTCTAACATAATTACAGGGTCTTTCTCCTGTGATCTTCTATGTCACATTAATTCATTCTGGACCTTGTACTTCTCTGATTTTACCCCACCTTGCTTTATTAACTCCTTTATACAAACCTTTAGTCCTGCTACCCTTATTTTCACTCCTTGTACAGCTCCTTTGTATTTCACAAACCTTGAAAGCAGCAGTATTTTCTATACAATGTCTCCTATCTGTTCTGCCTGTCTGTAGCCTGCTTTTGTGCCTCTTAGACAAACACCTTCAATAACTGCCAGATCTCCTGCATTTCTGCCTCTCCTGTATTACTCCCCCAGGAGACCCTACCTATTGCTTTCTCCAGTTCATTATCTTGCTTTTACTTCTCACTTCTCTCTTCACTTTGAAAAGTGAGCCTGGGATTTACAACCACTTGCTTCCAAATTACCTCTCTTTTTTAAATTCTGAAGCAGTCCCTCCCAGCCAGTCCAGACCTATCTAACTAGGCAGCTTTGATAGTGACTTTCTGAATCTGGCAGGCTGAAGGTCTCTCTGGCTGGCATTTCACTCACAAAACTTGTCCACACCAGAGGCAGCCACGGCAACTCCTGCAGCAGGCAGGGAACAGAACAGCAAGTGTGGTTTGCACACCTGCTTGGGGATGAGCTGTGCTGCAGAAATGCCTGTCTTACATAGGCTACTGAGGGTTCCTTTGTAGGTTTTCAAATGCAGAATTCCACATTGTTCCTCCTGTCAGTTATGAGGATAAATGATTTTCCCCATCGCTACACAGTTCTGTCTTTCCAATGCTAACTTAGTGACCAAAAATCCACCATCAACTTCCTTGATCCAGCTCAATGTCTCCAATCAACAGCAGCCATAATGCCTGGGTTTTTCCTGTTTTATCTTTGGCCAGAAATGTGCCACAGTGTTTCAGGGCACCCAGTTCTCATAACCCTTTGTGTTTCCAACTTGGCCTCACCATTCCTGGCCTGTACTACATGCCAGGAATACAATGTAACTTACCAGGGAAGAATTGTTTAAAGTACTCAAATGTAACGCTAAAACTCAGCTCAAAACTAACCCTCACCAAAGGCAATACACTCCAAACATGTCTGAAGCAGGTAAAAAATACTGATACTGTTGGCTGATAAAATATTATTCCAATTAAAATCAAGGTAGAGGAGCATTGTGAACACTATCTGATTACCTTTGAATGTCCTTGTTCAAAGCATCATAAATGCCCTTAACAGACAACCAATTCCTTACAGGAAAAACATGTTTCTTCTGATGCCTGCTTAGGTCCTCATGCAGTCACACATCTACACTACCTCAGGGCAAGCTTTGCTTTCCAGAGCATATGAAATATTGCTGTAGAACAGAATACTTAGGTAATGTTTATGGTTAAATGTTTGAAGTTGCTCACTGTCTGGAGTCCACATACTGGGGCAAAAACTGCTCCCACTGGAGCCAATGGCACAGTTACATTAGTCCAAAGGGAGCTAGATCAAGCCCTAGTACTTCTAAACTGATATATAAATTATTATTAGATACAGACACTTCAAAAGTATATAGATAAAAAATAAGCCCATGCATAATTTAACAATTAATTAAAAAGTCAACACTTAATTGCAAATGCTAAAATTTGATCTCTTGAAATCTCCAAGGAATAAATAACATTAAATAAAACCTATGCTGAGAGCTAATTGCAAACAATGGACTGAAGAAAAAGAGAATTAATTAATACATTAATATATTAAGTCTCTAATAGGAAGCATATTGATTCTAGTGGTTCTAATTCATCATGCAGTCATTGCATGGCAGACTTAGCTCTCCTTATACTCATTCTTTCACATAAGAGCACCTATATAAACCAATTTCTGAAAAGACACAACACACATAAAAGCATATAGGTTCAATAGGGTTGCATGTCATAAAAATATCTATATGCTCAAGCTATCCTGTATTTCATGCATATTTAATTTACTGGTTTCAGTTATTCTCTTTCCTGTTCCCAGTTAGTCATGAAGTCTGAATGCATTAAAGAGAATCAAATAAAATCTGTGACACAGTTTTATTGACTTGAATTTGTTTATTTATTTGCTTACTGGCAGAGAGATTCTCGTGATGCCATTCACCATTAGCCTTTAAAACTTTACACAATTTCCTCCTCTTTTGCAGATTTAACTTGTGGCATTTGTCACTATTTTCCTCACTGTTCCCTGGTTACTTTACTCTCTCATCTAAACTTTGATTAAACATCAAAAAAGTCCCCAGATTGCTTGCTGAGCTGTTTGCAAACAGCTACAGATTATACTAAACAGTGTGGTTTACCACCAAGTGAAGAATTTTTGAAAAAAATTTGTACACAATGACTAAACTGCAACAGTGAATATTTACAGGGAAAATACCAAAAAACTCCTTTCCATCAGTAATTTATTATGTTCTTCAAGAGTTATTTTTATTTATTTTTTTAGAAGGAATATGTCTCAAAGAAAAAGCACTGCCGGACCTTTTAGAATTAGTCCTGAAAATACAACAGCAAAAAATTTTAGGAGAGAAACTGAAATATTCTTCTGTCTACCCGTAAGACAGTAGGCACAGTTAAACAATTTGATTCCAAAATAGTGGAGGAAATACTGATACTTTAGCTGCACTTAATGCCTAAACCAAGCTGGGGATCACACTGAAGTGGAATTTTATGGAAGTTGCACCCAGCACAGTTTGCAGCAGCTGTCAAAATAAACTGGGAGGAATGTATACCAAGCTCATTCAGATGCACCAGCACAGCAAGGAATCAGTCTTATTTTATTTAACGGGGGGGAGGGCGAAAAAAGCTTTTTCTGAGTGTGTTTCAAAATCAAAAGGTGTTAAATTGAGAATTTTTTAAAAAGCTACTGCCATTAGACTAACACTAGGTGCCTCATCCTTTAATACCAATGTAGAGCTACAAAGTACTCATTTCTAAAAGCAGAGGTGGGGAATTTTAATTCCATGGCTAAAAAAGATACTGAGAGTAACGCTATCTAAAATGATAACCACTAGGGCCAGTAAAGTGCCAGCTTTCAGCAAGGAATGACTGTGCTCTATCAGGAATAGTCAATCCTGCTGCCATTAAGGTCATACCTGAACATTTCACAAAGCAATCGACCTAAGAGGCCATTTGCAAACCGTGTGCTGCCTGAAGGACACACAGGAATCAATAACTTCGGGTTTCTATTCTGAATTATTCATTCGGTCTTTGCACAACAAAAAGCTGCTCTCTCTCTTGCTAATGCACTACCACTGCAACACAGTACATGACTTTGAGCACTGGGCTTTAAAACAACAGTTTCCAAGAGCATTTTGTCCTTCTACTTACAAAAGCCTTCTGGTTAATAACACCTTTTAAAGTGACTTTTGGAGCAACTAATGACTGTGAAGGGATGCTGCCCATTGCTCCCATTGGCAGCTTGTTTCTCCCAATGTATGCTCAGCCAAGGGTCCCAAAACCCAGCTCACACTGTGGATGGCACCAGGTGGCTGGGCTCCCTGTCAGTGCCATGGACGGGAGAGCTGTCCCTCTCCAGGGAGCTGCCCAGGCATCCAGAGTGTTGCTAGAAGGTCAATTAAGAGGCTCTCTACAACTTTTTCTTCCATGAAAAGGAAGAAACATTTTGCCTTGAGTGGGAGATACCGGGGTGTCCACTATATCACTAGCCAGTCTCTGCTTGCCTTGCCTTTAGTTCTATTTTCTGTACATTGTAAGTTCTAATAAAGAAACAAAGTATTTCAAAATAGCCCATTTAATCTCTCAGGACTAAGACCTGGCACTACAAAAATATTTTTTAATTGATTTGAAAAAGAAAATCAATAACAAAGAAGAATTTATCTGCTTTTATTCCGTTTTCATTAACAGCTGCTTTTATTATCTGACTTTTATCTCATCCTCCACCTGTGTTTTACACTTGCCTCATTATTTCTTTAAGTTTCAGGCTTTTGAATTCAAAGGATGTCAGGAAGAATTTCTGGGCCATCATGGAGGCTAGATTTCTCCTTGGGCACTTTAGGACCATGAGAACACTACACCAGAATAAAACTTGCAGCCACAAATTTACCCGTTCTTGTCACATCAAGGGTTACTTACTGCTCTAGCAAGATTTAACACCCTATTTTTACAGCAGCAGAGTGAAACACTTGCTGGAAGCAGAGGCTGCTTTATAGAAGAGAGGCCATCTCTACCCCACCACCACACTACATTGGCATGTGAGTTCTCCCTGGAAACTCAGACCACAGCAGCAGGCGAGTCTAAAGTCCAAAATCTCACCTCTCCAGTCTGTATGTCAACAAGACATAAAAGATAACATTTAAACTGGAGCCACACCATCAGACAGCAAACAGTAGCCTTAGCAAGCCTAAAGCTCCAATCAGTCCTCAGAAAGTCTGTTATCAATTCCAAAAAAATAATTCAGCATTAAAAAAATTTAGTGACAGTCCACTTGACCTTAAACTGTGGAATTCAAAGATAAGTTAAACAGCTGATTTTTGCAAATAACACATTATGTACCTGTCAAAAACTAGGTATCTCAAGAACATGAGCAGGAAATATTTCTGCAATGACTATGTTTCCATTTTAGCAAAGCACACAACATGCTTTACCACTCAACCAAACTGACAAGGGACTAACACTGAATTTTAAATATTATGCACTTACACGCTTTGAATCTAATGCAACTAGAGATGGGCAACAGACAGCAGAAGGGTAAATATTTATGGTCATCTTGTTGTTCATGGTTACTCAGTAAATCCCATAAATATAGAACCTAATTAGAAGAGTGACAGTAGGCTTTCCATGCCATTCCCCAACAAAAGATGGGAACTCATAAAAGCATCGTTGCTGCTGACTTAGAATAAAACCTCTTGGATATACTGGTATAAAAGCATGAAAATTCAGGACTTTCTCAAGGATTGCAGGAAAATAGGAGTTTAATTAGAATGAGTAAGGAAAGCACTAAATAAGAAAGGAAAATGTGAAAAGAGATGAGAAAAGAAAAAGAGAAAAAAGCAAAAAAGAATCAGGGGACAAAGAAAAGAAACAGGAAGAGGAAAGCAAAGAACACAAATAGGAGAGAAAAAAGATGAAATTAAAATGTGACCCATCCCCATGCCCACAGTAGGGTCAAGTCCACATACGTGGTCTGGCCTTTCCCAAGATCTCTCATAATTTTCATTATCATCTTTTCTGCTTTTTGTTGAATTCTACACATGACAGACAAAGCACACTGACTTCCTTCTACAGTCAGTGGAGCAAAAGCATTTCTAGGATACAATTCATCTTCCTCTTAGGTAGATGTCATAGTGGAGGGATATTTAAAAGGGCCTGTTCTCTCAGCTATCTACTAGAGAAATCTGGGTAACCAGCTCAAATAAACCTATTGCAATGCCTGAAATGAGACAATATGAGTTGCATATGATTTGTATTAAATATGAAGTAGCTGAAACTGAAGGCTCAAGTTAGTGCATTGACTAGGAGAGGTCCACTGTCTCTGCTGGAAATGCTCTCATTTACTGTGTTAATTTTTTCTACATTCCCTCCATGATATAGTGTTTTCTAAATATGCCCTTACATCTTAAGATAGAGAACATTTGAAATATTGATTTTAATTTCTGTACAAGTCACTGTTCTAGAAACAATGTCTAAGAACAGAAATCTGACAACTGTATCACCACCTGCTTTCAAACTATTTCCAGAAGATAAAGTTGAGTTGCTACATAAATTCCAAGTTAATGGAAGAGTTATAGTTGAACTACATTTGTGTGAGCTAGCAACCCTTAAATTGAATTCTTAAGTGAGCAATCTGAGATGAAGATCAAGGCCAGCAACACACAGAGTCAACACACCCCATCTGTCTCTTCTATCTGTATCTATTCCTCTGCCATCACCCAACCCAGAATATTTGAAAATGAAGGCCTAAGGCCACTGACCTCGGCGAGCAATGCAAAAGGATTTAGCGTGAACTCTTTACCCTCCTTTCTTCATGGGTTTAGAGTCTAAATCTTTTCTAAGCTACTCCCAAGAGGTTGACAGCATGGCAATGATGACTGTGCATGTTTTAGAAATGTGTAAAATGAATTTTTATAGAAATATCATTTTCAGTACGCTGCTGTTTTGTAAAATAAGGCACTATTTTTAACCCATATTACAGGATTGCTCTTCAAAAAGCTTCAGATAGGCTTTTCCACATCCCACAGAAAACTAAAGCAGCATTTTTAAAATGCTTCTTTAACACACAAAAACGTGAGTAGCCCCTATAAACATGACAACAATTATCCTCAATTAGATGAAGAAATGCCTGATGGTTAATTTGGATATTGCATTTTACTGCCAGAGTACTGGCAACCTTCCTGGATGTTTTTTTTTGTTTAAATCTAATTTCTCTGAAATATTCTACAATGGATACATTTCTTATATTATAAACATGAGGCAAAACTCAGAAAAGGAGGGCTGCAGAACTGCCTTTTGTCTTTTCTCATTAGCAAGTAAAAGACTTCAACAGGGACATGGGGCCACTTGGATGTTTCAGGAATACAAGGAGGAGGCTTCTGCACAGAAGGGGTCCCTGGAGCAGCTGTTTCTAGATACAGAATGTTTCCCTTGGGTCTAACATATTCACAAAGGAAAACCTATTCGTTTGAGCAGTTCTGTCACTCCAGACTCACCCTGCCCACAGAAAGGCTGTATGCTGCACAGAGGCTGATGGCAGGACCACTCCTGATGGCTCAGTCATGCTAAGAAGGACCAAAAGATCCCTCTGCAAGAGAGGTCTCTTGCAAAAGACAAAATTGAGTCCAACTTCAGTTCTGAGCCTGGTTAGTTTCCCATATCACATCATTTCCAAGAGCAACATACATTTCGAAATTTTAAAAGATGTGAAACAAAAAAGGTAGTTTTAAATATCCACATCCCTGTAGAAATTCTCTTTTGTTTCAATGTCCAGTATTTCTCAAATAGCCACAAGAGCAGCCACAAGAAAGACAGAAATAATGAAGCTGTTCCCTAAAAGACTGCATTTTTCTCTAAACATGAATACAAGGAGATCTTTCCAACAGTATTTGAATACAGCTCTTATTAATTAAATCTCAACTCTGACAGTTTGCAGATACATTTTTATTTAATGTGACTCTTACATGAATTCAACCTCGGAGTGGGGGGGATATCAAAGGAAGTTATGTCAAGTAATTATACAATCTGTTTCTCCAGAGAAATGTCTAGGCAAGACAGCTCGCACTGAAATAGCAGATTAAATTTAGAACTGAAGGGCCATTCAGTGAAGGTGAACTCACAGCTTTTAGTTCTCTGTCAACTAAAATCTGTACATGTTGTTAAAAAAATATGCTCTGTCCCTGAAGCAAAGTTCACTGCTATTCAAAAGAAAGATATTGAAAAGTGACTTTTGCCCCTGGAAAACCTCTATTTCTAATCCATGAGCAGCATATTGATGCCACAGGATGATCTAGTGATCTCTCTCCCAAGGTCATTCCCCTCTCCTCAGTGTGGTACTTCAAATACTTTTTTTCTTCATTTGCCTTAGCTGTGGTACTACAGCCGTGACACACTAATTCCAGAAATGAGCCAAGCCTTATAGAAAGAAATGAACTTTGACTCATTTTAATTTCAAATTCAACTACTCCATTAGATCACCTTGGGCAGCATTTCAATTCCCCCATGACTCCTCAAAGACAAAGCACATGCATAAACCTCACAATTTAATGTCTTCCTTTTATGTAACACAGCTGAATCCTGAAGTCAAACATGTAGTAAAAGACACAATCACTGCTGTAGCAATCAGCCATCCAGACATGACAGAAATAACAACTGACCTTCATGAGGTGCTGATTTATCCATTTTGTGAATGTCTTCTTTTGTACTTTGTCACGCTCATCTAGAGGTAAAAAGGAAAAACAAATGTTTTAACAGGTCTACAAATGATGCAGAAGATTTTCTTATGAAGCTCTTTATGAAATTAGTTTTCTAATAAATTTTAAAAACAGAATAGCCTGCAAATGCTCCAAAACATCTAATCAAAATAATAGCACAGAAATTTTTTTTTCAGTACATCAGAGCATGATATGAAAAAGTTTCTTGATGCTCGAGGTGAGTTCCTGCAGGGCAACAGCCCCTCAGGTATTACAGTAGCCAACTAACAAAAATCTAACTGCCTAGAAGAAGTCAATTGGCACTCAAAACATACTGAAAAGGTCATGGCAAACTTTTAAGAACTATAAATGCTACTCATAGTCTATATAATCAAATTATTACTAATGTATTAGGTAATAGATAATTTGTTGCGATATGAAAGCTAACTTTTTCAATCGTTATGCTTTTCAACTGGAATAGCACCCTTGTTCAAACACACAAGGGCTAGTTACAGCTTCAGCCAGAGAAAGAGCTCTTAACCCTCTACAAAATAAACAGGGATGTCCACTAACCCATATGGGACCCAGCCACTGCCAGCAGTTTGCTCCCTGGCATGGCAGTTAGCATCAATGATTGCCCCCAAAACTCTGTGGAGAAACAATAAAAGCAGTAGACTCAGGGTAAGAAAGCATCCCACTTATGAGTAGGGAGCACCTGCATGTGTTCTGCCAAGCCACACTGGAGAAAATCTAACCACCACCCCAGCACAAGAGCCACTCGAGCAGGGCCACAGCCAGTACTGCTACAGAGCCTGGTCACCATCCCAGAGCTCCCCAGAGCAGGAGTCACAGTGCATTAGGACTGGGAGCCCCTGTGCAAGTCTAAAATAGCAAGAGCCCTTCAGTCCTGTATGACACAACTGCAGCTGCTTCATTGACTCAGGCTATTTGCAGTGTAGCTGAGAGTGAGCAATGAGCTCAGGTAGCAAAACAAGATCACTATGTACCCACTACCATCACCAAAAGACTGAACCAGGTCCTGTATTTTACATTAAAAAATATGGTTTTCAGGTTGGTCAAATATAACAATTAATAAATTAATATAAATTCACAGAAGGTCTTTAAGGACTTTCAAGTCCCTGGTATAATACTGAAGTCTTTCAAAACAGCAAGACATTATACAAGAGTCCATCCTTGGCCAAACTGAGCACCACATGGAGTTCCTAACAGTAGTGAGAAATGAGTATTGGAAAAGAGAAGCAAAAGCAAAACAAGTAAAAGCCTGTGAAGCCTTTGCACGTAAGAGTCACACTCTTACGTGACTCACAGACTTTCTACATGCTCATCGTATCTTTACATTTATTAGTCATACATATATCTTTTCTGTTATTTTTTCCAATCCTTTCTAACACACCTGTAACTTTTATAGCCACAGCTCACTGTGGCAATGAAATCTCCAGCCTGTATGTGAAGTGTACTTGTATGTTCGGCTCTGTACAGAAGAGTTGCTGTTTCCTAAATGCTTTTTCCATACCCTTCAAGATATTCTAAGCTTCTGGAATATGCTTTTTTCCCCCACTTTGCAGCTCTACAGTCTCTTATTCTACTTGAAGACCCAAATAAAGAGGAGAAAGAGAAACTAGAGAGCAAAGCTGTACTACTGGAAAAAAAAAAATCTAGCAGATTAAGAAAATCTTTTGCTATACATATATTTCTCCATAGCCTTCATCTAGCAAGGCATCATCTCTGACATAAGTTATTTATCATAATAAGGTGGAAGCTTTGATTCAGAAAATGTAGAGAATAGAAAATCTCAGAAAAAAAACAATTCCAGAAACACTTTCACTTTTAACTGTTTCATTATGAGCAGATGTATTAAAAAGAACACAAAGTTTCTCAACTGCAGAATTTCACAATGTGTACAAAGTGTCTTTTTTACTAAGATAACCGGTCTAGTTTTGACCAAGTTACACAGAGGTTTACATTTTGGGAAATGTTACTTTGATGACAGTTAAAAAAACCAAAAAGGTTGAAAAATCCACTTTCGTGCATGTTGTTAGAACACAAAGTCACTATTCATTTCAACTCTATTTTCAATTAAAATGCTAACATATGTAAAAGAATTGATGCTTACTACCCTTGTTCCTTTATATCTACATATATACTACACAAATACTCAGAAAAATTCTGTAACTGACAGACCCAAATGCATAAGGAGGAGGAAAGCTGACACCTGTCATGTTGTGAAAAACACCAGTATTAAAGGGGGAAAAAGGTCACCAAAACACCACAACTGTGATTTTAAATCAAAACCCAAATGCTCCCAGAAAAGCAAATGCCTACTAATAGAAAAAATACAGTGCCACAGCATTCAGTGTGCTCGAGCTCAGAGCAGAACACACCAAATGAAACTCCCCAGATGAAGCAGAAAACAGACCACATAAACACCAGCTAAGGAAGGAAACCCACAGCAAGCCCCTTGAGAGAAGCTTCCCCGCAGAGGGCTCTGCCCTGTCCCGCAGGCAGCCCTGCCGGCCCGGCTCCGGGCTGCATTACTGACCCATGCAGCACATGACTCCCACCAGCTCTGCACTCTGCTCCTGTTTATCTTCACCACACTCTCTCATTCTGCCCTTCAAAACTTCAGAGCTCCTTTTCTTTTCAGGGAAAGGAGAGCCAAGGAGTGACCAGGGCTTCTCCTGGCTGACACAGAGTAGCAACACCCCTTTTTTAAAAAAACAGGAGCAAACAGCCCATGTGCTGTCCGAGCAATCAGAACTGTGAGCCCTCTGGCTTTAACTCACAACAAGAAATAAATCACAAATCCGTGTTTGAGGGGGTTTTCTAACTTTCAGGTGCACTAGTAGCCATTTGATTACAAATGTTGAGCTTTCCAAATGAGGAAGTCTGTTTTTTCCCTCTATCAGCAGCAAGCAGCAAGGAAAGAGTCACCCTGAACCCAGCAGCCAGATACTCATTAAGCCAAGGTAATTTAAGAATGCAGGTCAAGCAGGAGTTGCAGAAAGAAAGCACATATTGCTAGATAATCTGATCTATAGATTATCACAATAAACCCTCTGTGGTTAATTAATCAATGTAAGCTTGTCTGCTTTTACCTGAAGACATTATATATATATATCTGATATATATCAGATTATTCTATATGTCTGATATATCAAACTCAAAGTCTTTTACGCTTTATGTGCCTGGAAAGTAGCTCAGTAAAATGTCACCAGTCTGAATAACCTGACAGCCCACTTTATGAACCTACACTATAACACGGAGGCATCTGAAGAGGTTTCCGATTAGAATATTTGGACTTAAAACCAGTTGCTGCAAGTAAGGTCTCCTTCTTTGAGTTGTCATTCCTCATTCCAAGCACAAACTCAGAAGCCAGATCCTTCTAACACCAACGCTCCCTTCCACAAACCACTAAAAATGTCATGGCTCACAGTGTCTGGAAATCAGAAGAGTTTATCTGGAAGTCAAGTTCACTAACAGGATTACACCAAAGGGAACATATGGCATTGATGCTTTTTCAATGCTCTCCTGGGGAGAATCACAGACCTGCTTAGGTTGGAGAAGACCTTTAACAACAGTTGACAAACAACTGCCAAGTCCACCACTTAACCATGCCCCTAACTGCCACATCTATAACTCTTTTAAATACCTCCAGGGATGATGATTCAGTTATGTTACTGGGCAGCCTGGTCCAATATTTGTCAATCTTTCTGTGAAGAAATTCCTCCTAATGTCCAACCTCAACCTGCCCTGGTACAACTTGAGGCCATTTCTTCTTGTCCTGTCACTTGTTGCTTCAGAGAAGGGACTAACCCCACCTTGCTACAGCTTCTTTTCAGGCAGTTGTAGAGAACAGTAAGATCCCCTCTGAGCCTCCTTTTCTCCAGGCTAAACACCCCCAGCTCCCTCAGATGCTCCTCACAGGACTTGTGCTTCAGACCTTTGACCAGCTCCACTGCCCTTCCCTGGACTTGCTCCAGCCCCTCAAGGACTTTTTTACAGTGAGAAGCCCAGAACTACTACACAGGTGTGGTCTCACCAGTGTAGAGCTCAGAGGGACAATCATTGCCCTGGTCCTGCTGGCCACACTATTGCTGATACAAGCCAAGATGTATGAGCCTTCTTGGCCCCACACTGTCTCATGTTCAGCCACTCTGGATCAGCACTCCCCAGTCCTTTTCCACCAGGCAGCTTTCCAGCCACTCTGCCCCCAGCCTGTAGCACTGCATGGGGTTGTTGGGGCTCACATGCAGAAGCCACTGAGTGCTCCTCTCTACCTCAAGACAAACTTGAAATCTTCTCTGAGCAACCACACCAGATGCCACCAGCTTGAATGAGCAGAACAATGTGCCTGTCTCCACACTGACCTAAGGAAATGCAAAATGAGTACAGGAATACAAATTTCTTATTCTCCAGAGGCGCTGCCAATTTCTACGCTGCTTTCTTCATTCTAATGGTGATAATATCAAAGTCTGGAGTTCCAACACCTAGTGACAGACTTAGAAAAAGAAATCTCCTTTTCTTAGGCAGCTTTTGGCATTGCTAAGTTATGTTTGCTTCTCTGCTGATATTGGTTGGCATACATGAATGGCCAGATAGTCAAGAGGTTTTTCTACATTTGCCCAGGTACTTGCAAAAGCACCCAGGGCTTTTGCAAATAAATCACCACCTAATATAGGTGGTTTTCCTATAAGAAAACTCATGTCACACTCATATATCTCACTTATATTTATACTCATATACAAATGCACTAGTCTTTCTATAAATATTGTTGCTATTTCTAATATGTACTGTATTGTTTAGCACTTTTTTAGAAAACTAATGTCTATAGCATAGAAGAAATGTTGCTCATATAAGAAACAGTTATTCAATAATGTAATTGATGTTGCTGAAAATGGAGCACCAATTCATTCATCATTTTTCAAGCTCTGAACACAAAATTCATTTCAGGATAGGTTTTTCTCTGGTATTGCTGACATTCCTTCTGTAAGCTAGACCCTGGTATCTCAAACATCACAATCAGAAAATAGAGCATAATTAATGTATGGTCTCTTGGGAAAGCATTTGTTTTAGGGCATTACCCAGAATCACAAAATATGTAAGAAATAGGGAAAAAATCCAATTCTCCACTCTATGCTAAAACAGCTTATCTGGGAGGTTCCTGCTCATCCAAACTTGATCTTAACTTCTCACAGGCCTTTCATGTCTATACTCATTCTTGCTCATTAATTAGGAACTGGGGAACATTCAACAAACCTGTCACCATCTGAAACAGTCCCCAGGAAGGTAAAATCTCAGTTCAAACAAGGCTAGTTTGAAAAGTTAAAACTACAGGTTTTTCCAAAGGGAAGGGTTGAATAACCTTACTAACAGGTAATCATCTCTCATATAATTAGTGAGTATTCTTAATTATAGCCTTACTTAGATCAATTTAGGAGCAAATAAAATAAAACTCCATTATGAAAGTGTATGAGAACTGACCAATGCTATGAACTGTCTGCTATTGTGTCAAACTTCCATTAAGACACATAGCATGTAAAATCTTACATACTTCAGCAATGCCCTTCCCATAATAAAAAATAAGTATATCCTTCTACAGTAAAAATATCAAGCTATGGTAAGGTACTGTAGGAATTCTAAAAAATACTAAAAAAAAAAATAGACTTAGGGGCTTGGTGTTTTTGTATATTCAACCCCAGTACAGTAGTCAAGATAAACGAGTCTACAAGGGTGATAGTTGCAGGAGCAAACCCAAACCTCTGAAATACCTAACCACTTAAAGTGAGAGAACTAGAATTGCAATGTACACTTAGTATTTGCCATGAAAATTTAGGTTGTTGGCTAAAGGATCTCTAAGTTCTTGTTATCTTCACCTTCAAAACTCCTAGGTAAATATGACAGTTTTCTCATGGTAACATCACGTGAGGATCCAGCTTCTTCTTAGGTATTTGTTTCCTCTAACAGAATATCTTGCTACAGATAGTGCTTTATGTTTTATATTTCAAAAGAATACTCCATGCATTTTAATGTATAATGGTGCTATTTTTAAATTAGCTGTTGAGTAGGAGACATGTATCGAGCTTAATAGCAACATTGGGATGAAAAGTCACATATACAGCTGGTCTGATTACAAAGATGAATCAGAATAAGAAGTTTTGCCCACTTATTCTGAAATCTGATCCCCCTTCATGCTCTTTTTTTATTAAAATTAACGATATATTTTATTAAATGAACTATATGCACTAAGAGCTGAGGATGAACTAGAAATTATACGGTTTTCTTGGAATTTCAGTCAAATAAGACCGAACTCACACTCATTGTGAAGTTAACAGCTAAATTTCACTAAGTAAAGCCCCCATTACCTTCTATGTCATTAAGGTTCAGCCTTCATTAAATAAAAAATAATGTTTAGAATCTCTGACATTTTTTCAAACAGAATATTTTTATTTCTCTTTTACAAAATCATATTGGAAATTTTACTTGCCATGTTATTTCTGTGAGTATGCATTCAGCTATAAAAATGCAAATGTTTTCAGAAAAAATGCTCTTTAAAGAAATAAGCAATGTAAGTTTTAGGCTGAATGTGAACTAAATTTGACAACAGATATAAATGCATCAAAGACTGGCAAGTCTCACAAAAGTTGGCGGAAAACACATCATAAAAACTACAAAAACTGAAAATAAACTGGGAAACTTCAGCATTTTTTTTTTGCATTACATTCTGTCATCACTTAAGTGGGCTTCCCAATGAAGTTGTCTTGAATGCAACAGCTGCAAACATAATCCAAAGATATTGTCTTTTCATCCGTGCTTTACTTGTTGCCTGTTTGTTCACCCAACTCCAGTGACCCATTTCCCCAGCTTCCCAGCCTTCCAAGCGAAGGAGTGAAACAAGAGTGCAGATTAATTCATGGAGAGAAGACTTAAGATTTTACAGAAGTTTAAGTGTTGTGATCTGGAACAATACTTGTCTTTGAAACTCTGCAATTCTTCGCCATTAAGTATCAGGATAATCTGTTTGACTAATATGTCTCTCCATTAAAGTCCGAAATTAATTGCTTTGATATGTTAATAGTATACTTGCAACGAAATCAAAAGATCTATGAAATAAAAGAAGTCCTTAGTCACATGTAAACTGTTCTATTTGCTCTTGGAAAAGGTTTTGCAAAATACAGTGCTCTTTCTGAAAGATATGTTGCTACCTTGCTGTGAAATCAAATCCAACATTTAGACTCTCATGCCCACAACAATCCCTTAAATGCTTAGATGGGCTTATCACATTCTCATATACAGACTCAACAATAAAATCATACCATTAGCTGCACCATCCCCTCCAGCTGCACACACACCGTTTCCTGGTTTTTTCTTACACAAAAGACACAATTCCATAAACAAACAATTAAGTGCAGTTCCCTGAGTCTGTGTGAGATACTGATCTAGCAGAAGGAACTCCAAGAGTCAGCCAGGAGGAGAAGACTTCTCTGGAGTCCCGGGAGTTCAAGCTGCCCACGTGGCTTGGGTACACTTGTTTCCTGGACACAGGAAGACCTCAGAGACCTGCTGACAGACTCTGGACATCCTTTAACAATCTATTTTGAGTAACTGTAGTAAACCAGTTGTACCTGGGACCATGAATTCACACTCCAGGCCACAGACAGATTCTACAGCTTATGAACAACTGCTATGGCTAAACCCTTCCCTGTTCCCAAAGTAGTTGCTTCCCAAGTGTATCAGATCGTGCACGACAGCCTGAATGTCAGACAGGTTTGATTAACATCAATATTCATACTCCAGACTGACATAACTGATATCAAGAGATATTTGCTGAAACAAAAAGTCTGAAGGTACAACACAGAATAGTGCTTTATAGTCTGCTACAAACAAAATAAGACTTTTTGATATTTTTGGAGGTCAGAGTTTAATCCTAAGTGCAGATGAATCATCTGAATACCATCACTGAACTTCCATTGATTTGGACAGACCACCTCCAAAATCAAAATCAAGACCACATGCAGACAAAATCACACAAAAAATCTGAACTCTAAGAATAATTACCTCACCATTTAAGCTTGCGATATTCTGTAATACCCCTCATCCCTACAAATGCAGATGAACATGAAACCACAATAGGCAGCAAATAAATGCTTTTGATCCTAAAAACATTCAACAATTTGCTAATTGCACACCCATCTGGCTCCACAGGAAACTGCACTCAAATTTTCACTTGAACCATTTTCTGCCACTACTTTGCATCTCTGCTTGAAGCAGGATAAAGAATTCAGCTGTCCTACACCTGAAATACCACATTAAAACTGCAGGCCTGCCTGGCTTTACATATTGCAGAAGGCAATATGTAAAACTTAAACTGCTGGAACAAGAGCTATACTTCTGGTATGTTTTGCAGGAATGTAAATTAAGAATTTCCACAACTGTATCGAGGAAATACTGCTATATCTCAGTGTGTGCACAGACATCAAAACCAAGAGGAACCCCAAGGGATGACTTCAAAATTCATACAATCTCAGTCAGCCCTTTGGCATGGTTAAGTAGCTACTTCAAAACTAATCAGAAGACAGACATGAAATTAAGTTCAAAAAGCATTTCCTCTAGTGTCCTCCAATCCCAGCAATGAGTGTTCTAAAAGATTTAGAATCATAAATGAAACAAGGGTCCCAGCTGGTCAAAGTTGTAGCTGAAGAATTAGACAAGAAATCAACAAGAGATACAAGCAGATCACAGGAGATACACCAGGAGATAATGAATCAATAGTGGTTACCTGTAAGTCTGTTCCACTTAGGAAGGAAAAAAAGAACTCAATAGGGCATCCAACTTTCTTGTTTAGGTATTTAAAAAACATCATTAACCAATTCGATTAACTGAAGTAACATAAGAAAACATTCTTGTCCTCTGGAGCCCTGCAGGGCTCCATGCCCAGTTCTTTTGTGCCCAGAGAGTCACTCCTGGGTAAAGACTGCATTAGCACAATATCCTGTGAACAAAACTCCCAGAGCTCAGTGACCTTCTACAGTATTTTTTTTTGTGCAGACCTCTCCCTTAAGCCCTATAGCAGGACACATGTTTAACTATTAAAGAGCCCAACAAAGTAAAACTGCACAGATAGCAACTAGCAGTACTGGAAAACTACCATGAAAATAATCTGATCAAATAATCTGTTTTAAATTCGATTCAGTTTTCAGTATTATTTGACTACCCAAATGAAAGAGAAGGCCCATGTGAAAATGTCACAACCACCTACCAAGACACATGCAGCCTGTATGTAGTCCAACAAAAAGCTAAGTAGGCAATACCTTGTGTACTGCAAAATTTATTGTAGCATCCCTTGACTTGTGGCTGTATTGCCCCATGTTAAATTACCTCTCCAACCAGAATTTAAACTAATATTAATAAAAAAAATTTTGTGTGCTTGATGTAAGGACTTTAACATCACAATTGCCTGCCTCAAGAACTCTTTAGGCCATACAAAGATTTGGCTAAGAGATAAGCACAGAATGGAGTGAAAACTCCATACCTGGTGCAAGGAGGTCTGGCTAGGACATCCTGGGTAATGCATCCAGAAAAAAATTCCCACTGTGGAAAACCGTGTGAAGAAGAAACTGCTCATATGCCTATTATCCATGTCCCAAGTGATAGGACAGATGGCAGCTGTGACCACCAAACACCACTGAAGCCCCCCCACAATATTCCTCTGTGGATACCTGAAACTTGGACTGTAAGTTAAGCCATAGTGAGAGGAATTTGAGGTAAGACAGGTGGTATTATTGTCAAGTGTTATCTCAGGCCTAGGGAGAGGTAAACAAAGCTGGGGAGAAGAATGTATCACTGATAATGGCAGAATTCACCACCACAAGGAAAGCCAACTCAGCAACAGTGCTGAAGTGAGCTCAGACTGGGAAAAGGTAATTCCAGCAGTGGGAAACCGCCAACTCGCAATTCGCAACCCAGCAACTCAAACAAAGAGAAAGACTGAGCAAGAAACTAATTAACATTAGCCAATAGAATAAGAGAAATGTATGGCCAATGAGCATTAGCTCTTTTGTTTTCTAAAATGTATAAATAATGAAAAGTTTTGAATGACCTTGGGACCCCCAACAGCAGGAAGCCCATGGTGAAGAAGGATCAACGAATGGCACTGGATCCATGGGTGGTAACTATCTTCTGCCTAATCTGTCTTGCTCTCATTCTCTCTCTCCCCACCCCCCTATTTTTTATTTCTATCTCTCTACCTGACATTTACTGTTAAACAAAATCAGCATCATTGACTTCAGCATGTGGTCTTGTTTGCACCTTAATTTGGGCACAGGCAGCTCTCACTTTTCAGATCATAACATTTGGTGGTTGTTTTTTAATTGTTTGGGGGTTTTCGTAAGTGATCAATGAAGTTCTGACACAAACTAAAAATGGGTTTCTACACCACCACATGACAGCCTATATATTTTGAAATGGTGAACCAAGTTTTAACAGAAATCCCACACTGTAAAGACATGTCTAACTAAACAACAAAGGCTTATGAGACTAAAGCCTATTTCATCAATCCAGTGCAAACTCAGGTCACAGCAGCTTTCTGTGTGTACTGCATCACTGCACTAAGAAAACTGCAGGCATTTTCTCCAAATCCCCAGAAGCCAGTGCTGATTTTGTGTATGTCTGTCCTTTGATCAAGTCCTTCTGCTTTGCTTTTTATACTGTCCCTTGGAGAAAAAGCAGTGGGATATGTTCCAAGAAACTCATGTAAAGGTCCTGAGAGAAGAAAAGAAGACCCAGAATGGCATTCCGTGTGCAAACTCTTCAGGCAGCCTCTCAAGCCCTCTGCTTGCATGGCTGTACCAACTCCCAACTCTGCAGAGGGAAGAACTGGAGGGAGAGCAGCACTGTTTCCCTGTGACACACACAGCCTCTGAACAGCACTGTCCACAGGGCCATTGCCTCAGTAATGGCTAAGACTATGAAACTTTAATGTAGCATACAAAGTACATGAAAATACCCACTAACAGGCTCAAGAGAGCTTGAAAAGAGGGGATACGAGCAGAGATCTGTGCTGCTAGGTTTGGCTAAATCATTAGGTCTTTCTCCCTCCTCTGATCTTCAAACTCTTTGATATGTGTGTATTAAAGGAGAGTAATTTGGTTTGTATGTGATGTCAAAATAATGGGAATAAGAACCAAAATCATTGAGCATTAAAAAAAAAAATCTCACCAGCTGATGTTTACCAAATGGATGTATATGATACTGCTCCTCATTCATCTCCACCAGCACACTCACCCATTGTTCTCCTTTCAGTTTCATGAACAATGAAAGATTCTCTTCCAAAACAAAGAAATGTAAAAACTACTAGGATGTTTTCTGTGTTGTAGGAAGACAAAGAACACTATTGACTGCTTTTCTTGATTACCACACAAACCTGAAGTAAATACTTCCACTGAGTTGAACAGGTTTGAGCACACTGTTTCATTTGGAATACCTACAGTCTTAATCCATTTCATAAAGACTTATCAGCAAAACATTTTTTCATTCATGTAAAGAGAAGCCAGTTGACTGAACTGTCATGCTGAGATGTGCAAAATGATCTTTAGTAGAAAAACAGGAAAATTACTAAAGACTGACGTGACTGCTTTTCACATACAGGGTTGCTATACTGAATATGGAGTTTCTATACAGCATATACAGCTGTACAACCATCTGGAAAAGCAATGGAAAGCAACTGGAAACAGCATGCTAGGGAGGGAAGTCTACCTGGGCAGGCAGGTGGCCCTGATCATCAAATTATCTCTCCCGTCTTAAATTCTTATTCTAGATTTCAGAGAGCATGCAAATTTGCTGAGCATTTATCCAGTTTCTGCATGTCCCCATTTAAGACAGACTTACAATATATATTCACAGTCTGTATCAAAATGTATTTCTGCCTTTAACTTTACAGAGAGCTGTGAAAGTTCTATAGGATTGCAAATTTTCTGTTTTTAATGAAACAAACAACCCACCTATGCTAGTAAAAGAGGCAAACCACATAATTTCTCTGTGTGGCTATGCTGGTATGATTAAGTTAGTGTGAGAGCTGGAAACTCAGGATAGAAAAAGGAATAATAGTGCTAATTAATTAGATACAAATTATCCTGAAATAATTACCACACTGAAAGTAAATTTCCACACATAAACAGCCAATTAAAATGGCATATTTTATTCAATTAACCATTTCCTTCCAATACTCATGTCTGCATTGATTAAGAAAATACAGTACCATTTGAATAATCCATTACGATCATGCAAAATTTATCTGTTCTGAGATAGTACTAAAGGTTATTGAACAAGGGATTAGTGAGGCTTCAGGATATGAGAGCAGGTACCTGCTTCTTCATTAAATTTACAATAACCACCTAAATTCACCTTCCCATCTAACTGCACCACCACAGCCAAGGATTTTACTCTGCAGTGCAAGGTGCCAAGGCAGCACTTAAGGAGCTGGGACACCTTTGCTCTTCTGATCCTCTGGAGTTTGGGACACCTAAACTCCCTCATGGACCTCTGATAACTTCCTGCAAATAGCAGCTCCATGCTGTCTCATGGGTAAGAGAAGTGTCACCACAGACAGAGATTTCAAGGTTTTAAGGCTTAAAGGAGATAAAAAGGTCAGTTATGAGAATTCATTGCATTGCATAAACAGCAGCTGATAAAGAACAAAACAAGAACCACAGGCAAAGGGAGCTTTGAAAATGGTACTGTCTGAAGAACATGAAAATTTGAGGAATGAGAAATGATATGGCAGAGAGGGCTGTGAGTGTACTGGAGATAAAGATAAGAAGCTAGTACATTAAATAGTGCAAGAAGAGGATTCCAGGGCACCAATATACAAAGATAATGATTTCAGTAAAAATGAATGTTGAAATGACTGGTTAAGCTTAGCATGTGGGGAGTTATAAAGATGGATCCGGTGGCAGTCAGTACAGGACTCAGACCTCTCTGGAGGAAAACTTATGCTGCATGCTCAGAAAGAAAGGCAAGTTCCAGAACCACTCTGTAGTCTGAGAATAAGAGCTCGAGAGAAGAGTCACATGTTTCAGCCTTAGGGGCTGGTAGGTGCTCTCAACAGTGACACACACACACACACACACCCCCCCACACACACACACACAAGGAAAGGTGATTGAACATGCAGAGAGAAGTTTGTGGAACAATACAACAGGGAGTTCTGAATCATCTTCACTACAGCAACAGATGTCACTAGGATGAATCAGACTGCCCTGAAATCCTGGCTGGGAGGTGAGACCACCAATGAGCCCTCACAATCTCAAAGGAGTAAGGAGAATAAGGACAAGGAGGATGCCATTCAAGGAAAAGCCACAGAGAGCAACAAAAGCAAGGGAGGAAGGGAAGTGCAGATAGCTGTTTCAGCGTAGTCACTGAAGTCAAACAAGGTGAAGGATTTAATAAAGCAAAGTCAATACAAAGCTCTGAACATGCCAAAACATTCCCTGGAAATAAACAAAATAGTCACATGGAAAATCACAGTTAAATGATGGATTTTACGCACCTTTTATTTAAATATAATATTTGCAATATTTAAATATTTACAGAAAAAACTAAGGAGCAGGAACACAGTGCAATTGTTCTTATTTTATTTCATTTAAAGATGAAAGGACCACATGATCTAAAAATTATAACCAGTCTTAAATTATCATGAAATATAACCTTAAGAAGTCTAATGTATGCCAAGACAGGGGACACCAGCCAACAGAATGAGGATGACAGTAAGTGAGGCAGGCTGAGTGACATGCCACCTGCCTGTCTCAGGCAGAGGGTTTGATTACCACCACTGGGGTTGCCAGGACAAAATTTCACTCTCCATCCAAGTTAGGATATATTTTTAGTCTTCGAAAATATTACTGCCCTATAAATGGATGTTGTTCTAATAGCTTTTTATTATTATTACAATATAGAATTAACAGTACTTTCATGCACAGGGATTTGACATCCTAAAAGCAGAAATCGTATGCTAGGAAAGGACAATCATGAACCCCATGAGCCTTGGTTAGCTCCCCCTGACAGGCACCAGCCAAGCACCAGGTCAAGGAGTGTTCCTGACACAAAAGGTTGTGTCACAGAGCTGAGGAAAGGAGACCAGGTGACAGCAACAACCACGGAGGACAATGGGGGCTCCCAGAAGAGCCCACAGCAGCCATCATGTGAAAGGAAATGGACTCATGTTTTCAGCCACAGGGGAGATTTGCCTTCTCACTTACACTGCTCTCATTCAAATAGGAAGAAAACACATCCCTACAGCAGCTGGATGGACAAAGTTGCCCACTGTGGTAGAGCCAGAAGCACCCTCCTGAAACCAAGAGCAAAGCTCCATGAAGGCTAACAGCACCAGGACTGGGTAAAGCAGGCCTGGTTTATCTCTCTTCTCTTGTACCTCACCACGGTACTAAGGACAAATCAAAGTCTTGTCTTACATATGCAATGACACATATAAGAAACACCCCAAACAGAGTTTGTCAGGCCAAAACAGTTGTTTTGCAGCTTGCAAGCAAGGCCATGGCAGTCCAGCCAGAGAGAATGTGGAAGGGTGTAAAGGAGGTCAGTTGATGGCACCTGGTCACATAGGTCAACAAGTGAGCAGTAAGTTCCCTATCTGAAGTGCTGTATTACCCACACTACTTTACTAAAAGCAAGGTCAGATGACACTTAAGAGTCTCTCTAAGTGTCCCCGTCTTTTAAAAGGAGGAGCTTTTTTTTAATCCAAAAGCTAAGAGTCCAAAGCTCTGCTTGTAAGCCTGAAATAGTTACTGCCTGAAATAAAAGGATCAAATTAATTACTGTCTGAAATTACTGTAACGAAATAAGATACAAGTCTGCCTAGTCACAAGATGCTGACAAGATATGAAATACTTGATTTTACAGTAGTCTGGTAGCAGTGCACCTACAACTTGGGGTGAAGAGAAATTTATTTATAATTTCATAGGATTTTGTCAACAACCAGCTTGTTCTATACATCAGAATTCTTTTACACTTGCTGCAGCAAATCCAACCTCATGAAAATTGTGCTATTTCATGTAAGGTACAGCTACAAATAAACAGTAAACCTGATTAAATGATCCCCTTGAAAACTGGCAATATTTTCTGCTAATAACAATGAAGAAGGTATGAATGAAACTTATTTTTAGCAAAGATGCTCCATGAGCCACAGACAGACATGATCCAGCAAAGTCTCAACAGCGAACTTCTCAAACTGTCCCCATACCAGAATGGGATTCCATATTTCTTATCTATAAATTACTATAAAGAATATCAATTTCTGTCAGTCTCATGAAAAAAAAATACTAGGTCCAGAGTTGTGCAGACCATAAATCTGATACAAGGAGTAACTGGGGCAGATGCTGCGGCAGCCATCCATGACTTAAAAACCAGTCAGCAGGACAACATCTTTCAAGCAAAAGTGAAGGACACTTGTGCTAGAAGCTATATTTTAAACACTGTACTTTTATGACTAGAGAATTAAAGATTACTGAATATTAACAATCAAAAGGTAAAGAATACAAAAAAAGCTGTCTAACAGGAAGACCTGGCACCACCGTCTCTGCAGAGGCAAACATGTTATAGACTAATGGCTTATAAGGTTGTACACCATTACAAAAAAAAAAAAAAAACCAAAAAAAANCACAATATTTATTAGCATTACGAAGCTTAAAGCTGGATCAGAGACCAGTCTCCCAGGCAGATCAGTATTTCTTTGGACTAGTCATGCAATGCTGAGGATTGCCTCCCATATCTCTGAGGGATACACACATGACATTGTTATGGAGGGAGAAGAAGATTATTAAGAAAACCAGGATTTTGCAAAGCATTACTTAGAAAGGTAGTCACAGCAGAAATTCTGGCCTCTGTGAAAATACGATTATTTATGAGGGAAAAAATTTGTTAAGATTGGCTCGGACAATGTTCCTAGGGAGGTTAAAAAAAAGAACCCAAGCCTGTATTTAATTCTTTCCTTTACATCTTCACTGAACCAAACCAGCAGGATGCTGGATGTGTTTACAAATATAATTATGTCCATGATTTTCAACGATGCATTTCTTTTTTTAAAAAAATCATACAGCCTACAGTGGAGACAGTCCTCATTTTCAAGGACTCTACAGGCACTGTAGGTGTGATGGATCTTGTCTCCCCAAATGCCATCCAGAACAGCTGCACAAAGCCTACTGACTAATAAGGGGCAAGAATGTCACCCTACATAAACAGCTCCAGTTACAATACAACAGCGATTATCAAAATATTCACTTGTAGGCAGTTTGCTGTGTTATAGACATATAACCTAGATTTCCAGACTGATTTATGGTAGAAAAAAAAAAAAAAAAAACAAAACAAAACACTGAACTGCAGGAAAAAGAATCAGAATAGTTTAAGAAAAAATAATTTCATGCTTAGAGTGTTAAAAATAACACATGAGTCATGGTTACCAACAACAAATGGAAGCTTATGCCCTGTTCAAAGTGGTTTGCTTAGACATCTTCAGAAAGAAACATGATAAATATACAAACACTCCTGTTTTCAAAATAAATCCCTCAAAAATATAACACAAATCTGAAATTTAAAATAGAAATAAAGTGATTATAAATGAAAAGCAGTAACATGCCCATTGTCAGGCATGTTTAGGAAACCACATATTTAGGAAACCACCAGTACAATGGAGGAGTGGAGACATTAAATCTTCTCACAGTATTTTGTGAGTACACTGGAAAACCTCTAACCTGCATTGAACACACCTAAATAAATAGGTGGTTAAAACTGAGTGTTTTAATATGAAACAGAGTAACAATAAAGGCACCAAAGCTATTCATGTCACTTTCCTACACTCATGGAGGATGCTGATGCCTGGAAGCACCACAAGCAGGGTGCCAGTGTGCTCTGATGGTGAACTTGGCTGCATCTGCCCCCACTGCTTCACTGGGCCTTGCGTCTGCAGTACAGCACAAACTGTATTTCACTTTTCTGTCCTCACACAGTTTAGTGAGATGATAGAAAGTTAGAAGAGAAAAGACAGAGAAAACAACATTTTATTCCATTTCCTTGTTAGTTTGTTGGTACTGTGGTAGTGACTGTCTTCTATAGTGCAAAGTACCCAAAAAAAACAGGAACAGGCACATACTGCAAACTTTTTTTTTTTTTTTCATCTTTAGGCCACACTTCTGCAAAAACTGTTTTAAACTAAAGCCTTCCCCTGAGAAAAAGGAAGTAAGTGAAAATAATCTTACAGCTCCATCTGTACTTCTTGTACCACTCAGGCCAACAGGAATGAACGCAGAAAGCAAAGCAAGATGAAGCAACACAATGCCCATCCAAGAGCATATATACCTATTTGTAAAACTATAGATTTTTGTTATATAATNAACTATAGGTTTTTGTTATATAATTAATAAAAATTAATATATAATTAATATATGTGTATGTAATAAAAATAAAGCTCCAAGTTGTGCAATGGGGTTATAGAAGAGAAATGCAATTCCAGAATGAAATAGAAAAGCCCCTTTTTCCAAAGAACCTTTCCTTCCAATACTAATTTCAGCATAGGATTTTATCACTCTAGTAACTATGGTGCAAGACCCATGAAAAGAGAAAAAAAAAAAAAAAAATCAACTAGTTTGGGAAGAAACAGAAAAAAAAAGCTC